>SJYX01022373.1:47469-76649 GCA_006410675.1 Oreotragus oreotragus
TTTTTTTAAAGAAGGAGCACCTGTGGCAACCTATCACTATCACGGAAACAAGCCCAGTCTAGACGCTGGCTTTTAAGATGGTAGAGTAGAAGAACCTTCAGCTTGCCTCCTCTCATACACACCAAAATCACAACCTACTGCTGAACAACCATTGATTAATAAAGACTGGGATTGACCAAAAAGATTTTGTATATCTAAAGACATAAAGAAGAAACCATGAGAAAGTAGGATGGGGGTACACTTGTGATTTAGTCAAATCCTCTACCCTCCAAGTGGGTGATGCACAAACTGGAGAATTCTATTGCAGAGACTCTCCCACCGGAGTGAGAATATGAGTCCCATACCAGGCTCCCCAGCCTCGGGGTCTGGCATCAGGAGGAGGAGCCCCCGGAGTATTTGGATTTGACTGCCAGTGGGGCTTAATTTCAGGATCTCCAGGGACTCGGGGAAACTGAGGAGAGTGGGGGAGGCCCCTGTTAATTCTTGAAAGGAGTCAACAGAAGCTCACGTGCACCGAGACCAAAGGTAAAAACGGTGACTTCACAGCAGCCTGGACTTGGGGGATCTCCTGGGCAGGTAGAGGATGCCTGCGTCTCACTCTGCAGTCAGAAACACTGCTGCTAGACACTTCAGGGAGTCCTGAACTCTCGTTGAAGCAGACATCTCGCCTGGGTCATTACTCCCAAAATCTGGTCCCATACAACAATTTTTGTTGTTTTATTTAACTTCTCAGATAAATAAAGTTGATAAACCTTTAGTCAGACTCACTAAGAAAAACAAAGACAGGGGGCCCAAACGAATAAAATCAGAAGTGAAAATGGAGAAGTTACAATCAACACAACATAAATAATACAAATGATTATAAGAGATTACTATTAGCAACTATATGCCAATGAAATGGATAACTAGAGGAAATAGACAAATTCTTATAAAGACTATACTCTCTGTCTTGGGCACTGCCTCTTTTCCCTCCTCACTCTCTCTCGTATCTCTTTGGGAAAACCAAGTTTCAGGCTGGGATCAGCCTTGTGGCAATGCACCCGTGAGACGAAAGCCTCAGGCCAACAGGCAGCAAGGAACTGAGGCGTGCCAACAGCCACTGGCATGGCTGTGCACACAGGCTCACCAGCTCCAGCTGAGTGATGAGAACCGCAGCCCTAGCCAACAGCTTCCCTAAAATGTTGTGAGAGAGCTGGAGCCAGAACCATCTGGCTCAGCCCTGGCCAGATTCCTGACCCTCGGAAACTCTGAGATAATAAATGTTTACCGTTTAACCTGCTAAATTTGGGGGGTAATTTGTTACATGGCAATAGACAACTAAAACAGTTCCTTATATCCATGTTCTTTCAGATGAATTGCCTTGGAGGAATCTCAACAAACCTTCAGATGCTATTGTTTTTGCATTCAGTCTCCAAGGACTAATACACTTTCACAGTCCCTCTTAAACCACCACCAGAATTAGAGAAGATGAAAGATCATAGAAAAGAAACAAGCAGGAAAGACAGTTCATTTGCCAAGTACTTCTGGTCTTAACTTTGAAAATACAATACAGAACATCAAAGTACAACCTAAATTTAATACAGCCACATGATGTGACCTCCTTACCAAAATGACAAATGAAACCCTAACTCCATGACTAGCCTAACTTTTAGAGTGAAATAAAATGTAATAGGAAATTAACTGTTGTTTTCTTGGAATTTTTAAAAGGAAGCACTTAAATTTCTCAAAAGAATAGTGTTCTATAAAACTAAGAGGAGGCTCCTAAAACAATAAATTAATTGAAGTGAAAAGTTTAGGCATTTAATAGTCTCTTTTTGCATGGAAATATACTTTGGATTAGGCTTTGGAGGGAAAAGGTGATTGTGAATTTTTCACCAATACTTTCTGATAATTTTCTAAAGGCTTTGAAAATTATTTTACTTCCATAGAGACTATCTTCAACATGTTTGACCACATACAGGTTCTCCTGAAATGTAACATGATTATATAGCTTGTCCTATGTGCTAATTCATTTATCTTCAGAAAGACACACTCTACTATTAGATGAGGCAAATCAGACCAAAGTGAAAGGCAACTGTCAGACAGAAAATAGTTTATGGAAGTATCATTTGACCACTTTCCACCTATTTATTATATTTTTTTCCCTTTTTTAATTTTTATTTATTTATATATATATATATTTACTTTATTTTACTTTACAGTACTGTATTGGTTTTGGCTTACATTGACATGAATCCGCCATGGGTGTACATGAACTCCCAAACATGAAACCCCCTCCCACCTCCCACCCCACATCATCCCTCCAGATCATCCCCATGCACCAGCCCCAAGCATCCTACATCCTGCATCGAACATAGACTGGTGACTTATGGAAAAATATGAGCCTCTGTAGAAGTCATAACACACACACACACACACACACACACGTATCTAGAAGTCTGTGTATTTCTTATTTAAAGGTCGCCAGACAGAAGTGTAAAGAACACTTTACTGATTGATTTTGGTATGACTATTATCTTCATTTTCTTCCTTTGTGGAGGGGGATGGGTAGTGAATAGAAAGGCTGCAAAAGGATTGACATTTATGGTGAGGTTTATTGTATTTTAGGGCTGAATGAGACAGAATATCATGCATTAAAACTGCAAAGGCATCTAAGTTTAAGACAGGTTTATCTAAAATGGTAGGATCCTGCAGAGGGGTCATAACATATGCTACTTTACAAAGACCTCAAATCCATTTTTTGAAAGGCCTTTATTTTGAAGGAAGAAGAAAAATGGAGAAGAGATTGTCCACAGGGGAAAGAGACATTCTGGATCTGGAAGGATTTATCTTTAAAGGGGTAAATATCATTATTGAATACGAGTTCAGACACTATTAAGAAACCTGATTAAAAGTCCACTAATTAGCAAAGTTCTATGTTAACCTGTAGACTTTTACCTTGTAAAGATGCAAGTCATTTCTATTTGATGGAAAATAGATCCCCCAAAGTTATTCTTTACTTTCTCAGACAACATTAATCAGTTCTGGACACAAGATTTTTTTGATGAAACTGTCCATGAACATCCATGAATAGTTTAACATCTTACTGATTCCCACGTTAATACACATGTTAAGTGAAAGAAATGTTTAACATACGTTAACTTTATATTTAAATGAAAGTCGTGACTAATGACTAATAGCTTCTAGTAATAATAACAGCACTGCCTTATTATATGTATCACCATAAGCAATTCCATTCTTCTCAGTCATTCACATGATGCCTTCTTTAGCCGTGAGTAAAATTTTGTATAAACTAGCTTACCTCTTCAACCTTATCAAAGATTTTCAAGTCCTGGGAACAGTAGGCTCATGTTCACAATTTTTCTTGACATGAATAAATGACAAATTATTTCCAAGTGAAAAAGTAGTTAAGGGACTGAAAGAATAGACATGGTATATTGCTTTGTCTCTGGTTCTCACTAAGAGGCAATTTGAGAATCCAGGGGACACCTGATGACATGTTTGGTTACAACAACCAGGGGGAAGGTGCTACTGACATCTTGTGATCAGAGGCCAGGGATGATGCTAAAGAGTTTACATTGCACCAGACATGTCCAACAAAGAATTACCCAGCTCAAAATGTTAGTAGTGCTAACCTTAAGAAACATGGGTCTATGGTAGAAAAATGAGCTGAGGAATTATCAGGTAAAAACAAAGGGGAAGACAATGACAGATGAAATGTAATTCTCTCCAAAAATTATGCATGAGAATATATTAACCTAAGAAATAAAAGTATAGCAATTACCTTTGAAACTCACTCTGTTTGCAGATAATACAACTTGTGATTCATTTCAGAATGGAAGTAGAACATTAAGAATAGCAAATTCTTTTCATGTCTCCTAATAACTTTGGCCAAATGGTAAATCATACAGCAATTCAACTAAAGTAAAACAGCTATTAGGTTTATGGGCTATGTGAATTCTCAAAAAAAATTTCATAGATTTATTTCATCTTTGGTCATTTACCACATGTATTTTGGGACAAAGATTATCTATTTTTCCCCTAGAAAATATATGTCCATGAATATACCTGCACATTATATCTCCTTTCAATATTTATTATTGGAACTGAGTAATTATTTCATTCACAGAACTACATATTTTTAAACTAGGATTTTCACAGCAAAAAGAATCCTACCAGGCTCTTCCCTTTGGACACATCAACAAAATCAAAAGCTTTACAGACCCTTTCAAAAGCTATGCATATTCCATCATACCCAATTATGGATCTTATTTGCCTCTGACACATACAACTGACTTTATATGCATATATTCAGAGATTCATAAGCACATTATTTTCGAGAAAGGAAACAAAAATCTCTATGTCGAGCAAAATAACATGGCAGAGACTCAAAATCTGTATAAGTACCATTACTGGCAGAAACTGATCTCCAGTCCTTAGGGAGATTAAACATCATGATACATATAAGGGCAGGATATAACATTTTCTTTATTTGCCAGAAGAATATTAAAGTAACAATTTCCCATAATCCTAACCTAAAGAGAGAACAGTTGTTAAAATGGCATCATTAATCACCTTAGCTGTTTTAGAAAAATATTTCTAAAACCACAGCTTATAAACTACCTCTCTCCAAACATGCCCAAGCTGATACTACATGCTGAGAAAAAAATGCAAAGTCCCCAGCAATAAGTAGTATTAGATGTCAAAAGAAAAATGATATTAGAGGAAGCTGAGAATTTTAATTATTTCCTGAAGTGAAGAAACAGCAGAACTTATACAGCTCATTGAGAAGGCTTTGATTTCATATACTGAGGGCTTACATGATGACTTCCTACTTCCTGCATTGCCCTGGACACAAAATCCGGTTCATTTGGTGGATGTTTAGCAGTTTTCAGGGCAACCAAAATTATCCCAAGAATGGAATATTGAAAATTAACCCAAGACTGGAGGAAGTAGGCCTTTTGGAACTAATCAGGAATTTGATTTAATGAAATGCTGTTTCATTGTGAAGGGAAATAGACGAATTCATCTGCAAGAGCAGGCCAGACAGAGGCTTTCCACTGCATCAGAGCAAGCACAGCATTGTCTGTGCTGGTTCAGACAATGAGTCGTCTGATGGTAGCCAAAATCTTTGAAATATACATCACATGCAATACAGAATAAATTTCTCCAATCTTGTGGCACAGATCTTCCACTTTAGGCAAAGGTCAGTTCAAAAATACTACAAAACGTATGCTTTACAAAGTTAAAATGAGACAACAGACAGGTCAGTTCCTATCATCTACTCTAAGGGATCCCACCTAGACTGTTCTAAACTCTACAGGCAGCTGTTACACATCTGTGGTGGGTCTTTTTGTGTCACTGCTTGGCTAGAAAGCAAACATCACAGGAGGCAGTCCTTGGAAACATCTTCAGTGCTGTGCTCTAAGAGAGGACTAAGCTCCCAGCAGAATTCCTATACCTGTGAAGCCCAGATAGTCACCAACAGGCTATACAAGGGGCATAAAATTTTCCAGTTGCCCTTGGGTTTTCTACATTAATTTTCTCTTTAGCACTTTTATTTCAATTGTCCTTAATTTAAGCCCCATGATGAGATTAAGAAATCACATTGGCACTGTAAGAAATATTTGACTAAAAAGGCAATTTTGGGGAAATGTACCCATTTAGAACTTGTTTGTGAAGTCTACTGATCAAAATAAATGCTCCTTTCTTATGATACTCTGTCATGGAGACATTTCAGAAGACTTACGAAAAAAGACCTTATTTCATAACTACATTCTTACTGAATTCACCATCTTATTGCCAGTAACATGACACTTTTTGATTTGGTACTTTTAGGCATCGTCACTGATGAAAAATGAATAAAATATTTTATACAAAAAATATTCTACACATTATGAACATACATCAATCATATGAGGTAAAGTGTAATGCAAAGAAAATAAATTAAAAATCTCTCTTTTGCAGAGACAGTGTTTCTATCGGACTTCTTTGAAGTCCCTCTTTTAAATTTGTAGCATGTTAAATCTCAGTCCCTGAAAATCAGTATGCTACAATTTCAGAGAAAAGTCAGTGCAAAATTTGAGCTTCATACAAAATACACTAGTATTTATAGGTAGGACTTGAGTCTTCTGATTCTACCTACAGATGCTAGCTGTTCTAGCACATGTTCAGCAAGAGAATGCATAACTTGTTAACTGCAGTAGGGATTACAATATGAAAACATGGCAATGACTTAAGTGATAATAAGAGAATATTTAAAGAGATGATATCATAAACTGGGAAAGTCATTGAAACAACCATGAAAACCAAATATTCATGTACTAACAGAGAAAAATCTTAATATATGCTGAAGTGAACTAATTAAGTAGAGTGTTTTTTTTACTCACACACGCACCATGTGTAACATACAATGTAGACTGGAAGTACATATCAGTCATCTCTTGCCATTTTCCCCAGCTGAAGTTTCTGTGATGAAGTATAACTTTCTCACTCACTATATTTCTGTTAATCTCCAGAAGACTAGAGTCAGTCTTTGTGGTGTTAAAAACTGAATATGCCAAACAAATTTTAAAAAAGAGGTGAGGGAGCTCATGGCTATTCTTTGCTCTATAAAAGTGTATTCAATTTATCGATTTTGGTGCGTATTGGTTACTGGGAGAATTCAGAATTAAACTATGTTGGTGAATGGTAAGAAGGTTGGAATAACTGAAGTTATCAGTCATCTCTTGCCATTTTCCCCAGCTGAAGTTTCTGTGATGAAGTATAACTTTCTCACTCACTATATTTCTGTTAATCTCCAGAAGACTAGAGTCAGTCTTTGTGGTGTTAAAAACTGAATATGCCAAACAAATTTTAAAAAAGAGGTGAGGGAGCTCATGGCTATTCTTTGCTCTATAAAAGTGTATTCAATTTATCGATTTTGGTGCGTATTGGTTACTGGGAGAATTCAGAATTAAACTATGTTGGTGAATGGTAAGAAGGTTGGAATAACTGAAGACAGTGGCTTAATAGACAAAATTATAAGTCTTAGAATTTTTTAAAAATATAAGCTGCTTGGAGGGATTCCCTGGTGGCTCAGATGGTAAAGTGTCTGCCCGCAATGCTGGAGACCTGGGTTCGATCCCTGGGCCAGGAAAATCCCCTGGAGAAGGAAATGGCAACCCACTGCAGTATTCTTGCCTGGGAAATCCCATGGACAGAGGAACCTGGTGGGCTACAGTCCATGGGGTCGCAAAGAGTCAGACATGACTGAGTGACTTCACTTTAAGCTGCTTGGAAACAGAAACATCTTTTCTACCTTTGTTAATTTATTAAGTACGATGCCTTGCCCTTAATGAGCATGAAATAAACATTTGCTGAATTTATGAATGGTGCTGGTACTTTAATGTGTGAAGCATTATGCTGGGATGAAAAGGCAGAGTTTTGCAGAGTTGAATACCACTGGAGCAGTCATCATGGTCATCACCAAGTGCCTATCCACCAGTCTTTGTTAAGACGTTTCCTTAGACAGGCCTGGCATGGGATGGCATCATAAGATCAATAAACTTTCCTAATTCCCAAGACCCAGAACAGATTCCATGCATTTTATCTTCACTGCTTTGAAGCAACGAAAGGTAACAATGCTATAAATCCAGTGAGTTTAGCCAATTATACTGATGTTTTCTCCCCTCCACAGTTTCAAGTTACATAACTCAAAGTCATAAAGACATGATGAAACAGCCATAAAATGTTTTTTCATAGGTCAAAGACTGCATTTATAATCACCATGCAGAGTCAGTGAGCAGACCCCAAGGTACTGGATTCATAATTAGGTTTAGGCACCAGGGGGCAAGTAAGAAGGGACAGAGAACATGAACATCCAGAGGCAAGAGAGAAGACAAAGCCTCTGGATTCTAGAGGTGCTGTTGTTTACTAACTCAGTCATGTCCAACTCTGCAACTCCATGGACTGCAGCATGCCAGGCTTCTTTGTCCTTCACTGTCTGGAGGTTTGCTCAAACTCATGTCCATTGAGTCGATGACGCCATCAAAGCATCCCATTCTCTGTCCTCCCTTTACTTCCCATCACAAATCTTTCCCAGCATCAAGGTCTTTTCCAATGAGTCGGCTCTTCACATCAGGTGGCCAAAGTACTGGAGCTTTAGCTTCAGCATTAGTCCTTCCAATGAAAATTCAGGACTGACTTCACAGCATGGACTGGTTGGATCTCCTTACTGTCCAAGGGAATTCTCAAGAGTCTTCTCCAACTCCACAGTTTGAAAGCACCAATTATTCCGCCCTCAACCTTCTTTATGGTCCAACTGACATCCATACATGACTACTGGAAAAACCATAGCTTTGAACAGATGAACCTTTGTTGGCAAAGTGATGTTTCTGCTGTTTACTATAATGTCTAGGCTGTCTCAGTTTTTCTTCCAAGAAGCAAAAGTCAAAATTTCATGGCTGTAGTTACCATCTACAGTGATTTTGTAGCCAAAGAAAATAGTCGGTCGCTGCTTCCATTTTTTCCCATTTATTTTGCATGAAGTGATAGGACTGGATGCCATGATCTTTATTATTTGAATGTTGAGCTTTAAGTCAACTTTTCACTCTCCTCTTTCACCTTCATCAAAAGGCTCTTCAGTTCCTCTTTCTTTCCTGCCGTAAGAGTGATGTCATCTGCATATCTGAGGTTACTGATATTTTCCTTGGCAATCTTGATTCCAGCTTGAGATTCATCCAACTCGGCATTTCACATGATATACTCTGCATGTAAGTTAAATGAATACAATATTGTAAAGTAAAAAAAATATAAAAAATTTTAAAAATAAATAAACAGGAAGACACCATACAGCCTTGATGTACTCCTTTTCCTATTTGGAACCAGTCTGTTGTTCCACATCCAGTTCTAACTGTTATTCTTGACCTGCACACAGATTACTCAGGAGGCAGGTCAGGTGCTCTGGTATTCCTATCTCCTTCAGAATTTTCCATGGTTTGTAGTGACCCACACAGTCAAAGGCTTTGGCATAGTCAATAAAACAGAAGTAGATGTTTTTCGGGAGCTCTCTTGCTTTTTCAATGATCCAGTGGATGTTGGCAATTTGATCTCTAGTTCCTCTGCCTTGTCTAAAACCAGCTTGAACATCAGAAAGTTCACTGTTCATATGCTGTTGAAGCCTGGCTTGGAGAATTTTGAGCATTATTTTACTAGCATGTGAGATAAGTGCAATTGTGTGGGAGTTTGAGCATTCTTTGGCATTGCCTTTCTTTGGGGTTGGAATGAAAACTGACCTTTTCCAGTCCTGTGGCCACTGCTGAGTTTTCCAAATTTACTGGCATATTGAGTGCAGCGCTTTCACAGTATCATCTTTTAAGATATGAAATAGCTCAACTGGAATTCCATTATCTCCACTAGCTCTGTTTGTAGTGGTGCTCCCTAAGGGCCAGTTTACTTGGTATTTCGTGTTGTCTGGCTCTAGGTGAGTGATCATACCATCATGATTATCTGGGTCATGAAGATCTTTTTGTACAGTTCTTCTGTGTATTCCTTTCACCTCTTCTTCATATTTTCTGCTTTCTGTTAGGTCCATACCATTTCTGTCCTTATTATGCCTATCTTTGCATGAAAAGTTCCTCTGGTATATCTGATTTTCTTAAAGAGATCTCTAGTCTTTCCCAACCTATTGTTTTCCTCTATTTCTTCGCATTGATTGCTGAGGAAGGCTTTCTTATCTCTCCTTGCTATTCTTTAGAACTCTGCATTCAAATGGGTATATCTTTCATTTTCTCCTTTGCCTTTTGCTTCTCTTTTCATAGCCATTCTTAAGGCCTCCTCAGACAATCATTTTGTCTTTTTGCATTTTTCTTGGGGATGGTCTTGATCACTGCCTCTTGTACAATGTCACGAACTTCCCTCCATAGTTCATCAGGCACTCTATCTATCAGATCTAGGCCCTTAAATCTATTTCTCACTGCCACTGTATAATCATGAGGGATTTGATTTAGGTCATATCTCAATGGTCCAGTGGTTTTCCCGACTTTCTTCAATTTAAGTCTGAATTTGGCACTAAGGAGTTCATGATCTGAGCCACAGTCAGCTCCTGGTCTTGTTTTTGCTGACTGTATAGAGCTTCTCCATCTTTGGCTGCATAGAATATAATCAATCTGATTTCAGTGTTGACCACCTGGTGATGTCCATGTGTAGAGGCTTCTCTTGCATTGTTGGAAGAGAGTGTTTGCTATGATCAGTGCGTTCTCTTGGCAAAACTCTATTAGCCTTTGCCCTGCTTCAGTCTGTACTCCAAGGCCAAATTTGCCTGTTACTCCAGGTAATGTGTCCAGACATGGACATAAAAATGTAGCCACTCTCATTTCATAAGAAAGTATGTCAGACAGGCATCTATAGGTAGGCTGAGTTTAGACTTTAGAAAAGTTCTGTTCTTTCCAATACACATCTGAAGAAGGCTCACTGCTCTACCCCAAAGAGTGCAGCCAAAATTATGTGACCATGGGAAAATTTCTATATGGTTTTTAACATTATCCTACAACTGACTTAATACATTTTCAATAAAGCCCATATAAGATCTCATTTAATGCAAAGTAGTTTCTTTGGGAATCCTTCAAGATCGATTAGTTATAAAATATATTGCCAGGTAATTGAATGACTTGACCTGCTCTGTCAGAGTGTTGCATGGAAGTTAATTAAATGATAAAGAAAAACTGCCAAAAATATAATGCTTTGGGATTAGGAGAGCTGATTTCAAGCCAAAGCTTTGACAATTATTAAATGATATAATCAATTTTCTATTTAGGTTGCTTCTGGTACCTGACAAAGAAAGAAGAAGAATCACCTTTTTATTCAAAATACCAGGAACATGTGCCTATAACTAGTCTAGAAAATAATTCAAGTTAATATGGTGAAGGTTAACATGAAAGGGGTTTAAACTATACTGCTATTTAGCATGAATCAAAACTTATTTGAAAAGATGTCATCAGTCCTAATCGTCCTTGACATATTAAGTAGTGGATTCTATTAGAACATCAGTAATGTGGGATCCATACTAAGCTCTTATAACTTAGCCCAAGTGTCCCCAGAATAGAGGAAAGGAGAACACCTATGTCCCTGTTCAATATCTCTTTCCATCTCATTTCTCACTAGGAGGGGTAAACATGAAACTGATTGGTAAGACTCCAAGACCCTTACTGGGCCATATGGCAAGCAGGAGAGGTTGAAGTGCACTAGGAGATGAAGCATGTGATAATAGCTCTTTGGCATTCTTCCCATCCTGTTCTCAAGCTGCAGTTCAGTTCAGTCGCTCAGTCCTGTCCAACTCTTTGCAATCCCACGGACTGCAGCATGTCAGGCCTCCCTGTCCATCACCAACTCTTGGAGCTTGCTCAAACTCATGTCCATTGAGTCGGTGATGCCATCCAACCATCTCATTCTCTGTCGTCCCCTTCTCCTCCCACCTTCAATCTTTCCCAGCATTACAGTCTTTTCCAATGAGTCAGCTCTTCGCATCAGGTGGCCAAAGTGTTGGAGCTTCAGCTTCAGCATCAGTCCCTCCAATGAATATTCAGGACTGATCTCCTTTAGGGTGGACTTGTTGGATCTTCTTTCAGTCCAAGGCACTCTCAAGAATCTTCTCCAACACCACAGTTCAAAAGCATCAATTCTTTGGCGCTCAGCTTTCTTTATGGTCCAACCCTCACATCCATACATGACTACTAGAAAAACCACAGCTTTGACTAGACAGATCTTTGTCAGCAAAGTAATGTCTCTGCTTCTTAATAGGCTGTCTAGGTTGTTCATAGTTTTTCTTCCAAGGAGCAAGTATCTTGCCACAATCTAATCTTCTGAACACGATGACTCATTCCTCCTATTTGTCTCTGCTTTCATCCTGCAAGTCAAGGATGGTGCTGGCTAGGTGATTAGAAGAAACTATCAAATCAACTAGAAATTTACATTATGAGAGACTAAAAAAATGTCTTTTAGATAAAACACACCAGACCATTTTGAACAAGATGATTAAGGATGGAGGGCTTGTTCTCTTATAAGACTCTAAACAGTGAGAGATTTTATATTTGGGGGCTTCAAAGTCACTGCAGATGGTGACTACAGCCATGAAATTAAAAGATGCTTGCTCCTTGGAAGAAAAGCTATGACCAATCTAGACAGTGTTTTAAAAAGCAGAGACATTCCCAACAAAGGTCCATCTAGTCAAAGCTATGGTTTTTCCAGTGGTCATGCATGGATGTGAGGGTCGGACTATCAAGAAAGTTGAGCATCAAAGAATTGATGCTTTTGAACTGTGGTGTTGGAGAAGACTCTTGAGAGTCCCTTGGACTGCAAGGAGATCCAACCAGTCAATCCTAAAGGATATCAGTCCTGATTATTCATTGGAAGGATGGATGCTGAAGCTGAAACTCCAATACTTTGGCCACCCAATGAAAAGAGCTGACTCATTGGAAAGACCCTAATACTGGAAAAGTTTGAAGGTGGGAGGGAAGAGGACAACAGAAGATGACATGGTTGGATGGCATCACCAAATCTATGGACTTGAGTTTGAGTAAACTCCACAAGTTGGTGATGGATAGGGAGGCCTGGCATGCTGCAGTCCATGGGGTCACAAAGAGTTGGACATGGCTGAGCGATTGAACTGAACTGAAGAAGAGTTGAACCATAAAGAAGGCTGAGTGCTAAAGAACTGATGCTTTTGAACTGCAGTGCTGGAGAAGACTCTTGAGAGTCCCTTGGACTGCAAGGAAATCCAACCAGTCAATCCTAAGGGGAATCAACTCTGAATATCCATTGGAAGGATTGATGCTGGAGCTGAAGCTCCAATACTGTGGACACCTGATGCGAAGAGTTTAAAGGCAGGAGGAGAAGGGGACAACCGAGGATGAGATGGTTGGATGGCATCACTGGCTCAATGGATGTGAGTCTGAGTAGGCTCCAAGAGTTGGTGATGGACAGGGAAGCCTGGCAAGCTGCAGTCCATGGGGTCACAAAGAGTCAGACATTGACTGAATGAGTGAATTGAACTGAAAGTAAAACTTGATGGTGGCACAGAGAAAGAGAAATAGACCATTCAAGCTGAAGAGAGAACTTGTAATAAGACTCATATATATGGAATGACTATGTGTGTACTTTACTACACTATTCAGGTTAGATAATAAACATGAATTCCCAAACTAGAAACCCCAAAGTCCAACAACATGTGAATATAAGCCAGGAAATAGCTATACAATGGCATAATATTCAATAATAAAAACTTATGACTAAATGATATTTGCAAGAATATAAATGAAAAGCCATTATGCTAAATGAAAGAACTCAGGAAAAAGAGAACCTGAATACACAAATTTATTCGTATAACAATCCCATTTATGAAAGGTTCTGTAACATGATTCTGCACTGACATAAAGAAGGGTCACTGGTTGCCTGGGAATTAGGGTGGAATATGAGCTGGACTACAACAAGCATGATAAAATGTCTGGGATTAAATGTTCACTGTCTTAATTTTGGTGGTGGTTTCTCAAATAAACACATAAGTTAAACCTAGTCAACTTGTACAGTTTCAGTATGCGCAGTTTATAACACTCCAATTATACCTCTATTTTTCTAAAGTGAGATGGATCCAACTCAAAGACAAAGGGTTCAAAACATAATAAAATGAATAAAAATCATTAGTTAACTGGCAAGCAGGAAAGGGTTACAAAGTGGTTTGGAAAAGCCATGGAAAGAGTGAATTGGTCAGAGAAATACTACCAGGCGGCACTTTAGGTCTAACCCAAAGTTGGTGACATCTGGTGCATTGTAGAACCACCTGCTTTATTCTCTCTGCAACGGTTTTTCAGCTGCTATGGTTAAATATCAAGAAAGTAAATACCAGAGTACATCATTTACTGTGCTTCACAGGTAAAACTTTTTTTTTTTTTAAACAAATTGAAGGTTTGTGGAAACTCTGCATTAAACAAACCTTTTGGTACTGTTTCTGCAACAGTGTTTGCTTACTTATGTCTCTGTGTCACATTTTGGTAATTTTCCCAATGTTTCAAACTTTTTCATTATTATACTTGTTATGGTGGTTTGTGATCAATTACTGCTACAATACACTGAATGTTCTCAGATGATGGTTAGCACATTTAACAATGTTTTTAATTAAGGAATGTACACTGTTTCTTAAATTAATGCTACTGCACACTTAATAGAGTACAGTCTATTTTACATGCCTTGAGAAACCAAAACATTCATGTCACTGGCCTTATTGTATTGTTTGCTTATGAGGTGGTCTAGAGCCAAACACACAGTATCTTCAAGGTGTGCCAATATTTGAGATCATGAGACATAAGGGTTTGCCAGGTGCAAAAACAACGAGAACAGGGAATTAAGGGTATCTGCAAGAGTATTTGAATCATAGAATTATGTTGGATAAAGTTTTTTTTAAATTAAGCTGGATATTACAATTTTTTTAAATTGAGGCTTAACAGTTAAGGTAACATATAGATTGTTTATTCTTATCAAGTACAAAAATGATAAGAAAAAAACACAAGCCTAAAGCCAGACAACCTGGCTTTCAGTTCAGTTCAGTTCAGTCGATCAGTCATGTCTGACTCTTTGTGACCCCATGGACTATGGCACGCCAGGCTTCCCTGTACATGGCCAACTCCCTGAGTTTACTCAGACTCAAGTCCATTGAGTCAGTGATGCCATCCAACCATTTCATCCTCTGTCATCCCCTTCTCTTCCCACCTTCCATCTTTCCCAGAATCAGGGTCTTTTCTAATGAGTCAGTTCTTCACATCAGGTGGCCAAAGTATTGGAGTTTCAGCTTCAGCATCTGTCCTTCCAATGAATATTCAGGACTGATTTCCTTTAGGGTGGACTGGTTGGATCTCCTTGCAGTCCAAGGGATTCTCAAGAGTCTTCTCCAACACCACAGTTCAAAAGCATCAATTCTTCAGTGCTCAGCTTTCTTAACAGTCCAACTGTCACATCCATACATGATTACTGGAAAAACCATAGCCTTGACTAGACGGACTTTTGCTGACAAAGCAATGTCTCTGCTTCTTGATATGCTGTCTAGGTTGGTCATAACTTTTCTTCCAAGGAGCAAGCATCTTTTAATTTCATGGCTGCAATCACCATCTGCAGTGATTTTGGAGCCCCCAAAAATGAAGTCAGCCAATGTTTCCACTGTTTCCCCATCTATTTGCCATGAAGTGATGGGATCAGATGGCATGATCTTAGCTTTCTGAATGTTGAGCTTTAAGCCAACTTTTTACACTCTCCCCCTTCACTTTCTTCAAGAGGCTCTTTAGCTCCTCTTCACTTTCTGCCATAAGGGTGGTATCATCTGCATATCTGAGGTTATTGATATTTCTCCCAGTAATCTTTATTCCAGCTTGTGCTTCATCCAGCCCAGTGTTTCTCATGATGTACTCTGCATATAAGTTAAATAAGCAGAGTGACAATATACAGCCTGATGTTCTTCAGACTTTACCACTAACTTGTTAATTCTAAGCATGGTAAACTTTCTATGTCTCAGTTTTCTCATCTGTATGATGGAATGATAGGCCATTCCCCATGGGATCATTAGGAACATTAAGCTGATTATTCTATATAAAGCACTTAACATAGTTTATGGCATACAGTGAGCAATAAGTAAGTGCTATTATTAATATTTTAAAAGGCCAAAATAATTCTTGGTATATAATGGTTTCATCAGATGTCTTACTTGCAGTTTTAAAACCAGCTATATACGTTTGTGCTTAATAAAAGTCTCGGAGTCTACATTATTCTGCAGTTTATAGAATCTCTGTTATCACTAAATTTAAATATGTATAACTCAAATATGTACCTACAATTTCAGGAACTTAATTCCAGTTACAGAATCTAAGTTTTAATGTAGACATTCTGACCTTTCTTGAAGATCTGTTGTGCTTGATTTCTCTTGGAAGCAATAATATTGTCTTTGAATAAATTGAATTCAAGAAATTTCCAAGGCTGCTGCTTCTTAATTTCATTCCATTCATATGCCATCTCAACAGACTACCCAAAGTATGTTTAGTTTCCAATGGCCCTGACTGTCCATATCAGCACGCATGTGAAAGGATGCAGTCAGTCTACTTTATCAATAGTTTCTTGAAGGGAATGACTGTAGCACACATTTTTAATGTGAAAATGGAAGATAAATCTAAACTGTTTGTGACTAAGGTATGAATAATTCTTAACGCAGTTAAAGGATGCATTAGTTTTTAATGCTTCATTGTACAAGGTCTCCTTACACTAATTTTTGGTTCATGCTGGTCCTAATGACACTCATTAAACACAAATTTTCTGACTATTGCTGATTCTTGGGCCTCTAATTTGTCCTAAATATGTTGTATTTGCAAATTGGACTGATTATGCTATATCTCTCAGAAGAGTAATGACCAGGTATTTTTCTAAATACTTTCATAATCTTTCCTATAAGACATAGTACAATTCACTATAAATTAGCAATTCACTTATTCTGAGAAAGGGGAAACTACCAAAGTATTATTTTCAAGAACAGTGTGAAATGTAGATAAAATAAATAACATTTAAATATTTACTTTTGGGGCTTCCCTGATGGCTCAGATGTTAAAGAATCTGCCTGCAATGCAGGAGACCTGGGTTTGATCTGTGGGTTGGGAAGATCCCCTGGAGGAGGGCATGGCAACCCACTCCAGCTCCCCATGGACAGAGGAGAGCTTGGTGGGTTACAGTCCATGGGGTCCTAAAGAGTTAACATGATTGACTAAGCACAATATTTATTTTATTGAACTGAAAATTTGTTATCCAAATATTTTTCATGACCTTATTAATATTTTTTGCATCCAAAAGTATCATTTTAAAAAATAGGTGACATTTCTCCCATAGCAGTTTGTATCCCAATTAATATAGCAGAAACAAAATGGTAGTCAGAACTACAATTGAGATACATTCACTACTATTCCAAAGCATTTATTCTCATCCATAACTTCTGAGCTTTGATTTTTCCGGTTTTAATGCCTTTTTTATATTTAAAAAGGAAATGCATACACTGAAAGGTAGGGATTAGCTCCACAGGAGTATAAACATTTTATCTACCACTATTTTATGACTCATCTTATCATGCTGGGCTGGAAGAAGCACAAGCTGGAATCAAGATTGCCAGGAGAAATGTCAATAACCTCAGATATGTGGATGACACCACCTTTATGGCAAAAAATGAAGAGGAACTAAAAAGCCTCTTGATGAAAGTGAAAGAGGAGAGTGAAAAGGTTGACTTAAAGTTCAACATTCAGAAAACAAAGATCATGGCATCTGGTCCCATCACTTCATGGCAAATAGATGGGGAAACAGTGTCAGACTTTATTTTGGGGGGCTCCAAAATCACTGCAGATGGCAACTGCAGCCATGAAATTAAAAGATGCTTACTCCTTGGAAGAAAAGTTATGACCAACCTAAATAGCGTATTCAAAAGCAGAGACATTACTTTGCCAACAAAGGTCTGTCTAGTCAAGGCTATGGTTTTTCCAGTGGTCATGTATGGATGTGAGAGTTGGACTCTGAAGAAAGCTGAGCACCGAAGAATGGATGCGTTTGAACTGTGGNGATTGGGGGCAGGAGGAGAAGGGGACGACAGAGGATGAGATGGCTGGATGGTGTCACCGACTCAATGGACGTGAGTTTGAGTGAACTCCGGGAGTCGGTGATGGACAGGGAGACCTGGCATGCTGCAATTCATGGGGCAGCAAAGAGTGGGACATGACTGAGTGACTGAACGGAATTGATCTTATCACTCTGAGAAAAAGAACAGTTTAATTTCCTCACTTTCATCTATGAAGCATTGACACTATATGAACACAAACATTAGGATTTCCATTTCCATTTTAATTGAGAAATATGATAAAGAGAAAGTATATTCCCTGTAGTCCTAGGCAGGAGTTTTATGTTTTCTAGGTAGTCCCACCAGTCCTAGTGTTAAACACCTGGATAAGGCATTGGAAAACATCTCTGTTTACCTCAAACTCATCTGTGTCAGCTGCTCACACTGTTACTCTAGGACAACTTTACCACCAGCTGAGAAATTTTAAAATGCCATTAAGCATTTTATTTCAGTGTCTATATATCATCATATGCTTAGCTTGATTGGGCTGGTCATTGAAATGACATTTTATTTTTTTGTCCCCAACATCTCTCTCTTATACATGTTCTTTGCTGTAACTGAAACTACTATGGAGAACAAGAACAGATAAGCAACTCTAAATCTACAGCTGATTTTCCTGACACTGTTCATTACATAGCTAGAGAAGAGGAGCCAGACTAGCAGACTGTAATTGGATTAAAGTAGGGGAGTGAACGATACCTGAGTTTTGTCCCTTACTTGTTGCCATTTCATCTTGCTTTAAATCAGTGTCCAAAATTCAAAAAAAAAAAAAAATGAGTGGTGGGATTAATTCTATGGTCCATTAAGCTTTGTGATTTCTATTACCAGAAAGAGAGAGAGAAAAAAAAGTCATTTTTTTCTTAACTCAAATAGAACTTATATTTTACACCGTAAAAATTTTCTCCGTTATTTGGTTTTAAAAAATAATGAGGATGACAGCAACTTTTTGAAACAGAATAATACATGCTGCTGCTGCTGCTGCTAAGTCATTTCAGTCGTGTCCAACTCTGTGTGACCCCAGAGACAGCAGCCCACCAGGCTGGGATTCTCCAGGCAAAAACACTGGAGTGGGTTGCCATTTCCTTCTCCAATACATGAAAGTGAAAAGGTAAAGTGAAGTCACTCAGTCATGTCTGACTCTTCGCAACCCCATGGACTGCAGCCTACCAGGCTCCTCTGTCCATGGGATCTTCCAGGCAAGAGTAATACATAGAAATCAATTAAAAAACAGCCTTTTTAATTTTTTAAAATTTTCTTAGCCTGCTATTTTGTAAATACTTCTAAACCTATTGCTGTGTGTGGTATCTTTGATTATTTTTAATAGAGTTTCAGCTCACAGAGATTCAGCTCTCAGATTCACAGAGATTTTACATTTCTTCAGAAAGTTGTAGATTCCAGATTTGGGATTTTACTTTGACTCTGTAAACATTTAGTAACTAACAAATTGAAAATAGCCCTCAAACTTTGTCTTCCTCTTTTGAAACAAACATTGTCATACTCTAATGGGACAATTCAGATATTTTTGTTTGTGGTGGTAGCTCCAACAGTTCAGACTTAAGACCTGGAAGTTAATTTCTCCATTTGTTGTTGTTCACTTGCTCAGTCATGACCAACTCTTTGAAACCTCATGGAGTGCATCATGCCACGCTTCCCTGTCCATCACCAACTCCTGGAACTTGTTCAAACTAATGTCCATTGAGTTGGTGATGCTACCCAACCATCTTATCCTCTGCTTTCAATTTGTCCAGGCCTCAGGGTCTTTTTTAATGAGTCGACTCTTCGCATCAGGTGGCCAAAGTGTTGGAGCTTCAACTTTAGCATCAGTCCTTCCAATGAATATTCAGGACTGATTTCCTTTAGGACTGACTGGTTTGATCTCCTTGCAGTCCAAGGGACTCTCAAGAGTCTTCTCCAGTACCACAGTTCAAAATCATCAATTCCTTGGCATTCAGCTCTTTTCACAGTCCAACTCTCACATCCTGACATGACCACTGGAAAAACCATAGCCTTGACTAGATGGATCTTTGTTGGCAATGTAATGTCTCCGCTTTTTAATATGCTGTCTACAATACAATATTTTAAACTATAGTCATCATGCTGTACACTAGATCCCTAGAACTTATTCCTCCATAACTGGAAGCTGGTACCCGTTAACCAATATCTCATTTCCCCTACCCCCCAGGGCTTAGCAAACACCAATCNGTTGGTCATAACTTTTCTTCCAAGGAGTAAGCGTCTTTTAATTTCATGGCTGCAGTCAACATCTGTAGTGATTTTGGAGCCCCTAAAAATGAAGTCTGACAGTGTTTCCACTGTTTCCCCATCTATTTCCCATGAAGTGATGGGACCAGATGCCATGATTTTTGTTTTCTGAATGTTGAACTTTAAGCCAACTTTTTCACTCGCCTCTTTCACTTTCATCAAGAGGCTTTTTAGTTCCTCTTCACTTTCTGCCATAAGGGTGGTGTCATCTGCATATCTGAGGTTATTGACATTTCTCCTGGAAATCTTGATTCCAGCTTGTGCTTCTTCCAGCCCAGCGTTTCTCATGATGTACTCTGCATATAATTTAAATAAGCAGTGTGACAATATACAGCCTTGATGTACTCCTTTTCCTATTTGGAACTAACATCAATTTAGGGAATTTGAGTTATCTGCATAATTTTATGGTTCCTTGAGTCAATTTGCTCATTAGCAAATTAGAAAGTTACATTTTTATCAAGGTATAAATTTTTGAAATTTTTAAATTGGGTGATAATTGCATTGGCCTCTGCCATATATCAATATGAACCAGCTGCAGGGATGCATCTGTCCCCTTCCTCCTGACCACCTTTCCATCTCCCATCCCTCCAGGCTGTCACAGAGCACTAAGTTGAGCTCCCTGTGTCACACAGAAAATTCCCACTTGGGTCAATTTTACGTGTGACAATGTGTATGTTTCATGCTACTCGCTCAGCTCCTCCTGCCCTCTCCTTCCCTCACTGTGTCCACAAGTCTGTTCTTATGTCTCCATCTCCACTGCTGCCCTGCAGATAGGTTCATCAGTAAGGCAGAAATTTCTATCTAAAATTTAGATAGTAAAATGCTAAGTACAGTTATATGTGTGTGTACATATCAATGGCTTTGAGAAACAAAATCAAAAATGTGCTAAGTTACTTCAATTATCTCCAGCTTTGTGCAACACCACGAACTGCAGCCTGCCAGGTTCCTCTGTCCATGAAATTCTCCAGGCAAGAATACTGGAATGTGTTGCCAGTTCCTACTCCAGAGGATCTTGCTGACCCAGTGATCAAACCCATATCTCTTATGTCTAACCTGCATTGGCAGGCAGGTTCTTCACCACTAGTGCCACTGGGAAGCCCTAGTACATGTATATAGACAGTAACAAATACCTGAGTCTCACAGCATCTTTTAGAGGTTAATCATTCCATTTCTAGACACTATTTTTATACTGAAGTATTTCTGAGGCAAATAGCTGAGAAAGCACACATTGAAAATAGGGTGTGGAAGCAATTCATCAAAGCCCCTCTCTCAGTAAGATCCACAGAGGGCATAAGGCTAGTGCATACATCACTTAGCAAGCAGCTAGAGGTTGATGATGTCAGCACAGGCATTCCAGGTGTATCTTCAGCCAAAGGTTTATTGAATGGCTATATCACCTGGAATAACAGATTTGGCCTTGGAGTACAGAATGAAGCAGGGCAAAGGCAAACACCCTCTTCCAACAACACAAGAGAAGACTCTACACATGGACATCACCAGATGGTCAACACTGAAATCAGATTGATTATATTCTTTGCAACAACAAGCCCGGGAGCTGACTGTGGCCAGATCATGAACTCTTTACTGCCAAATTCAGACTTAAATTGAAGAAAGTGGGGAAAACCACTAGACCATTCAGGTATGACCTAAATAAAATCCCTTATGACTATACAGTGAATTAAGAAATAGACTTAAGGTACTACATCCGATAAAAAGAGTCCCTGATGAACTATGGACAGAGGTTCGTGACATTCTATAGGAAAAAGGGATCAAGACCACCCCCAAGAAGAAGAAAGGCAAAAAAGCAAAATGTCTCTCTGAGGAGGCCTTACAAATAGCTGTGAAAAGAAGAGAAGCAAAAAGCAAAGGACAAAAGGAAAGATATAACCATCTGAATGCAGAGTTCCAAAGAATAGCAAGGAGAGATAGAAAGCCTTCCTCAGTGATCAATGAAAGAAATAGAGGAAAACAATAGAATGGGAAAGACTAGAGATCTTGTCAAGAAAGTTAGAGATACCAAGGGAAAATTTTTAATGCAAAGATGGGCTCAATAAATGGTATGGACCTGACAGAAGCAGAAGATATTAAGAGGTGGCAAGAATACACAAAAAAACTGTACAAAAAGATCTTCATGACCCAGATAATAACAGTGGTGTGATCACTGGAATGTGAAGTCAAATGGGCCTCAGAAGCATCACTACGAACAAAGCTAGTGGAGGTGATAAAATTCCAGTTGAACTATTTCAAATCTTGAAAGATGATGCTATCAAAGTGCTGCACTCAATATGCCAACAAATTTGGAAAACTAGCAGTGGCCACAGGACTGGAGAAGGTCAATTTTCTTCCAATCCCAAAGAAAGGCAATGCCAAAGAATGCTCAAACTACCACACAATTGCACTCATCTCACATGCTAGTAAAGTAATGCTCAAAATTCTTCAAGCAAGGCTTCAACATACATGACCCATGAACTTCCAGATGTTCAAGCTGGTTTTAGAAAAGGCAGATAAACCAGAGGTCAAATTACCAACATTCACTGGATCACTGAAAAAGCAAGAGAAAAACATATAATTCTGTTTTATTGACTATGTCAAAGCCTTTGACTGTGTGGATCACAATAAACTGTGGGAAATTCTGAAAGAGATGGGAACACCAGACGACCTGACCTGCCTCTTGAGAAATCTGTATGCCGGTCAGGAAGCAACAATTAGAACTGGACATGGAACAACAGACTGGTTCCTAATAGGAAAAGGAATATGTCAAGGCTGTATATTGTCACCCTGGTTATTTAACTTATATGCAGAGTACATCATGAGAAACAACGGGCTAGAAGAAGCACAAGCTGAAATCAAGATTGCCAGAAGTATCAATAACTTCAGATATCCAGATGACACCACCATTATTGCAGAAAGCCAAGAAGAACTGAAAAGTCTCTTGATCAAAGTGAAAGAGGAGAGTGGAAAAAGATGGCTTAAAGCTCAACATTCAGAAAACTAAGATCACGGCATCTGGTCTCATCTCTTCATGGCAAATAGGTGAGGAAACAGTGGAAACATTGGCTGACTTTATTTGGGGGGGGGCCTCCAAAATCATTGCAAATGGTGACTGCAGCCATGAAATTAAAAGACATTGACTCCTTGGAAGGAAAGTTATGACCAACCTAGACAGCATATTAAAAAACAGAGACATTACTTTGCAACAAAGGTCCAACTAGTCAAGGCTATGGTGTTTCCAGTAGTCATATATGGATGTGAGAGTTGGACTGTAAAGAAAGTTGAGTGAAGAACTGATGCTTTTGAACTGTGGTGCTGGAGAAGACTCTTGAGAGTCCCTTTGACTGCAAGGATATCTAACCAGTTCATCCTAAAGGAGATCAGTCCTGATTGTTCATTGGAAGAAATGATGCTGAAGCTGAAACTCCAATACTTTGGCCACCTGATGCAAAGAGCTGACTCACTGGAAAAGACCCTGATGGTGGGAAAGATTGAAGGTTGGAGGGGAAGGGTACAACAGTGGATGAGATGGTTAGATGGCATCAGTGACTCAATGGACATGGGTTTGGGTGGACTCCGGTTGTTGGTGATGGACAGGAAGGCCTGGCATGCTATGGTCTGTGGAGTCACAAAGAGTCAGACATGACTGAGCAACTGAACTGCACAAAATGATAGTTGAAAACAAATCTCATCCTATATGCCAACAAACCTACAAATTTTAGTCTCAGAATCTCTTTGCAATTTAAAAAAAATTTGAGGGTCTCCAGAAAGTCTCTTCCAGATGGGTTATATCTATCATTAATACTGTGTAGGAAATTAAAACAGAGAAATTGTTTAAATATGTATTAATTTTAAAATAACAATAAGAAAACTCTTTTATGAGAAGACAACATTTACATGTAAAGTAATTGCTTCATAAAACAAAAATTATTTAGCAAGGAGCATAGAATTGTTTTATATGTTTTGCAAATCTCAGTGTCTGGCTTAATAGAAAACAAGTATTTTCCTTTATGTTTACCTATTTATTCTGTTGAAATAATGTTGTTTTGATTGTAGCTTGTGAAAGAAAATCTGTTCTCATCTAGATATATAGTTGGAAGACAGGAGTGTTTTCATTTAATTTTGGATATTCTACATGAGCAGCTAAATGAACTGATATAAAATGAAGTGAATGACATATTACTAGACTTAAAAAGCAACTAGTTGATCAATATGTAGAATGACTTCTGATTCAAAAAATTAATGTACAAATATATATACATATATGTTATGTGTGAAAGTGAAGTCGCTCAGTTGTGTCCGACTCTTTGTGAACCCATGAACTATAGCCCACCAGGCTCCTCCGTCCATGGGATTCTCCAGGCATGAATACTGGAATGGGTTGCCATTTCCTTCTCCAGGGGATCTTCCCAAGCCAGGGATTGAACCCAGGTTTTTAGCATTGCAAGCAGACGCTTTAACCTCTGAGCCACCAGGGAAGCTCCATGTTATGTGTAGATATGACTGTATAAGCATAGGGAAAGTTCATGAAACATAAATACTGTGCTATTTAACCTCTATAATATTTATTATACATTAATTTAGGGTATATTAAAAAGGATTTATTATGTTATTGCTATAATATCTATTTAACCTCTACCAGTAAGCTCTCGAAGTGTGTGGCCCCCCAAAGATGACAAATGAATTGTGGGTAGGTTTTACTTTCCTGTGGGGTTTGCATGTGTGTGAGTTTCATTGTTTTGCAAATTTTAAGAGTGGGATTTGGAGAGGAAGCCAGGCAAGTCTCAGACTTCTTTGCAACAATTAGTGCCAGAAGACGCTGGAAAATTTATAGAGTCCTCAGTGAAAATACCTTTTTCTCAAAATTTCCTATCTACCAAATCACTTATTAATATGTGAAAACAACACAAAATTCTCAGACAATCAAAGGATGCAGAAGAAACACCATATACATGTCCTCTTAAAAATTACTTTAAGATGTACTGCAACCAGATAAAAGAGAAAATTTCAAATTAAGAAGTGGTGAATAAGGAGACTACCATGTAAAAGGACCAGTTATTAAATATGCTGTGTCTACCGTAGGATATTGTAGGTTTCAAAAGCAGCCCGATCACTTGAACTAAACACACAGAATAGATTCGGGGGCAAGCAGAACTGATGTAGAACCTATAGTATTTATTTCCTTTGCTTTGAGAACTCTCCCTCCCGGTAGTAAAACTGTCACAAAGTGTGTCCAGAAATCAAGTAAAAACTTTTCTAATAAATCAAAGTTCAGCAAGGACAATGTGGAAATAAAACTGAAAACTGGTAGCTTCTGACCTGTGTTTCTCTTCCTGCTTTAGCCTCATCTGTCTAATTCCTCTACTCTCTTTCTTCACTACATTTCTTAAGGCTCTTATTTCAGGTTGAGAGAACCACTGCTCTACATGGATGCAGAATGGATAAATAGATCAAGATAATAATAGCATTATTGGCTATTCATCTAAAAATATATGTCCCAACTTCTAACTCAAAGGGGCAACAAAAATTTGGATTCCACATTTGGCTACTAAACCTATGACCTCCACCCAATTAGGAGAGCCATATACAACCGTGTGCAGTGCTAAGTCATTTCAGTCATGTCCAACTCTGCAACCCCATGGACATGGCCCACCAAGCTGCTCTGTCCATGGGATTCTCCAGGCAAGAATACTGGAGTGGGTTGCCATTTCCTCCTCCAGGGGATCTTCCCAACCCAGGGATCAAACCTACAACTCTTATGTCTCCTGAATTGGCAGGCAGGTTCTTTACCACTGGTGTTACCTGGGAAACCCATATACGCAACCTTAAGGAGACTTTATTTTCTGACTTGATAGAAATATACAGATAGAATATCCATTATAGACATACACATAATCATTGACTCAAAAATATTTATTGAATACCTAGAGGTACCAAGAACTGTGCTAAATACTGAAGATATAATGAAAAATATATTTCATTTATAGTAGGCAGGTCCTGCCCTCCACTACTATAAATGAAAAATATGTTTCATTTATAGTATTTCATTTATAGTAGGGAGGTCCTGCCCTCCACTACTCAGATTCTTTGTCATAATTTGCATAGATAAGAAAAGTCATTAAAGATAACAAATATAAAATATTCTCTTGAAAAACAGAATATGTTAACAATCTTTCTTTTTCTTTTAAAGGAAAAAAACTTAACAGAATGTATGTTGGATTCAATGTCAATCTGTTTCCTAACAATAAGCTGCAAAGTTTAAATAACTGATTTGAAATTCTTTCCACATGTCTAAAAAATAAATATTTTGAAAGAAATTTAGCTAAATATTAACAAGGTGAAAAAATTAATGAAAGTAAACCAAGAGGATTATTTCAAATCTTGACCATCTATAGCAAACAAGGAAGACAGAAGTAATAAATTATTTTCCTGGAATTCTGTTCTTCGGAAGATTATATTTAATATAGTTCCATTTAAAATAACACTGCCACAAACACACTATACCAATTGATTTAAAATACCAACTAAACTTGAATGAGTTGTTGTTATAATTGTTCATCCTACTGTTTCTCAATTTTTTTCTAATATGCTCATTTTCCAGATATGCAATATTGTTATATTTCTTCATTACTATTCATCCAACTTTTTCTTGTTTAATTATCTTAATCATTCCTCACAAATTATTCACCAGCTGCTTATCATCCTTGTCTTTTATGATATCTTCTAGATTTCTACACTTGATGAAGTGATGAGAATTTAACTGTACTCAGAAAGCTGTTTTTCTCTGAGAATTAGATAAGGATTATTACCATCTTGTCCTATGTTATATTATTTATATATACAAACCAAACCATCATATTTTATTTAGACTTCACAGTATTATGCAAAGGATTTATTATTTCATCTACTCTTAGGTCCTTTTTGACAACTTTATCTTTCAGGAAAATATCTCACAATGGCTTTATTTCAAGTCAGTAAAAAATTGCGTATCCAGTGTCTACTCTCCACTCCTCTCTGTGGTGTATGTATGAAGGACCCCATGTATCCAGAGAAGAAATAGGGCAATAAGGCCATGGACATTATGGAACTCAATCTGAAGAAGAACTGCCACCAAATTTTAAAAATAGATATTTCTGACATATATTAACAAAAACTCTGCTTCACTGACTATAGTAAAGCCTTTGACTGTGTAAATCACAACAAACTGTGGAAAATTCTGAAAGAGATGGGAATACCAGACCACCTGACCTGCCTCTTGAGAAATCTGTATGCAGGTCAGGAAGCAACAGTTAGAACTGGACATGGAACAACAGACTGGTTCCAAATAGGAAACAGAGTACATCAAGGCTGTATACTGTCACCCTGCTTATTTAACTTATATGCACAGTATGCCATGTGAAATGCTGAAATGGATGAAGCACAAGCTGGAATCAAGATTGCCAGGAAAATATCAATAACCTCAGATATGCAGATGACACTACCCTTATGGCAGAGAGTGAAGGAGAACCAAAGATCCGCTTGATGAAGGTGAAAGAGGAGAGTGAAAAAGCTGGCTTAAAACTCAACATTCAAAAAACTAAGATTATGGCATCCAGTCCCAGCACTTCATGGCAAATAAATGGGGAAACAATGGAAACAGTGACAGAGTTTGTTTTCTTGGGCTTCAAAAATCACTTCAGATGGTGACCGCATCCATGAAATTAAAAGATGCTTGCTCCTTAGAAGAAAAGCTATAACCAACCTAGACAGTATATTAAAAAGCAGAGATGTTACTTTGCCAACAAAGGTCCGTATAGTCAAAGCTATGGTTTTTCCAACAGTCATGTATGGATATGAGAGTTGGACCATAAAGAAGGCTGAGGCTGGAAGAACTGATCCTTTTGAATTGCGGTGTTGGAGAAGATTTTTGAGAGTCCCTTTGTCTGCAAGGAGATCTAACCAGTCAACCCTAAAGGAAATCAGTCCTGAATATTCATTGGAAGGACTGATGCTGAAGCTGAAGCTCCAATACTTTGGCCACTTGACATGAAGAACTGACTCACTGGAAAAGAAAGACCTTGATGCTGGGGAAGATTGAGGGCAGGAGAAGAAGGAGACAACAGAGGATGAGATGATTGGAAGGCATCACCGACTTGATGGACATGAGTTTGAGCAACCTCTGAGAGACAGAGAAGAACAGGGAAGTCTGGTGTGCTGCAGTCCATGGGGTTGCAAAGAGTCAGACACAACTGAGCAACTGAACAAAAACAATGATTAACAAGCTTGGATCAGGTTGACTGTTACTTGATTTTAAAAATAAACTGTATTGTAGTATACTTTGAAAATAGTTTTATTTCTATTATGTAAATTTAGACATGTTAATGTAACAGTCTAATAACATTAATTGAAATGGTAAGTGTCTATTATGAATCTGGCACTGTTTGGAATAAAGATAAAAAAGCAGTTTCTTATCTACAAGGAGAGTTGGTACAGTAGGTAGGTAACAGACAAAGCTGTGATGAGATGTGGGCTCAGAGCTGAGACTCTCAGGCAAATGTGACTTATTGTTTTAGCTGTGTGACACAGGTTTTGAATCTTGGTAACCCTAACCCTTCTCTACAGAGGCTTGGAAACACACATAAAGAGGAGTTAAGGCCTGCCATTTGCTGGAGCTTACCTAAGGCTAGCACTTATTGTAATTAAGTGCTTTATATGAATTATTTCATTCAGTCATGACTTTCCTTGTGAAGAAAGAGAGGTTCTGAGGGGTTAAGTCAAGCAGTTTAAAAAGAGAGAGAGAAGAACAAATAATTTCAAGATTTGTATGGAAATACAAAAAACCTCGAATAGCCAAAGCAATTTTGAGAAAGAAGAATGGAACTGGAGGAATCAACTTACCTGACTTCAGGCTCTACTACAAAGCCACAGTCATCAAGACAGTATGGTACTGGCACAAAGACAGAAATATAGATCAATGGAACAAAATAGAAAGCCCAGAGATAAATCCACACACATATGGACACCTTATCTTTGACAAAGGAGGCAAGAATATACAATGGAGTAAAGACAATCTCTTTAACAAGTGGTGCTGGGAAAACTGGTCAACCACTTGTAAAAGAATGAAACTAGATCACTTTCTAACACCACACACAAAAATAAACTCAAAATGGATTAAAGATCTAAATGTAAGACCAGAAACTATAAAACTCCTAGAGGAGAACATAGGCAAAACACTCTCCGACATAAATCACAGCAGGATCCTCAATGATCCGCCTCCCAGAATACT
>SJYX01022373.1:100555-147854 GCA_006410675.1 Oreotragus oreotragus
CAGGTCAATACTTTCAGATAAATGATCAAATTCCCATAACATGGATATGACTCTTGAGAGTTCACTTAGCTCAGTTCACCATTGCACGGTGGTGATGATACAGCAAAAGTTTATGACATTATGAACAGGAAAAACTAGATCTCAAAGCCTAAAGAACCCTGAAATAAGAGCCTCAGCACTGACCTCAGTGATGGGATAAACAAACAGGCAACTGTGATCACTCCAATGTAATCCTATTAATCACAACAGCCCAGAATAAAAGAGGAGGAAACCATGAGGACTGCAGCAGGCGCACTAAATTATGTTCCTCCACCACTGTCAACAGGAGGAAATAATTCATCATATTGAAGCCTGAAGCTCATTTTCCACATGAAAAATGAACTTAAACATAATTTAGTGAAACCTCAGAACACAGGTTCATTTCCATAATATTTGGGTGTTTTGAAACTCTACAATTCCCTGTCTAAATGATGATCAAAGACCACAGTGCTACCCTAAATGAAGTTCATTTTAAAATAGCTACTTTTGACCTTTCCTGGCATCGAGTCCTTATATCCTCTTTTTTGAATAAACAAACAGCTTTGCCACTGTGTACATGTTTTTGCTTTTGGGGACTTTCCATTTTCCAATGGAAATGGAAATTATGACAATTATCTGCAGCAGCTCAACTGTCCTCAAACCCTATATCAAACACCGCCATCTCTCCATCAGCATGGACATCTATCATTTTGCTTCATGTTGAAGCCTTTTTGGAGCTTTATAGATTTCAAGGATGATTATGTGTGTGGATTTATCTCTGGGCTTTCTATTTTGTTCCATTGATCTATATTTCTGTCTTTGTGCCAGTACCACACTGTCTTGATGACTGTGGCTTTGTAGTAGAGCCTGAAGTCAGGTAAGTTGATTCCTCCAGTTCCATTCTTCTTTCTCAAAATTGCTTTGGCTATTCGAGGTTTTTTGTATTTCCATACAAATCTTGAAATTATTTGTTCTAGTTCTGTGAAAAATACCGCTGGTAGCTTGATAGGGATTGCATTGAATCTGTAGATTGCTTTGGGTAATATATTCATTTTCACTATATTGATTCTTCCAATCCATGAACATGGTATATTTCTCCATCTATTAGTGTCCTCTTTGATTTCTTTCATCAGTGTTTTATAGTTTTCTATATATAAGTCTTTAGTTTCTTTAGGTAGATATATTCCTAAGTATTTTATTCTTTTCGTTGCAATGGTGAATGGAATTGTTTCCTTAATTTCGTTTTCTACTTTCTCATTATTAGTGTATAGGAATGCAAGGGATTTCTGTGTGTTGATTTTATATCCTGCAACTTTACTATATTCATTGATTAGCTAGAATATGCCTATATTAAATTGAGCCTTGAGCAGAAGGGAGATATGACCTGGCCGGTCATAGAGGAGGAAGAAGGGGGGATTAGAATGCCCGAGGCACAGAAGTGGAAAATAGAGGGAGCCTGAGGGATGAGAAGCCAGATGTTCTCATGGGAAAGTGAGCAGGACACCATTATCCAGAGCCTGGAAAAGCTGGTCCAGATTTTGCTTGACAGACCAAGTTCATACAGTAGGTATGGATGGATGACTTTGTTTCACATATCTGCATTTCCAGCATCACAAGTATGTGCATGTCGATTTGAGTGTTACTGTGGGTATGTTAATGTGCTGTGAATGGCTGGGGAAGATGGGGGCTGGGGGATGAACTCCAAGGATCTCCCCGCAGTGTCCAGGCTCCCGGAAATCATGAGTTAATGGTTTGCCTTTTTATCAGGTTGGGGAAACTCTATGAAGCCAGCCCTGCCTTTGACAGCTCTCTAGCTCCACACTGTACAGCTGTGCCAGCTTGGCTATGAGTGGTGAGCAGCTCTGTGTGTCACAGTGCAGGACCAGCCTCTCCTCCTCACAGCAGACATATCTGTTTGATCTGCTCCAGCCTCTGCCACTGACTAGCTTTGGACTTCAGGCAGGTCCCTTCACTGCCCCACCCCCCAGCTTCTTCCCTCAGCACTGAGGATGGTAACAGTGTACCAGCACCCATCTACAGAGGTGAAATGAGGCACCACGTGGCAAACATGGGGCAGAGTGCCTTGCACAACAGGAGGCCTCAGTGAATGCTGACAATGTTGCTATTTCCAGTTTTGGTTCCTGTGGGGCTTCCAAGGCAGAAAGCATCCCTTCCTCTTCACAGTGACATCTCTCAATGTTCCCACTCCTTTCCTCCAGCCCCCAGAGGTTGCCTCTCTTCTGGATGCCTGTGTCCACACAGGCTAACAGATAGTCCCACAGGTGTAGATGCTTCAGAGGTGTCCAGTCGTCTCATAGGCAGGTTTTTGTCCCCTAAAAGCATGTTGCTGCTATGGAAGAAACAGTGACCCAAGCACTGGTGCTGGCTACTTCCAAGTATCAGATGGTTGGGACATCCACCATATTTACTACAAGAAAAAGAAAAGTCTGAGGCATTCAGAGGGTTGCCAACGCTGTCAGAGTGGGTTAGGTTAAGGGCTACGATTCAGGATGCCCTGTGTAAGCCTTGTTCAAACTGCTCCTGAAACTGTCAGAGTGGTCACAGCCAGTACAAGTATGAAAGTGACCAGGTTAGAAAGTCATCAGTTGGGTCCTAGGCATGCAGCTCTACAGCTACTTTTAAGCAAGCTTTTCTAACATGCCCAAGTCATGTCCCAACCTCTCCTATACAAATCAAGCCAGAAATTAAATTCCCCTCTTAGCAGTATGTGCTCATGCTTTATACCCCAACTGTTTCTCAGGCTGAATGTCTACCACTGTGAAGGTCACAGAGCCCTCCTAGTCCTCTTAGAAGCAGAGAAGGTAATAAGAGACTATTATTAAGCAAGAGCTGTCTGCCCCTCTCCTTACAGGACCTCATACTCACAAAAGCAGATGGCGATTTTATGATGAATCAAATCAACTGGCGAGTAACTTATCCAGGAAAGCAAAAGATGAAGACATATCCTCATCTCTAAAATCCAAAAAAACATTCTTTAAGCAGCACAAGTAAATCAACAGTTGTTCGAAACCAAGATCACCTACTGAAACAAAGCAGAACCCTGTGGGGCCCTCCCCCCACACAAAGTTCCTGTGTGTGCCCTGCTTCTTATTTATAGGAGGCAAAATAAATAAATAAATAAACCTGCAGCCTCCACAGCCTTCCCAGTGTTCCAAAGAGCAGACTCAAGCAGTTAATTATCAGGACAATACAGTCCCAGGGTTTCTAGTTCCTTCTAAAGGACAGTATACAACAATCTGCTGTATACTTTTGAGTTGTTCTGCAGAAACTAAGACTCCCAAGCAGGTGGAGGATGGGGATGACATACTGACCACAAGCACACAGAACCCAGACTAGTCAGAACCAGAAGGTTGAGAGTTCAGAAACATCACACACCCTACCACCCTCCACACTAATTTAGACTTTAATCCTTATCTAAAAGCCATTGGACATTTGGGGTCTTCTGAGCACAAGCTGCCCATTCTCCTTGCTTGCCCTTTGCAATAAATCTTTCTGTACCAAAGACTCCGATGTTTTGGTTTGCCTGGCTTCAGCACATGAACTCAGGGAAGGCCCAGGAGACTAAGGTCTTTTATTTCTACAAACAAAAAACAGGGGGTGTCGGTGACAAACTGGCATTTGCCAAGGGCATTTGCCATCTGCCTCCGCAGGGATGAAGCCTGGGCTGCTGCAGCTGCTGACCTTCAATGTGTCCTGAAAGANGGTCTTTTATTTCTACAAACAAAAAACAGGGGGTGTCGGTGACAAACTGGCATTTGCCAAGGGCATTTGCCATCTGCCTCCGCAGGGATGAAGCCTGGGCTGCTGCAGCTGCTGACCTTCAATGTGTCCTGAAAGAAGTTCAGTGGGGGAAAGAATGAGGCACTTTATGCTCCAAGAAAACTGGCAGAGCAGGTCTTTAGATAATTAGATGTTTTCAAGAACTGATTTTATGAGCCCAATCCTTGCACCTCCTCCATCTAGAAGAGCACTAAACGCCTTCATGGTGACCTCAGCTCCTTGTGACTAGCAGAAAACCTTTTGTAAGATAAGTGTGTGACTGCATGAACTCCCCCATCACCAAAACCCCTCAGCCTCTTTGGAGCAGTTTCTCAGAGCAATCTGAGCTGCTGTGTCCCAGGCTGCAGCCCTCATTTTGCCTCAACTAAAACTTAAATCACAATGCTCGCATTGAGCATCTTTTTACGTTGAGTGGGGCTTTTGTACTCAGGAGAGACCTATAAGGCTTCAAACCCCACTCTTCCCCTGATACTACTCAATCTTGACGGGAACAGGTACAGGTCAAGAAAAGGAAGAATGTTCTGGACAGAGATGTTAACCATAAACTCAGCAGAGGAACTCTGTTTTTAACAAGGACTCAGTTTCACTACAACTTGCCAGAGGGTGAAAACTGGATGAAGTCCATGTAGAAATTTACCAAATTCAAATAACTGGGGAGGAGGGGAATACCAGTATGTTTGATTTACTAAATATCATTTTAAGTTTCAAAATGTAACAGAAAGACACATTTATATGTGTTAGTTATATTTGTAGGAAGTAACATACCACTAAACTGCCCCCTAAAGTATTTACTCAAGCAGGTAAATACCAGCTTTCTTCTGATATCATTTCTCAGTGAGCCTTTTCTTCACATACCATTTGAACCAAATTTCAACCTGATCCTGGTCAAATGATCATGAAAGTGACAGTGATAAGAAAAATAATGATTTGCCTTATTCTTTATGTTTAAAAATTCTTTAAAAAAATAAAAATTTTACAATGATTCCTCTTGCTATGTGTGGGTCAGTTTCATCAGATCAGAAAGCTGGTACTAATGAACCTATTTGCAGGGCAGCAATGGAGACACAGACATAAAAAAACAGACCTGAGGGCTCAGTGTGGGAAGCAGAGGTGGAAACATTGCGAGTAGCATGGAGACATGTACTTTACCACCCGTAAAATAGCAAGGAGAAATCTGCTGTGTGACGCAGGGCGCTCAACCCAGGGTTCTGTGACAGCCTAGAGGGGTGGGACGAGGATGGGGAGGTTCTGGAGGAAGGGAACACGTGTATACCTGTGGCTGATTCATATTGAGGCATGGCACAATACTGTAGAGCAAATAGCCTACAAGAAAAAAAAATTTTTTAAGGAAACTTCCAACTGTTCAAAAACTCTCTTTTCATCTCTCTGACTATAGAGGAAATCCATCATTTCATTTCCTTAATATTCATTCTCCCCTTCTCTAGCAATGAAGCCACTAATTTCCTGATTTGTGGGAAGACTGACTTCCTATCTTGGCTCCTGGTGATCGTTTCATAGTCACTTCAACTGGAAGGAAGTGGGATCGATACGACTGTCCCCTATCCACTATGTCCTCTATTTGTTGCCTTCTGCTTCATTTCTCTCATCCTCCACAGGTCTACATTCTCCATTTCCTCATTCCCATGGCAGAATATAGTATGTTTTGTTGTTACAGCCCCTATCCAGTTCCAAAGGACCAAGATTGCAATGAGCACACATTTCTCTACTACTTGATCAAACAGACATTGCCATGAGCACAGGGGCTTACATTAGTAGAAAGTTGTATGGCCCATTCCTCAAAAATATAGGATCAAACACAAAAGATGGGGTGGGTTCATCAGTTGGTAGCACCCCACCCGAAAGCTATCTACTATAATCTTCACTTTTAATAATGCCTTTTTTTCTTCTCCACAATGTACCAACATTCCCAAATGATAGGATACCATGATTCAAACAAGGCAACATTTTAGAAGTCTGGCTGTCAACAACAGTTATGGAGAATCTAACGTTTCCAATGTAACATCAGCATCAATGTCATCTTCCATAAAGGATGATGGAAGTTACCCAAGTCATTAGGTACGTTTTTCACAAAGGCTTTATCATCAGCCTCATATATTCAGATGTCTTCATGCAAGATTCCCAGTAGCTAACCCACAGCAAAGAAAGTTAATCTGTTGTCTTCATAATTTGCCCAATGTCAGCCATAGTCTGAGAAATAATACAAGCATCACATAGGTGACAAATGGTTGGTTTGTTTCAAGGGCAAGTTAACAAAGAAAAGGATTATTTGCATAAATTTTAAAAGTGTGAAGTATCCTGGAACATCTAGATTATTGTTCAAATTCTGCTGCTGGAAGCATACATTTAATAACCATATGGAATAATTACTAGGTTCAGTGAATTTAATGAAAGCTTGACATACAACTAAATGGATTCAGAGCAAATAGATTCCCAAAATGAAGGAGAATTAGAACTTCATGTCATGTTACCACAGAGATCCTATTAGTTGATAGGAATAAAAGCAGACATCAAATTATTTTTACATTATGTATATTCCACCAACTAACATTGTGAAGGAAAAAAATCTTTAATGACATAATTTAGCAAATACCTCCTCAGAATCTGAGCCATGCATTCAGCTGTTAATTTTGTGCTGCCTTGCAAAAATCTCTTGATTATCTTAGGCTGTCATGCAATGATCTATGTTTTGACTTCCTCTTCTTAGCAAATTACAAGTTCCATGAGAGCCCTACACCTAGCATGAGTAGACTCAATTAATTTTGTTTGAACAACTGATTATAAAACCAGCAACAGTGATGGGTCAACTGAAGATGCAATTAGTAAGGAATAATCCAGTTTCCAACTTTTAGACTCACCCCTACAATCATTCCATTGTATTCATGGTCCATGAGGAAAAGTACATTTCAATTATTTGTTTTACTTTCTCAGTTATAGCTTTAGAACTTTTAACAGTGCCTGACACAATCTAGAGGCCGAATAAGCATTTGTTAAGGGAGCAAATGAATTCTACCAATGTAATCAAGAATAACAGGAAGGGTCTGCATCAATTTAACTTTTCATATACAGACAGAACCATCCTTCTTCATTTCTATTTCTAATCCCCCCAAATCCATAGAAAAACCAGAAGACAAAAATATATATACCGAGGGGTTGGAAAAGGGACTTTTGAGAAAAGGGTTGGATGGCTGAAGTTGTTTTCCCTTGTGCTAGCATTGGTTGTCTGGGTATCTTTACTTTTTTCTCATCCCAGGTGGTTTGAGTGGTAAAGAATCCACCTGCCACTATAGGAGATATGGTTTGATCTGTGAGTTGGTCGGGAAGATCCCTTGGAAGAAGAAATGGCAACCTACTCCAGTATTCTTGACCAGAGAATCCCATGGACAGAGGAGCCTGGTGGACTACAGTCCATGGGGTCACAAGGAGTCAGATACAACTGAACACATCCACACCTCGCATACTACATTAAGTGTGCAATGGCACACCACTCCTTCAATTGGTGATTTTAACTCAGATGATGAGACTGAGAGCTGACTTCATGAATCTCCTTACTTATATGAAGAATTACTAAATGAAAGGTTCTAGGCAGCGCTGGTCATTCTGAATAAGAAACGCCTTAAAGGGAAGCAAGAAAGAACTGGACTAGACATGAGAAAGAACTTCAAATTGATTAGATCTTGAGAATATTCCAAGTCATGGTCATAAAATGGTCCTATCAGATACCTTCAAAGCAGAGAAAAACTTTTTTATACTTTTACAAAATCCTCCAACGAGAATATCTTCAATGGTTCCATAAGGTTCCTGCCTGTTTGCTGAGACTTCACTGAGTCCCGATTCTCTCTGCATCCTTAGGAGTGCATTCCCTGTCTCAGAATTTGAAATCAAAATATCAAGCAATTCAGATGTTGGTTAATTAAATTCTGCCTTTCAAATTTTCAGGTATTAAAAAAAATATCCAATAAGAGGAATTATTTTCTCTGAACTAAGGACGGAGTGAGGTGCCATCACCACGTACACACTGCAAAGAAATATGCCCCCACTCTCAGGCACAAAACTGGTATTACTCATCTTTTCAGAAATTATTTTAATTCAGTTCTGGAAAAAACTTTTAATATAGATACTTTTGCTTTCTCCATCCACATACTCATTTGCATTTTCAGTTTCTAGGTTTGTAATATAAAAAAAATGCTCTTTAAATGTATAGTCCTTTGAGATTAACTGCTTTCTTCAGTTTATATATTTACAGAGAAATGGTCCAGGCCCAAAGTCACTGTAAATAATTGGTGGGAAAAAAAGATCAAATTAGATCAATGTGTTTTTGCCCAAGCCCATGTGGCCCAGAGCTTTTTTTAGATGTACATGGCATTGTGCCCATCTATTTCCCTGTATTTCTCATTCTATGCTCATCTCTGGGTGATATCATCCATGCCCAGGAATTGTCAAGTATTATCAAGAAGACCGACAGCCTTTACTCTGAATGCTGGACTCATCTAGCAACTGCAACCTGATATTTCCTTTTGGACATTTCAAATGCCTCTCAAAATCCACCAGTTTAGACTTTAACTCATGAACTGCTCCTATATCCTCCTCTGCTAAAACACATGGCCTCCTCCAGGGATGTCTGTCTCAGGGACGAGAACTACCATCCATTCTGCTGTGCAAACCAGAAAGCACTGACTGTCCCATTAGGGCCTGCTGATCTACATGTTCTAAAACATCTTTCACATTTGTTCTCTTTATTTCCAGTGGCTGCACTCTAGTCCAGCCTCCGTTATCTGTTTCTGCAATTTCCATCCTACTGCTCTCCCTGAATTCACACTTGCCTCCTCTTCAGTCCGTTCTTGACTCTGTAGGCAAAATGATCTTCTAAAACTAAACTGTCTCTTCCATCCTGAAAATGTTTTAGGAACAATAAAATCCTCAACTGGGCATAAAACAGTCTTCATGACCAAGTCCATTCCTCTGCTATGACCCATAATCAGGATATGTGTCTCCTTCTCTGTGCCCTAAATTAGAGCCCTAAGTTTGTTATGTGTCCATGAATCACTGATAAGTCTGATGCTTCACTAGACTAAACAATCTTAAAGGCAGGAATAACGTGCATTTTCCTGAGTTTTATTCTAGAAGTAACATAGTTCATAGCACCAATAGATGCCCCACAAATAACCCTTCAGTGGGTGATGAACAGGTGACCTTTTATTGAAGGGTAAGTAGCCCTCTGGAGATATAATTTCAGAAAGATATAGATTCAGGATATTACTTTCCTATGGAACTCTTCTACCTCTCCCAAAACATTTGAAATTCCAAGACTAAGGCACAAGGCCTTTTATTCCACTATTTGAAAGAAGGCTTAAAATAGAAAAGCCCTTGGGAGCTGGGGGAAATATATTTAGGCCCTGGAGACAGTATGTCAAGGAGAGAAAAAAAGGAAACTAAAAGGGAGGCTGCTTCCCTTGCAATCTCCCTGAGGCCTCAGACAACAGATCAGGGTGTTTCTAAAGCTCCTTCTCCTTATAACTGTGGATTTAATTTCATTCCAGTTTCTAGACTCAATGTTGTCCAAGGGCAAGAGAAATGGAAGGACTTGGGAATCTCAGGCACTCCAGAATTCAGCTAAACTCTGTTTTGACCTTGTAACTTAGGCATAAGATNGTCAAATCCTGATTGCTCCCTATTTTTCACACATCATTGATTTTATTTGTCCTATTCAGTTATATCATCACTCTCTAGGCTAAGAAGACGGAAAAAAGTGCTTCTTTGAAGAAGAGATGTTACGATGGCCCCAGTTAACCCCACCTCCCGATATCCCATGTCCTGTACAATCTCCTTAGCCTGCGTGTTGGCAGGACCTGTGATTTGTTTCTAAGCAGGGGAAAAAGGCAAAGTAGATGAGAAGTCATTTCCTTGATTATGTTACATGCAACTGTAACTTCCTTCTTGTCAGATAACTTTCTCTACTGATTCTATCCTATCCATTGATTTACTCACTGTTGGTTTTGAGTAAGTAAACTGCCCAATGCAGTATCCTACATGACAAAGAATTTAGGGAAGCCTTCAGCTAACAGTCGGCAAGGAGCTGATATTCTTCAATAAGGAAATGGATAAACAAGCTCTAATATATCCATATGACAGAATACAATTCAGCGACTTTAAAAGAGAATGAAGTATCAACTCACTTAAAGACAGGGGAGATTCTTATTTGCTTTCAGTATTGGTGAGTGAAAGAAGTCAATCTCAAAGGCTACATACTGTATAATTCCATTTGTATAATGTTATCACAAATACAAAACTGAGACAGTGAAGAGGTCAGTGATAGGTGAAGACTTGGAGGGGGGCTGTATAAGTGAAGCAGAAGAGATTTTTTGGTGCAATTCAACTATATTGTATTATATATAATGGTATATACATGATCCTACACATTTGTCAAAACCCATGGAATTTTAGAGGGGACTGAATTTTAAAGTATGCAGATTTTTTAAAAGTCATTTAGGAGTCCAAGGAATCCCAGAATGGAAATGCAGACTGTGACAAAAGAATATGCTTTCCAAGTGTATACAAATTTGGGAATTAAGGCAAGAAAATATAGACCTACGTAACTTTGGAAACAAGCAGACTTTGTAAGACTAAAGATAAAAGGAGTACACATAACCACTGTCCTCTAGTCTAAGGATACAGACAAACACATCTGAAATCACTATTCATGTATACCGGAATCAAACTCTTAAGTAAATGAATAGCTGATGATAGAAGCCAGGTTTCTTACTGCTTAAGTGAGAGATCACAGAAAAGCACTAAGAAAAGCCTAGATTGATCCATGTGATACTGAATTACATTTGGATGCATAGGAATGAACTCATGTTTAGCTTAATACAGACATAGCTGGATATCTAGACCAAGGTATGTGTATATTCATGGGTTCCTATACACACACACACTATTTTTTTTTTTCTACTAAATGGATCTGATAGCAATAACAAAACTTCAGCTATAGATTTCTAATTACATTCTCCAATAAAAGGAACCAGGGCTCCCTGGAGAAATGGAGATGGAGTGGGGATGGAAACATGCAAGATGAGCATTTTATGATGCCAGAACGTAAGGAATTTCTCAATAATAGCAACAATGACTATTACATAATAGGAGTATACTAGGGGGACAGGAGGCAACTGAAGGAGTGCCCAATGTCCAAAGCTGGAATAATTAAGAGCAAAATATCAAAGAGTAGTATTGGATTATAAACCAAAAGATACAGTAAACAAACATAAACATACAGGAGGCTATACTGATATAACTGGATGAATAAATGACAATCAAACCAACTGTGCAGAAAATTCCAAATAATCAAGGTGGATACTCTACTCTTAAGGAGATGGGAGGATAACTTTACACTCCCTGAAGTGTGAACTGACAAAGTAGCTTTCTTCCAATGAGTATGGTATGCAAAAGAGAGGGGAATGACATAGTGGAGAAACCTGACAAACAGCACCTCAAGTCACGTGGTTAAGATTAACATCGACAAGAAGTCCTGTTAACAGGACGTGCCTTTGATATGAGGTGTCAGGATGGGCACTTTGCCTTTGTGATCATCCGCCCCAAATCCCATAAACACAGTCTAACTCATAAAAAAAGGAATACCTACAAAACACTGGTCTAGTACTCCTCAAAACTATCAAAGGCATCAAAAACATGACAAATTCTGAGAAACGGTCAGAGTCAAGAGAAGCTTAAGGGTACAGAGCAACTAAATATGATATCTTGGATGGGCTCAGGGACAGAAAAAAAAGATATTAGGTAAAAACCAAGAAAATATCAGGACATATGGACTTAATTAATGATACTGCATCAGTACTGGTTCATTAATTATGACAAATGTACTATACTAACATATTACTAACATAAGAAACTGAGTGTGGGGTCTATGGAAACTGTATTATCTCTGCAATGTCTCTGTACATCTAAATCTATTCTCACATAAAAAAAGATAATTTCAAAACAAGATAAGCCAGACACTGGCAGAAAATACTAGCAGTGTATATGTGTGATAAGGAAGTTATTCACAATATTTTAAGAACTCTAAAATTCAACAATTAAAAACAATTCAATTTTTAAATGGTCTAAAATCTTGAACAGACACTACAAAAAAAAGAAAGTATGTGAGTGGCCAGAAAGCACAGGAGGGATGCAAGTTAAAGCTATCAGGAGATGGAGCTTCACAGCCCTGGGATAGGTGAAAGGGAGAAACCACCATCAAGTACTGACGAGGATGCGAGGCAACTGCAATGCCCGGCCACTGAAGATGGGAGGGTAAGAGAAACAAACTGCTTGGGAAAGCTCTTTGACAATTTATTATAACTTTAAATGGATAGCTGCCTTATGATCTAATGGCAGAAAGCAAACAGGAACTAAAGAGCCTCTTGATGAGAATGAAAGACCAGGGTGAAGAGCTGGCTTAAAACTCAACATTCAAAAATGTTAAAATCATGGCATCTGGGCCCATCACTTCATGGTAAATAAAAGGGAAAAAAGTGGAAACTGGCAGATTTTATTTTCTTGGGCTCCAAAATCACTGTGGACAGTGACTACAGCCACAAAATTAGAAGATGCTTGCTCCTTGGAAGAAAAGCTATGACAAACCTAGACAGTGTATAAAAAAGCAGAGACATCACTTTGTTGACAAAAGTCTGTGTAGTCAAAGCTATGGTTTTTCTAGTAGTCATGCATGGATGTGGGAGCTGGACCATAAAGAAGGCTGAGAACTAAAAAATTGATGCCTTCAAACTGTAGTGCTGAAAAAGACTCTTGAGAGTCCCTTGGACAGCAAGATCAAATTAATCAATCCTAAAGGAAAACAAACCTGAATATTCATTGGAAAGACTGATACTGAAAATGAAGTTCCAATACTTTGGCCATCTGATGCGAATAGCTGACTCAATGGAAAACACCCTGTTGCTGGGAAAGATTGAGGGCAGGAGGAGAAGGCGACAACAGAGGATAAGATGGTTGGATGCCATTACCAACTCAATGGACATGAGTCTGAGCAAACTCTGAGAGCTAGTGAAGGACAGGGAAGCCTGGCGTTCTGCAGTTCATGGGGTCGCAAAGAGTCAGACATGACTTAGCCACTCAATACTAACAACCTTATGATGCAGTAGTTTCACTCCACTTTACCCAAGTGAATAAAGACAAACTCCACAAAATATTTTATAAGATTTCTAAGACAAATAAGACTGTTGATTGACGTTTTAACTAAAAAGGCCCCAAAGTAAAAGTAATCTGTCAGCTGATTGAACTGATAAACAAATTTTGGTCTATTCATTTAATGACATATTGCTCAACAACTGTCTCTTATACACATCTGGTGGAGGATGGGGATGAGGATGCAGATTGGGTCAGCCATCCCCAGGGGCCCAGCATGGAAACCCATTCAGTCCTCTACTCCATCCCCCATCTCCCATCCAGATGAGCCCCCAGCCCTAGACATGCAGCCTTGTCACTCTCCAGAGACTAGCCATGCATTCAGCTGTTAATTTTGTGCTGCCTTGCAAAAATCTCTTGATTATCTTAGGCTGTCATGCAATGATCTATGTTTTGACTTCCTCTTCTTAGCAAATTACAAGTTCCATGAGAGCCCTACACCTAGCATGAGTAGACTCAATTAATTTTGTTTGAACAACTGATTATAAAACCAGCAACAGTGATGGGTCAACTGAAGATGCAATTAGTAAGGAATAATCCAGTTTCCAACTTTTAGACTCACCCCTACAATCATTCCATTGTATTCATGGTCCATGAGGAAAAGTACATTTCAATTATTTGTTTTACTTTCTCAGTTATAGCTTTAGAACTTTTAACAGTGCCTGACACAATCCAGGGGCCGAATAAGCATTTGTTAAGGGAGCAAATGAATTCTACCAATGAAATCAAGAATAACAGGAAGGGTCTGCATCAATTTAACTTTTCATATACAGACAGAACCATCCTTCTTCATTTCTATTTCTAATCCCCCCAAATCCATAGAAAAACCAGAAGACAAAAATATATATACCGAGGGGTTGGAAAAGGGACTTTTGAGAAAAGGGTTGGATGGCTGAAGTTGTTTTCCCTTGTGCTAGCATTGGTTGTCTGGGTATCTTTACTTTTTTCTCATCCCAGGTGGTTTGAGTGGTAAAGAATCCACCTGCCACTATAGGAGATATGGTTTGATCCGTGAGTTGGTCGGGAAGATCCCTTGGAAGAAGAAATGGCAACCTACTCCAGTATTCTTGACCAGAGAATCCCATGGACAGAGGAGCCTGGTGGACTACAGTCCATGGGGTCACAAGGAGTCAGATACAACTGAGCACATCCACACCTCGCATACTACATTAAGTGTGCAATGGCACACCACTCCTTCAATTGGTGATTTTAACTCAGATGATGAGACTGAGAGCTGACTTCATGAATCTCCTTACTTATATGAAGAATTACTAAATGAAAGGTTCTAGGCAGCGCTGGTCATTCTGAATAAGAAACGCCTTAAAGGGAAGCAAGAAAGAACTGGACTAGACATGAGAAAGAACTTCAAATTGATTAGATCTTGAGAATATTCCAAGTCATGGTCATAAAATGGTCCTATCAGATACCTTCAAAGCAGAGAAAAACTTTTTTATACTTTTACAAAATCCTCCAACGAGAATATCTTCAATGGTTCCATAAGGTTCCTGCCTGTTTGCTGAGACTTCACTGAGTCCCGATTCTCTCTGCATCCTTAGGAGTGCATTCCCTGTCTCAGAATTTGAAATCAAAATATCAAGCAATTCAGATGTTGGTTAATTAAATTCTGCCTTTCAAATTTTCAGGTATTAAAAAAAATATCCAATAAGAGGAATTATTTTCTCTGAACTAAGGACGGAGTGAGGTGCCATCACCACGTACACACTGCAAAGAAATATGCCCCCACGCTCAGGCACAAAACTGGTATTACTCATCTTTTCAGAAATTATTTTAATTCAGTTCTGGAAAAAACTTTTAATATAGATATTTTCGCTTTCTCCATCCACATACTCATTTGCATTTTCAGTTTCTAGGTTTGTAATATAAAAAAAAAAAATGCTCTTTAAATGTATAGTCCTTTGAGATTAACTGCTTTCTTCAGTTTATATATTTACAGAGAAATGGTCCAGGCCCAAAGTCACTGTAAATAATTGGTGGGAAAAAAAGATCAAATTAGATCAATGTGTTTTTGCCCAAGCCCATGTGGCCCAGAGCTTTTTTTAGATGTACATGGCATTGTGCCCATCTATTTCCCTGTATTTCTCATTCTATGCTCATCTCTGGGTGATATCATCCATGCCCAGGAATTGTCAAGTATTATCAAGAAGACCGACAGCCTTTACTCTGAATGCTGGACTCATCTAGCAACTGCAACCTGATATTTCCTTTTGGACATTTCAAATGCCTCTCAAAATCCACCAGTTTAGACTTTAACTCATGAACTGCTCCTATATCCTCCTCTGCTAAAACACATGGCCTCCTCCAGGGATGTCTGTCTCAGGGACGAGAACTACCGTCCATTCTGCTGTGCAAACCAGAAAGCACTGACTGTCCCATTAGGGCCTGCTGATCTACACGTTCTAAAATATCTTTCACATTTGTTCTTTTATTTCCAGTGGCTGCACTCTAGTCCAGCCTCCGTTATCTGTTTCTGCAATTTCCATCCTACTGCTCTCCCTGAATTCACACTTGCCTCCTCTTCAGTCCGTTCTTGACTCTGTAGGCAAAATGATCTTCTAAAACTAAACTGTCTCTTCCATCCTGAAAATGTTTTAGGAACAATAAAATCCTCAACTGGGCATAAAACAGTCTTCATGACCAAGTCCATTCCTCTGCTATGACCCATAATCAGGATATGTGTCTCCTTCTCTGTGCCCTAAATTAGAGCCCTAAGTTTGTTATGTGTCCATGAATCACTGATAAGTCTGATGCTTCACTAGACTAAACAATCTTAAAGGCAGGAATAACGTGCATTTTCCTGAGTTTTATTCTAGAAGTAACATAGTTCATAGCACCAATAGATGCCCCACAAATAACCCTTCAGTGGGTGATGAACAGGTGACCTTTTATTGAAGGGTAAGTAGCCCTCTGGAGATATAATTTCAGGAAGATATAGATTCAGGATATTACTTTCCTATGGAACTCTTCTACCTCTCCCAGAACATTTGAAATTCCAAGACTAAGGCACAAGGCCTTTTATTCCACTATTTGAAAGAAGGCTTAAAATAGAAAAGCCCTTGGGAGCTGGGGGAAATATATTTAGGCCCTGGAGACAGTATGTCAAGGAGAGAAAAAAAGGAAACTAAAAGGGAGGCTGCTTCCCTTGCAATCTCCCTGAGGCCTCAGACAACAGATCAGGGTGTTTCTAAAGCTCCTTCTCCTTATAACTGTGGATTTAATTTCATTCCAGTTTCTAGACTCAATGTTGTCCAAGGGCAAGAGAAATGGAAGGACTTGGGAATCTCAGGCACTCCAGAATTCAGCTAAACTCTGTTTTGACCTTGTAACTTAGGCATAAGATCTATGATTCTTCTTCTTCTTCTTTTTTTTTTTTTTTTAAGGAGAAAACCATGCTAAGCAATACATCTCAAATAAGACTTTGTTTAACAACATAAATTATAACTGTTGAGGCCTGTTAAGTGGTACTGTGAAATTCAGTTATAAACTATCAACACAGTTTCTTCCCTTATCCCAACTCAGCCATCTGCATATTAAAAATAAGGATTGTCTCTTTAATTTGAACTGTGTACCTGTAAAGCCAATCCCTATTCCTAAACCACTGATCAAAGGATGGGAGGTTTTAAACAAAGATTTCCATACTGAGGAGCTCCCAGATAACAGCAAAGAAAGTCAATATTTTCCTTATGAAAAAACTTACATGAAAGACACATAAGATTTTTTTTTTAAGGAGAAAACCATGCTAAGCAATACATCTCAAATAAGACTTTGTTTAACAACATAAATTATAACTGTTGAGGCCTGTTAAGTGGTACTGTGAAATTCAGTTATAAACTATCAACACAGTTTCTTCCCTTATCCCAACTCAGCCATCTGCATATTAAAAATAAGGATTGTCTCTTTAATTTGAACTGTGTACCTGTAAAGCCAATCCCTATTCCTAAACCACTGATCAAAGGATGGGAGGTTTTAAACAAAGATTTCCATACTGAGGAGCTCCCAGATAACAGCAAAGAAAGTCAATATTTTCCTTATGAAAAAACTTACATGAAAGACACATAAGACGATAAATGATATTTAACTAATCCACAACCTTCAAAACACAATTTCATCAAAATGACCTCAACAATTTTCCTTTAAAGACATTCTCAAATCTCAGAATGGTTTAACTTGACATACTGGAAGTACTACATTTTGAAAGAAAATACTAAATTTATTGACAGAATGTGGTCCAGTGCAGAAGGAAATGGCAAACCACTTAGTATTCTTGCCTTGAGAATCCCATGAACAGTATGAAAAGGCAAAAAGATTGGACACTGAAAGATGAACTCCCCAGGACTGTAGGTGTCCGATATGCTACCATAAATCAGTGGATAAATAACTCCAGAAAGAATGAAGGGATGGAGCCAAGGCAAAAACAACACCGAGATGTGGATGTGATTGGTGATGGAAGTAAAGTCCAATGCTATAAAGAGCAATATTGCATATGAACCTGGAATGATAGGTCCACGAATCAAGGCAAATTGGAAGTGGTCAAATAGGAGACGGCAAGAGTGAACATTGACATTCTAGGACTCAGAAACTTAAAATGGACTGGAATGGGTGAATTTAACTCAGATGACCATTATATCTACTACTGTGGGCAAGAATCCCTTAAAAGAAATGGAGTAACCATCATAGTCAACNTTGGCAATATACAGCCTTGATGTACTCCTTTTCCTATTGGGAATCAGTCTATTGTTCCATGTCCAGTTCTAACTGTTGCTTCCTGACCTGTGAAAGATTCTTAAACAAGAGAGAAGTAGTATCAAGCACAAACAAAAAGTTTGATAAGTTGGACTCCATTAAAATATAAAACTTCCATTCATCAAAAGTTACTGTTAAGAGAATAAGAAGATATACTACAAAGTAGAAGATGCTTTCAATACAGATATCTGAATAAAGACTTATAGAACATATAAAGATATTGCATAAATCAGTCAAAGAAAGCAAGCATTTTTGAAGAGTTAAAGTATGGAACAGGAACTTCACCCCCAAAAAGATATTCAAATGGCCAATAAACAAATATAAAGATACTTAAATTTGTTAGTCATCCAGGAAATTTAAAATAAACTAACAATAAAATCCATTATGCACCTGCCAAAACAGTTTAAAATAAAACAGAAACTTACCAAGTGTTTGTGAGGATTTGGAGTACCAACAACTCTCATATATTGCTGTTATGATTTTAAATTACTACAATAATTTTGAAATTCTTATTATCACTTGGGAAAACTTTTTGGTAACTCAGTATAGACCAAAACTGTACATACGTAAATCCTATGTGCTAGCAGTTCCATTCCCAGAGATATACTCTACATCAATGAATGTACATGTACAACAAAATACTTGGAAAAGAATCCTTATTTCAGCATTCTTTCTAATTTAACAAACTGAGAACTGGAGGCCTGGCGTGTTGCAGTTCATGGGGTCGCAAAGAGTGGGACATGACTGAGCGACTGGACTGAACTGAACTGAGAACTGTAGAATGGATAAATTGTAAAAAATCAATTCAAGCAATGGAATGTCACATGGCAATGAAAGAGATCAAAGTACCGCAACATGAAACAACATCTATAAATCTCACAGACATAATCTTGAGCTAAAAAGGGCAAAAATAGTAGAGTCCATTTTCTAACGTTCCATTTATATTAAGTTCTAAAACCGACAAACCAATCCATATTGATAAAAGTTCTTACAATAGTGATTCCTTTTATAGGGATTGCTGACTGGAGGGAACAAGGGGGAGGCCCATGGAGGTGTTAGTATTCCTTTTCTTGATATGAGTGGTGGTGACACTGATTCTACGTACATAAAAACATATTTTTGTGCAGTATTATATGTTGCTTCAATTAAAACATATACCAGAAAACTACAAATCATCCCAGAAGCCAGATATATACAACTGCTATGCTGTCAAATGCCTAGAATCTTGGCACAGTTTATGTTCCATTTTCAAACCAACACCTGAAACCCAGTATTTTCCAGGAGGATGAATGATCAAACAACTACTTCAGAGACAAGAACTGCCATTAAAGCAATTTCCAATATCCCTACCTTGTCTCAGGAAGTTTGTGGCAAGTTACTCCATGAATATAATAACTAAATACTAAATGACACAAATAGAAGGTTACTCCTGTACTCAAGAGTTATGCTATTAAGCTTACGCAGGTTCAGACATTTGGTGTATGTGCTTGGCTGAGGAGCCAATGGGGCTTTTTTTTTTTTAAACAAAAGTAGAAAACCACTTTTAAAACAGAAATACAAAAAACCCTGAATAGCCAATGAAGAGATCCAAAAATAAAAGTGAAATCGGTGCATTTATGGGAAAACAAGTTGAATTAAAAAGAATNGAAATGACTATATTGTGACAAAATTATCACTGATTCAACTTAACTTTCTTACTATTGGTTATTTTGTGATGACTTAGATCCAGTTTTGAATCTTGACCATCAGACCACAGATGTTTTAAAGTAAAGGCCTAAAACATCATGGTTTTAAAGGTTTACTGTCAGAGAAGGCAATGGCAACCCGCTCCAGTACTCTTGCCGGGGAAATTCCATGGACAGAGGAGCCTGGTAGGCTGCAGTCCATGGGGTTGCAAAGAGTTGGACAGGACTGAGCAACCTCACTTTCACTTTTCACTTTCATGCACTGGAGAAGGAAATGGCAACCCACTCCAGTATGCTTGCCTGGAGAATCCAAGGGATGGGAGGCTGGTGGGCCGCTGTCTATGGGGCCGCACAGAGTAGGACACGACTGACGTGACTTAGCAGTACTGAAAGGAACTAAGTAAAGATTTTAAACTCAAACTTTTGAAATATTTACTTGATAAAATAAAAGAAAGTCTAAAAAAAAAAAAATAAAAAAATAAAAGAAAGTCTCAACCTTGTCTTTGTTCTCCTTGGAAATGGATTCTGATTTTTATGTTGATTCCCTACATCTACGTTTACATATATACATAGAAATGGTGATTTATTTTTCTTCTTTTTTTTTCCTACCTGCCCATACCTTCCGAGTTGTATTTTTCTTTACAAATTTGGTCTTGCAAGATCAGCTGCATAAACTCAATGCTTTCTACAACACTGTTGTTTTAATTCTAGCACGGCTACCAGCTGAACAGTGATGTTCTGGGACAGGAATGCAGAAAATAATTAGCTCGGCTTTACCAGGTGAGGCTAGCAGAGAGGAGCACTCACTTCAAATCTTCCTTTTCTTAATAAAATTGCTACTCTGTATTCATATATCAGCATCATCAGTCTTCACCTAAGTGCTACTGACATTAGGGCTTATTCATTTTAGAGGAAGATCTTAAGAAATAGCAACTCTAAATATGTCAACAGTGTAGTTTTTAAACCATGGTCCCTGGACCATTGCGTCAAAACATCTATGATACTAACTGTGAAGGCAACTCCTCCCAGTGCCATGGAGACAGGCCCTGGGAACCTAAAACTCAACAAATGCTTGGGTGATTCTTATTCTTATTGCCACTAAAGTTTGAGAATTACTTTTTTGGGTCTTATTAGAGGTTTGTACAGAGAAGGCAATGGCACCTCACTCCAGTACTCTTGCCTGGAAAATCCCATGGATGGAGAGGCCTGGTGGGCTGCAGTCCATGGAGTCGCTAGGAGTTGGACAAGACTGAGCGACTTCACTTTCACTTTTCACTTTAGTGCATTGGAGAAGGCAATGGCAACCCACTCCAGTACTCTTGCCTGGAGAATCCCAGGGACAGGGGAGCCTGGTGGGCTGCCGTCTATGGGGTCGCACAGAGCTGGACACTACTGAAGCGGCTTAGCAGCAGCAGCAGCAGCAGCAGAGGTTTGTAATCACATACCAGAGGGCCAAAGCATGATCTATTAATCAAGGTCTCCAGCTGCTGGCTTAGGCCCTTTATGAAGGCCTAGTTCCTCAGCTGCGGTCTCCAGACCCCCAAAAGCAACATCACTGAAGAACTCGCAAGGCCCCACCCAGAGCTACTGAGTCAGAACCTGTGGGGAACCTGTGGGGATGAGGTTCAGAAATGTGTTCGTACAGGCTTTCTGGTATTTTGATACATACTAAGGTTACAGACCATGGTCCTAAAAGATGGTCGCAAGTCGTTCATCTCCGCACATTACTGAGCTGCACTGCCACTGTATTTATGTGTTTCCCTTGCCAGAGAACGCCCTTCAGAAGGAAGAGCACAGGCACACACAGCAAACAGAGCCAGAAATGATTCTCGGCACGAAGTTTCCAAGTACCAATGATTCTTGGTACTTGGTAAAGTGTTTCATGGTACTGCTTTCAGAAATTTGCATGTTTTACTCCTACCACTGTAGAGATTGAGAGAGAAACTGTGCCTGACCTTTAATCGCCTGCTTATCATTTACTACAAAGTAAATACAATTGCTTTCCCAAGACTGTTATTTCTCTGTGTTCTAGAGAGCTTCAGTTGATTCAAGAAAAAAAATCACTTTCTTTCATTCTGAAGATTAAGTCTACATTTGACCTCTGGTGTTCTAAACTGCCCGTCCCTAAGAATTCATCCCTACATTTTTAGGAGACAGAACAACAAAAGTAATGAAATGATTCCTTGAGACTGCAAACCTCTGTAACAGCTTCTTCTTGATCTGGAGAAGAATTCGTTGGCAGCCACACCTCTAAATCTACTCTTCTCATGGACCCATAAGGATTGACATTATCACAAAAAGGGTACAGAGGGACATACTCATGAATTTAGATGTTTCTGCTAACTACTGTCCTAGTTTATTATGCTCTTTTCCTTCTGTATTTAAAAATTGTTAAAATTTAAAATAAAATTTGTCTAAATTATTAAAATACAGAAACGTACAAATAAAGCACCATGGCCTATGATCATTAACAATCTGTCTTGTTGTTCAATCAACTCACTTTTTATAAACTAGAAACTAATGCATATAGTAAAAAAAAAAAAAAAAAAAAAAAAAAAAAAAAAAAAAAAGAAAAGTTAACATGATATTAAGTATTATATGTATCTATTTCTGAAGGAATTAGAAATTATTGAGGCCTTGTAATAACCTATAATGGAAAAGAATCTGAAAAAGAATCTATATAACTGAATCACTTTTCTGAACACNAAAAAAAAAACTAAAAGCACTGAAAAGTTAAAAAAAATTAAAAGTCACTACTCTTTTCCCACAAATTTAGCCACTGTCAACAGATTAACGTGTATAGTTTCAGAAAAAATTAACATATCTTTTGTTTATATAAGGGGAATCATATTATGTATGTTTGTGGCAGACTATTTAAAACATATTACCAGTCCCCTCAAAAGATACAGCATTTATCTAGTACAGAAGCAGACAGAACCTCAATTTTACGAATACTAGAGATGAAAAAAAGGAGACAGAACCAATCAAAGGGACTTAAAAATAAGTATTTTTAGAAAGTTTTCTATGCAATTCAATGTGAAATGGAAAAATTCTTAGAAACATATAGCCTACCAAGACGAAATCAAGAACAAATAGAAAATTCAAATAGATCATTACTAGTAGAGACTGAATCAGTAGTCAAAAGCCTCCAGCAAAGAAAAGCCCAGGACCACATGGCTTCGCTGGTGAATTTCACCAAACATTTGAAGAATTAACATCAATCCTTCTCAAACTCTTTGCAAAAAAAGTCAAAGAGGAGGGAACACTCCCAAACACATTTTATGAGGTCAGAAAAGAACACAATAGAAAACTACAGACCAATATCCCTAATGAATATAGACACGAAAATTCTCAACAAAATACTAGCAAACTGAATTCATCAGTAGACGAAAAGGATCATTTACTATGATCAAAAATCCAACACATACAATACAATCACTGTGATAAATCACATTAGCAAAATGAAAGAAAAGAATGGTATGATCATCTCAATGGACACAGAAAAAATATTTGACAAAATTCAACATCCGTTATTAATAAAAACTCTTATACTAGGAATAGAATGAACATATTTCAACATAGTAAAGGCCATCTATGACAAACCCACAGCTAATGTTATGTTCAATGGTGAAGCTGATGGCTTTTCCTCTAAGATGAGAAATAAGACAAGGTGCTCACCACTCCTGTTGAATTAATAGTAGAGTCCATTTTCTAACGTTCCATTTATATTAAGTTCTAAAACCGACAAACCAATCCATATTGATAAAAGTTCTTACAATAGTGATTCCTTTTATAGGGATTGCTGACTGGAGGGAACAAGGGGGAGGCCCATGGAGGTGTTAGTATTCCTTTTCTTGATATGAGTGGTGGTGACACTGATTCTACGTACATAAAAACATATTTTTGTGCAGTATTATATGTTGCTTCAATTAAAACATATACCAGAAAACTACAAATCATCCCAGAAGCCAGATATATACAACTGCTATGCTGTCAAATGCCTAGAATCTTGGCACAGTTTATGTTCCATTTTCAAACCAACACCTGAAACCCAGTATTTTCCAGGAGGATGAATGATCAAACAACTACTTCAGAGACAAGAACTGCCATTAAAGCAATTTCCAATATCCCTACCTTGTCTCAGGAAGTTTGTGGCAAGTTACTCCATGAATATAATAACTAAATACTAAATGACACAAATAGAAGGTTACTCCTGTACTCAAGAGTTATGCTATTAAGCTTACGCAGGTTCAGACATTTGGTGTATGTGCTTGGCTGAGGAGCCAATGGGGCTTTTTTTTTTTTAAACAAAAGTAGAAAACCACTTTTAAAACAGAAATACAAAAAACCCTGAATAGCCAATGAAGAGATCCAAAAATAAAAGTGAAATCGGTGCATTTATGGGAAAACAAGTTGAATTAAAAAGAATGACCATAAACGTTTGCCTGCGCAGAGTCTTTCCAATCATTAAGGAAAAGATAATTCTCACGTTAGGACTTCTCTGGTGACTCATTGGTAAAGAACCCACCTGCTTTCAGTCCCTGGGTTGGGAAAATCCCCTGGAGAGAAATGGAAACCCACTCCAGTATTCTTGCCTGGGAAATCCCATGGACAGAGGAGCCTGGCAGGCTGTAGCCCATGGGGTTGCAAAAGAGTCTAACACGACTTAGCAACAATTCTCATGTTTCGTCATGTGAATTACCAGATCACAGGAAAAAATAAACTATAAAGTAAGTATAATTGGTGTATGAGAATTTGGCAAACTCAAACAGGTTAAGTTCAAAATCCCATGGACAGAGGAACCTGGCAGGCTATAGTCCATGGGGTTGCAAAAGAGTCTAACACAACTTAGCAACAATTCTCATGTTCCGTCATGTGAATTACCAGATCACAGAAAAAAATAAACTATAAAGTAAGTATAATTGGTGTATGAGAATTTGGCAAACTCAAACAGAAACAAAAGCTATTTAAAAAATCTAACTTATCCATATGCTGAAGGAATAAAAAACTAAGACCAATTAGGTTTTACCCAATGAATTACAAAGTGTTTTATTAGTAGGACATTTATTATGTCTTACTTATCATACAAACCCCACTAGACTCTAATCCCCAAGAAGGCAGGATCTAGGATCTTTGGAGTTTTGGGGTTTTTTTAATCCCTATAAGTACATTTAGTGCCAAGCACAGTGACTGGGACAAAACAGGATTCTAATAAATATTTCATAAAGTAATGGATCAATCAATTACTTAATAAGTTAATTTAAAAAATTAAAGGAGTTTGAAAAAGAGCATCTAAGCCAAATCACCAGCAATATCACACTGAACAAAAGATTTCTGAACATATTCTTCTCATGAGATTCTTCATTCATGAGATCAAGTCAACAATAGCTATTAATATACATATATATCATCAATAGCTATTTATATATATATATCAACAACATATATATATATGTCTCAACAATAGCTATTAATTATAAAGCATTTCTTGAATTAAGCCAAGAAAGAAGAGGTATAATACTGATAAGTAGGAGGAAATTATTTGCAAATAATTTATTTGAAATGATAATTATTATTTATCTAGATAATCCAATTGTTTTTTAAAAATCAAATGAAAAGGGTTAGCAGCCATAGTAAACTATTGACATTAGAAACTAGAGACTAGGTACATGGATGTTCACTGAAAAATGCTTTCAATATTTCAGTATGTTTGAAAAATTTTTTTAACATTAAATTTTAGAAGGTTATCTATTTTTTTTAATTTTTAATTTTTATTTTTTTATTTTTTTATTTTATTTTACTTTACAGTATTGTATTGGATTTGGCATACATTGACATGAATCCACCACGGGTGTACATGAACTCCCAAACATGAACCCCCCTCCTACCTCCCACCCCACATCATCCGTCCGGATCATCCCCATGCATAGTAAAGTGTTAGAAAAAAAAGATTAGACCTAATAATATATTTCAGCAGCAGGTTAAGTTCAAAAGAAAATCACAGGTGGAACAACCACACTATAAACACAGTAACAACTTTGGAAAAATAAAGGATCATATTTGACTAAAAAGAAAAAAAAAAAAAAAATATATATATATATAATCTCTGAGACTAACCATAACAACAACAACAAAAAAAACATAGCTAAGAGAAGATTCTAAAAATTTTATCCAACTCAGGCAAAGGAACTAAAAATATACTACCAAGCAAAACCAGTTGAGAACTGAGATTTACTTAGACATTCATGAACTTCCTTCAGGGCTACCTTTAATTCCTGAAAATTTCACGAACATAACAAAAAAAAAGAACTCAACTATGATAACCCATTAGCAACAAATTACCCTGGTATTTGGACAGCCAAATTAATGTGAAATATATTTGATATTTTAAAATAAAATTAGAAAATAACTTGATTAGATGAAAGCAGTATTACATAAACATTGTTATAAATGGGAACATAATTTACCTTGATTTTTTTTAAACTCATGATAGACTCAGGTCATTTTATCAATGCAATGTTGTTTGCCTTATAGACAATTTGTATCGACTGCTAACAGGAAGCATACCGTAACAGAAGCAAACAGAACCCTGTCGAGAAAATGGTATGCTTTTGCTCTTAGCTCCCGTTTTGCCTTTAGCCTTTGCATAAGCAGGGGTATCATATCCAAACATCTTTCTGTAATAATTATCTAAATTTCAGTTATATATATTGACGGAGACTTCAATAACCAGAACATCTCTGAAGATAAATTGCGGGCAATCAGTGGATTTTGCGGGTATGCAAAGACGAGGAGGACACAGCTGCTGTCTTCTGCAACCGACAAGCTCTGGTCTAGAGTAACGATAATTGGAGACTGCATTGTAGTGTAGCTGCCAGCAGAACAGTTCCCAGGGTACACAACTGAACTTGTGATGAATGAATCTACTGTAACTTAAGGTGTCCCTTAATGAACCAGAGGAGAAGATAGGGTAGGTGATACCACACAAGTTACTTAACCTTTTGCAGCCTCTAGTTTTTCTGGCCATTTCTTTTTCTCTGCAGCAGAACTATTTCTACTCCTCAAGCATCATCTTCTGTCTTCACCTCAAGAGATTGCGATTAAGTTGGCCTGAACAATCTTCATTCATCTCTTTCCTCTGCCTTTGCTTTCTTTAGCCTGTCATTTTCATTTAGGTCTCAGGGTAGGTGAAGTATGTTCCTAGGAAACTTCCCGCGTGCTCCAGACCCTCCTGCATTCTCCTACAGCAACCTGTCATGTTGCCTTTATCAACTGTGTATCTGCCTCTTTGGATGTGGACTGTCCTCTCTAGAGTGAGAAGTCTCAGAGGTCTAGGAATGTTTTGTCTTTTTCCCTATTTTATCTCAAGGAACCAGGATGTTACAGACAAGTGTGATTTTACTTCTGCTTTGCAAACCACAGGTGGTGCCGTTCCATAAACGGTCATTTGAACGGTGACACCTAGAGACGTGTGGGAACAACCTGCACTGTCTCCACTATAATCTTGTCATGTTGAAGTCTTAATACATACTTGTGGGATGAATGAATATTAAACCAAAGTTTCCCTAAAATTCTTTCAGTTCTAAAATTCTACAACTATTCATGACATTTACAAAACAGATCCAGTATAAATTACAAAAACTGCCAATTGTATCCACAAAACTTACACATACAAATAATACTCAGTTCAAAATTTATAGGTACATTCAATTTTACCGTACAATCACCCCCATCTCACCCCTCTAGGTCACCACAGATGAACTATTATTTTTAGAGTAAATTCAGTCCTTTGAAGAAAAGTCTAACCCACAGTAAAATTTCTTCAAGTCATTTATATTTTAATATAAATGAATTTGTCTAGATGTGAAATTTTCTAGCCAGGACAGATATTAGTGAACTGGTGGAAGATTTCAGTTACAGAATGTTATCTGGGACATAAAATGCTTTGTGTATGATCTGACCCTGCTTCATGTTTCATGTCAGGTTCATGATACCACAGAATCTTTCTTCTTCGAGATGCCCTCCATAAGGAGGAGATATGCAAGACTGAACAATGGCCTCCAAAGCTATGTGGACACTTGCTAATCCCTGGAACCTATGGATATTATCTTACATGGTAAAAAGGAGCCTTGAAGTTATGATTAAAGACCTCAAGATGGTGAAATTATCCAAAGTGAGGCCAATGTAAATCACAAGGGTCCTTAAAAGAGGGAGGCAGCAGAGTCAAGGAAGGCCCAGAATTGAAGCAGAGAAAGAAAAGCTTAACAGCCAAGGAACGAAGACAGCATCTAGAAACTGGAAAAGGCAAGGAAATGTAATCTCTAGATCATCCAGAAGAAATCAGGCTGCCATTAGTTAGGCTTCCTAAGTTAGGCAGCTAGGCTGCCATTGATTTGCTTGTATCTCTGTAAAATTTATTTTTGACTTCTGAACTGTAACATAATAAACTTGTGTTATTTTAAGCCCCTAAGCTGAGCACTGAAGAACTGATGCTTTTGAACTGCGGTGCTGGAGAAGATTCTTGAGAGTCCCTTGGACTTCAAGGAGATCCAACCAGTCCATTCTAAAGGAGATCAGTCCTGGGTGTTCATTGGAAGGACTGATACTAAAGCTGAAATTCCAATACTTTGGCCACCTCATGGGAAGAGTTGACTCATTGGAAAAGACCCTGATTCTGGGAGGGACTGGGGGCAGGAGGAGACGGGGATGACAGAGGATGAGATGGCTGGATGGCATCACCGACTCAATGGATGTGAGTTTGGGTGAACTCCGGAGTTGGTGATGGGACAGGGAGGCCTGGCGTGCTGCGATTCATGGGGTCACAGAGTTGGACACAACTGAGTGACTGAACTGAACTGAATTGAAGCTTATGGTACTGTTACAGTAGCAAAAAAAGAAACCAATATAGGAAGTTGGAGGAAGCCTAGGGCACAATTAGCATAAAATAGCAGGCCATGAGTCGTCAAGAGTCGAACATGACTGAGCAACTGAACCACCCGCCCCAGGGAGGTGGTGGCAACTGACAAAGGTGACTCACTTGATAGATCTGTGTGAGCTAGTGGCCGGACCCAGAGTTTAAGGCAGAACAGAGGTTCTAATTAAAGAATTTGTATTCCAGTACTTGAAATGGATGGGAACTTTACCTGCTTTGTCTATGAGGCATGGATGAATGTTAGATACATAAGAGACACTTGTGACTCACCAACTACAGGACACAGTTTTCCAGCATTGCTAATGAATTTTCACAGATAATGCAACACTCTTTGCTTTTATTTCCCCTTGAGATGCTAGAACTCATTTACAGGTCAGTTTGTAATCTGAACAGACTGAAATTGATTAGACTCTATGGGGATAACCTTCCCAACCACAGCTACTTCCTGCCATGTGAAAACTAAGGTACACCAATATTTAACTGGCAGTGTCAACTGGGGGTGGGGGTTAGTTTTCTTAACAGTTTATTGCAAAAGGAATTTCTAACCAAGTCTAAGCATTAAACTACGTCTACCCTTTAGAATTGGAGAAGGAAATGGCAACCCACTCCAGTATTTTTGCCTGGAGAATCCCATGGACAGAGGAGCCTGGCAGGGGGTCGCAACAGTTGGACACGACTTGGCGACTAAACCACCACCACCACCACCCTTCAGAAGGAATACATTCAGGATCCCTTTGTAGCAAGAGATTTAAGAGCCAGAGCACAGAATCAGACAGATCTGTTTTCAAATCGATGCTCATATACGTCAGTTCAGTCGCTCAGTCGTGTCTGACTCTTTGCGACTCCATGAATCGCAGCACACCAGGTCTCCCCATCCATCACCAACTCCCGGAGTTCACTCAGACTCACGTCTATCGAGTCCGTGATGCCATCCAGCCATCTCATTCTCTGTCATCCCCTTCTCCTCCTGCCCCCAATCCCTCCCAGCATCAGAGTCTTTTCCAATGAGTCAACTCTTCTCATGAGGTGGCCAAAGTACTGGACTTTCAGCTTTAGCATCATTCCTTCCAAAGAACACCTAGGGCTGATCTCCTTTAGAGTGGACTGGTTGGATCTCCTTGCAGTCCAAGGGACTCTCAAGAGTCTTCTCCAACACCACAGTTCAAAAGCATCAATTCTTTGGTGGTGCTCAGCTTTCTTCACAGTCCAACTCTCACACATCCATACATGGCCACTGGAAAAACCATAGCCTTGACTAGACGGACCTTTGTTGGCAAAGTAATGTCTCTGCTTTTGAATATGCTATCTAGGTTGATCATAACTTTTCTTCCAAGAAGTAAGCGTCTTTTAATTTCATGGCTGCAATCACCATCTGCAGTGATATTGGAGCCCCAAAATATAAAGTCTGATACTGTTTCCAATGTTTTCCCATCTATTTCCTATGAAGCGATGGGACCAGATGCCATGATCTTAGTTTTCTGAATGTTGAGCTTTAAGGCAACTTTTTCACTCTCCTCTTTCACTTTTATCAAGAGGCTTTTTAGTTCCTCACTTTCTGCCATAAGGGTGGTGTCATCTGTATATCTGAGCTTATTGATATTTCTCCCAGCAATCTTGATTCCAGCTTGTGTTTCTTCCAGTCCAGCGTTTCTCATGATGTACTCTCCATGGAAGTTAAATAAGCAGGGTGACAATATATAGCCTTGACGTACTCCTTTTCCTATTTGGAACCAGTCTTTTGTTCCATGTCTAGTTCTGAATGTTGCTTCCTGACCTGCATATAAGTTTCTCAAGAGGCAGGTTAGGTGATCTGGTATTCCCATCTCTTTCAGAATTTTCCACAGTTTATACTAGCTGGGTAATGCTGGGCCAGTTATTTGCAGTCACTTGGTTTCTCTGAGTCAATTTCCTCACCTATAAAATGGAAGTAACAGCAGAACCTACTTCAATAGGATTATGAAATGATTACATGGGATATGGTAGAGAAAGTATTCTTGGCTCAGCTGCTATTACTTAGGGTTACCCTCTAAAGGATTAAAAATGAAGTTTTGTCTTTGAGCTGGTTTTCATTCAGCTTGGTGGACCCTTAGATTTTCTATGGCACACTTTCTGGCAACTTCCTGCTGAAGAAGAATGAAACCTTCAGGGCTGTGGATTCCCCCACCCCCCACAGCCCCCATCAACTTTCATTAGAGCTGATACATGTTAGTCCGATAGAGAAGCTCAATAACCCTTCTATGCATACACTACGGGAGAATTTCCCTCCCTGCCATTTCTTCCCTGTTCCCCTCCCCATCAAGCATACCCCCTCATTATATTCTCCTTCTCCTCCTATAGGTTTGTACAGAGTCTTAAGCGGAAATATCTGTGAGTGCTTCCTGGTATTTTGTTTCATTTTCCTTTATCTGGCTGTGCCAGGTCTTAGTTGCGGCATGTGGATCTTCAGTTGCGTCTTGTGAGATTCTTGTTTGCTGACCAGGGATCAAACCCAGGCTCCCTGCACTGGGAGCATGGTGACTTAAGTCACTTGGCCACCAGGGAAGACCCTGCTTCCTGGTGTCTGTAACAGAAGCCTCGGCACTCAGGAGAACCGGAGTCAGGAAGGGCTGTGGAAGTACGGAGAGGAGAAGGTCTATGGGAACGGGCAGAGCTTGGCAGTGTGAGGCGGGAGAGAGAGGCTGTCCTGAGGTTCCGTGGTATAGCTCACATGGAGGAAAGGGGAAAGCCTGAATTCTGAGCACTATCCAACGACAGAGATGGGGTGGGGGAATGATACCCCATAGAATGTCCCTGTCATTATACAGAAAGGGGGAAAGCGCTGGTCACTCAGCTGGTCCCCACTCTTTGTGACCCCATGGACTGTCACCCACCAGGCTCCTCTGTCCATGGGATTTGCCAGGCGAGAAGACTGGAGTGGGTAGCCGTTCCATTCTCCAGGGGATCTTTGCAACCCAGGGAGGAAAGCCAGGTCTCTTGCATTGCAGGCAGATCCTTTACCTGGGTCACAAGAGAAGCCAGCTTGGTTACAAACTTCTTTATCAACTGGACAGTGCAAGCCCTTATTTTGATTTCACTGTGTAACACAACTTGTAACTCCAGACTGTGTTACCAGATCAGCCCAGGACCCAGTTTTCCCTGGTCAAAGTTGGTTTATCACTCTGTTTTATGTCTTGTAACATCCAAACCATGGACAGGAGTAGGGTGCTGCCTTGATACTCTGTTAAGTACTTTAAATGCCTGACCTCATCTAAGTGGGACAATGGGGCCTAAGAAAAGGCAGTCTTGTGTGATGGTTGAGATTCATGACCAAGACCATGAAGCCTTGGGAGCTGCAGAGTCTGCTAGACTGCTGAATTGGCTCTCTGTCATTAAATAATGCTATGCAAGGCAGTTATCTCGACCTGTGGACTCAGACCCAGGAGATTGTCAAGTTATGGCAAGGGGGTCTGAAAATCCCTATGTGGGTTTTCCATAGTCCAGGTACATACTAGGGCTTCCAAGGTGACATAGTGGTAAAAGAATCTGCCTGCCAATGCAGGAGACTTTGGTTTTGATCCCTGAGTAGAGAAGATTCCCTGAAGAAGGAAATGGCAACCCACAAATGGCAAGTGTCCTTGCTGGGAAAATCCCATGGACAGAGGAACCTGGCAGGCTACAGTACGTAGGGTCACAAAGAGTCGGAAATGACTGAGTGATGAGAGCCCCCTTAGTCCAGAAACATACTAATACAGCCCATTTTCAAATATATGTAGTGTTGATGTGCTTAATAAAAGACAGACTCACTCACATAACTGCNGGCAGGCTACAGTACGTAGGGTCACAAAGAGTCGGAAATGACTGAGTGATGAGAGCCCCCTTAGTCCAGAAACATACTAATACAGCCCATTTTCAAATATATGTAGTGTTGATGTGCTTAATAAAAGACAGACTCACTCACATAACTGCAGACTTAAATCACCTGTTTTAAGCACTACATGGAAAAGGATACAGGAGGTCTAATACAGGGCCCAATTTTAAAGCCAAGAAGGAAATACAAGCCCAGGAAATTTTGGGGACATAAGTGTACAGATGAGTAGAATATATAGGGAGAAGAATTAATCCCGGAGGAGAAAAGACAGGAGTTAAGCAAACCAAGCCCTAGAGGAAGTCTGCTGAACTAAGCAGAGAAATAAAGTAGAAGATGCAAATAAGGAATTAAGGCCACATGGATGGTAGTTAAGGACATGATGTCTGGAAAGAATCAGAACTGTTTTGCCATGTGCTTTGTGACCCAGGGAAACAGAACACGTTAAATAGAACCTTTTAGGAGAAAGTCTGTAATTCCATCATGTTGCCAAATCTGCCCCTGGATCCAGTGTACCTAGGTCAAAGTTTGTGCTCTGTTTTACCTCCAAGTTGCCTTCCTCTTATGAAATACATAGAGGTCTGAGTGCTAAGGGAGATCATATGTGTAATGCACTGAGTACAGTGCCTGGGAATCTCGCTCTAAGCCTCGTCGTGAGGTTTCAGTTAGATAAGGCATAGCGCTGACACCTCACAAGTGGTCAGCAAAGTGCCAGTGACAGCTAGGTCTTTGGCCAAGCCCTGCTTCCTCTCTCCCTGAGACCCAGTGACGCTTCGTGTCCAAGCCTGCCTGAAAACAGATGTAAATGGAAGAGTTATCTACATGTTAACAGAGGGAAAAAACAGCCACAGATTCTTCACCCCCTACTCCAGAAGAGAGTGTAGGAGGCATGTGTCACACAGACTATATTTAAAAGAAGAAGATTCAAAGCAAGAGCAAGGAACATATTAACAACCATAAAAAGGAGCAATTAGTAAATAAAATTATAATATACTGGAAAATACATTAAAAAACAAAATGGAATTATTAAAAAGCAATGAGTACGCCACTGAGAGGTCATCCAGAAACAACAAAACTCTAAGTGTCTAAGGAAATAGTTCCTATTAGAAGAAATGTGATTCCAAAAGCCAAGCAAGAGTGTATGCAACAAATGTTAGAAAAATTTCAACCTTATCATGTTCAAAATAGTTTTCTCTAAAGCTTTTGGTGCTTAAAGTGTTTCTTTAAAATTCACTTATGGAGCAGCTTTTTCTCCAGCCAGCTGAATTGGGAAGTATTACTGTATCTAACCTTTAAAGAATCACATTACTTGTTCTTTCCTTTTCTTATTGTTCACAAAATGTAGAAATACTTTTCCTCAAGCCGCAGCCCATTTTTCTGCCATTAGGGCTGCCAGGGATGGCCGGGGACTGTCTAGGGACAGGCAGGCCAGTCGACACAGGTTGAAACAAACAAGGAGAATCTTTTCTTTCACCTTCACCAACCCACTCCAGGGTGGCTTCAGAAAGATTCTGCGATAGTGGAGACCGATTCTGAGATAAAATGGTCAGCATAGATGGATCGGATCAGAATCAGATTTCAAATGACTCAAGCCTGGTAAATGTGGTTAGATAGTCTCTTCTGAGAGCAAGACCAGGAGCATAGAAATCTGGTCGTGAGGGGGGCAGGACAGGCAGAGAGTGTCAGTAGAACCATGTGGTCACACAGACATCATCCCTCAAGCAGAAGAGCTTATATAGTCAGATCAGCAAACCTTCTTTAGGGAAAAAAAGGATCAGCCACATACACAACAAAAAAAACAACCACAAGATATTTATTATTAAGCCACGTGGTAATGGGCAGAAAGAATGAGTAGCTGAAATGAGAATAAGCCTTATCAAGTTTTCCCACTATATATAGTGGGGAAACTATATATATATGGGTCAGTTAACCTCACAGAGCCTCAGCTTTCCATCTGTGAAATGTGGCAAAATTAACTGCAATAGGGAAAATGCTTTAGGTTGCAAATGAAATAGTCTACTGTCATGAACTGAATGGCTGTATCCCCTGCCCACAGATTCATATGATGAAACCCTACTCCCCACTGTGATGGCATTAGGAAGTGACCCTTTGGCCTAGAGGAGGACTTAAGGGTGAATCCCTCATGTGTCACATCAGTGCCCTTATATGAGTCATCAGAGCTTGCTGCTTCTCTCTGCTATATGAGGGTACAGGAGAAGTGGAAAGTCTACAGCCTGGAAGTGGGCTGTCACCAGAACTCCACCATGCCAACATCCTGATTTCCAGTCTCCAGAATTCTGAGAAATAGATTTCTGTTGTTTATAAGCCACCTACTTTGTTATAGAAGCCTGAATGAATTAAGTAAGGGGAAAATCATCTTAAACCACCTTAAGAAAAAAGGCATTTATTAGCTCATGAAACATGGTCAAATGTGGCTGGTCCCAGTGTTCAATCCATTGAGTAATTATCTTTTTATTTCATCTGTTCTCATCTCAAAGTTAACTCCAATTCTCTCCTATTCTAGACAATTTGGATTTTCAAAGACAATGGGCTGCTTTTCTGGGTGCCTGATGTCCTCTGCCAGCATTCAGAAGTTGTTTTGTAGCATTTACTCAGCGTTTAAATGTTCTTTTGATCAATTTGTGGGGGAGAAAGTGGTCTCCCTGTCCTATTCCTCTGCCATCTTAGGAACGCCAGTGACAACTTGGATTTTCAAAGCATCTCCAAATTCATATGGATCTAGTAACAAGAGCCCAGAAAGCAAGAAGACATTTTCTCTATATTCATTTCAGCAGCAAAGTGCCAGGAAGAGCTCACATAAGGCCCTATAAACCACATATAATTTCTCAACCAGTCACTGTGAATAGGAAGGTGCAGGTGGTAATCCTGACTGACCAGACACTGCAGCTAGGGAACAGCTACAGACAGGAATATGATTAACAGCCTTACTTGGAACCATGGTAGCAGAGCAGGCATTTCCCTAAGGAAGCTGGAAGATGGTTACTGGTATCAGAAGATAGGAAACTGGAAAAAGTGCTGAGCAAAGAATACCATAAGAATCATGAACTTTCTCTCTCTTTCTCAGAACAGGTAATAAGAGGACTAAACCAATATGAAAAATATTTTGCAATCCATAAAAATCTATTCAAATGTCTTTATTCAATTTGTGTTTGTATCCCCTCAAAATTCAGAACTGTAAAGACATACTATTGTCAGACTTTATTTGGATTTTGTCACAGCACCGGACTATGAAGATTATCGGCTGGTTCTCAACTGATCATAAGATTTGAGGTCTAAAGTACCACAATGCTAGTTCCAGTCTGACTAAGGGAAGAATTCCTTCTGAGAGAAAGTTGAAAAAGAATATGATAAATTATAGCCTCTCTTTACTCAAGAAATTTAATAAGAGGAGGCAACCTATACAGTACTAGTTACACATGCAGTCTTTACTGTAGGATACATGAAGCTGTGAAGATTTTATCCAGCCTTTCAATTTTAGATAATTAACCATGCCAGTTCTCTGCAAAGCAATAGAACCAGTTCTCCTCCTTAGATTATACAGGTACCGATGCATTTTTTCCCTGGGAATTTTAGCTCATTGTTGTGATATCTGGGTATGCCTTAGAAGAAAACTTAAGAGAAAATATCCTGATATTTTTCTCTCTCTCTTAAGGTTATCAACCACTGTAAAACTGTTAAGATTTTCCTGAATTTTTACCTGTCAGTTTATATAGCACTACAAGATACACCACACCTCTCAGATTTTAGATCACTGAAAATCTATGAAACTGTCTTTTTTCTAGATACATGAAAAGATACCTGAAATGACAAGACAGGATAGTCAGCATAGTTTACACTTCAAAACACTGATTCAAGCCCTTCAGTTTTTCCTGAGACCCAACCATGAGAATAAATATTCAATCTCCAATCTCAAAAAAAAAAAAAAAACTATAAAACAATATAAAACTATAAAACTGAAGGATGTTTTATCACCACTCATTTGACAGTGCCTCCCATGCAATTCAAACACACCCAGTAAGCTCAAATAGTTTAATATTCCTCTGAGATGGAGAGAAAACAAATAATTTCAGGTGTTCCAGGGACCCGCTGGCAAACCCAAAAGTAAGCTAGAGGTCAGATGAACCCTACTTAGAACTTGATCTTTGGGAAGTTTGTAAAAAATATCAAAAAATGTTAACCCGTGATAAAAGATCAATGCAAACACAGACCACTTAAAGAAACAGTTACCAAAAGCAGTTCAATGTTTTAAGAAAACTGGGTCCTCTTAGAGAATCAAAAATTCAGGTTTTGTACCACTTTACCTTTAAGATTTTAATTAATTAATTAAGATTTTAATGCTTTTGAACTGCGGTGTTGGAGAAGACTCTTGAGAGTCCCTTGGACTGCAAGGAGATCCAACCAGTCCATCGTAAAGGAGATCAGTCCTGGGTGTTCATTGGAAAGACTGAGGTTGAAGCTGAAACTCCAGTAGTTTGGCAACCTGATGTGAGGAACTGACTCATTCGAAAAGACCATGATGCTGGGAAAGATTGAGGGCAGGAGAAGAAGGGGACGACAGAGGATGAGATGGCTGGATGGCATCACCAACTCAGTGGATGTGAGTTTGGGTGGACTCCATGAGTTGGTGATGGACAGGGAGGCCTGACGTGCTGCGGTTCATGGGGTCGCAAAGAGTCAGACACGACTGAGTGACTGAACTGAACTGAAAAAACAATAAAAGCTTTAAGAAAAAATTAAAGAAACACATTATATCCCTTATTTGTACTTCAAATATGGAAGTAGAGGACTGAAAAATTCCAGAATTTCTCTCAAAAAAGTTCTTCATATACTCAATTATCTAAGACAGTGGTTTAACACATATTATGCCCAAGTAAGCACAAGCTAATATCAATAATTATTGTGAGAGGTTTCAATAATATTTTTTTAGCAACTAGTGGAATAAAAGATAAAATTCAGTAAGATGCAGAAGATTTTAAAAAAACACTATCAACCAACTAACTTAAAGACATTTATAGAACAATCTACTCAAGAACTGCAAAATAAAATTATTTTCAAGTGTACTTGGAACATTTACAAAGTTTGATCACGTGCTGGGTTATAAAACACATCTGAAATTTAAAAGGATTGAAATTTTATAGACTGCATTCTCTTATACAACAGAATTTAATTTTTTTAAATCAATTTAAATCATTTTAGAATATAGGATTACAATAAAATTGTAGATACAAGGTTAATATAAAAAAGTGAATTGGTTTTCTATATATTCCAGCAATAAGCGATTGGGATTTGAAATTAAAAACATAATACCACTTATAACAGGAATGCCCAAAAATGAAATATATAAGTCTAGTAAAGTATGTGCATGATCTCTATGGAGAAAACTTCAGAATGCCAATGAAAAGCAATTTTAAAAGATCTAGATAAATGGAGAGAGATTTCATGTGGATGGATCTGAAGATTTGTTATTGTTAACATGTCAGCTCTTCCCAACTCGATCTACAGATTCAACACAATCCCAATTAAAATCTCAGCAACTGATTTGGCAGAAATCAATAAACTGATTGTAAGGTTTATGTGAAAAGGAAAAAGACCCGTAACAGCCAAAACAATACTGAAGAGGAAGAACAAAGCTGAAGAACAGCCACAAGTGACTTCAGGACCTACTATAAAGCTACATTAATCAAGACAGTGTGATATTGGAGAAAAACAGACACATTTATCATGGAATAGAATAGAAAGCCCAGAAATATATCCACACAAAGTCAACTGATGGTTGACAAATGTGCAAAGGCAATTCAATAGAAAAAACATAATACTTTCAACAAATGGTGCCAGAACAATTTGATATTCACATGCAAAAAAAGAAAAAGAAAAACCCTCTAGACAGAGACTCTATAACTTTCACAAAAATTAACTCAAAATGGATTGCAGACTTCAATGTAAAACACAAAATTAGAAAATTTCTGAAAATATAATCTAAGAGAAAACCTAGATGAGCTTGCTGCTGCTGCTGCTAAGTCGCTTCAGTCGTGTCCGACGCTGTGTGACCCCATAGACAGCAGCCCACCAGGCTCCCCTGCCCCTGGGATTCTCCAGGCAAGAACACTGGAGTTAGCTGCCATTTCCTTCTCCAATGCATGAAAGTGAAAAGTGAAAGTGAAGTTGCTCAGTCGTATCTGACTCTTAGCGACCCCATGGACTGCAGCCCACCAGGCTCCTCTATCCATGGGATTTCCCAGGCAGGAGTACTGGAGTGGGGTGCCATTGCCTTCTCTGTAGATGAGCTTAGGTTTCATAATTTTTAGAAAAATACCTAAAGCAAGATACATGATAGAAAAAAAAATTGGTTAAGTAGGACCTAATAAAAGTTAAAATTTTCTGCTCTATGAATAACATTTTTAAGATAATATAAAGCTAAGCCACAGACTCAGAGAAAATATTTGCAAACTATATCTCATAACAGATTTGTACCTACAGTATACAAAGACTCTTAAAACTCAGTGATAAGGGGAAAAAATCCCAAATTTGAAAATGAGCAAAAGATATAAACAACTCAAAGATATACAGATGGAAAATAAACATATGAAGCTCCACATCACATGTCACTGCTGCTGCTGCTGCTAAGTCGCTTCAGTCGTGTCCGACTCTGTGTGACCCCAGAGACGGCAGCCCACCAGGCTCCCCTGTCCCTGGGATTCTCCAGGCAAGAACACTGGAGTCGGTTGCCATTTCCTTCTCCAATGCATGAAAGTGAAAAGTGAAAGTGAAGTCACTCAGTCGTGTCTGACTCTTCGCGACCCCATGGACTGCAGCCTATCAGCCTCCTCCGTCCATGGGATTTTCCAGGCAAGAGTACTGGAGTGGGGTGCCATTGCCTTCTCCTCACATGTCACTAAGGGATTGCAAATCAAAGCAATGAGATACAACTACATACATCTAAGAATGGCTAAAATGAAAAATTGACAAAACAAGGATGTGAAGCAGAAATAATTCTCTGGTGAGGATGCAAAATGAGGGCCACTCTGGAAGACAGTTTTAATGTGTGTGTGTGTTTTCCCCAAAACAAAGCATATTATATGATTCAGCACTCATGAACCTGTTTACAAAACTGGTCTGAAAACATATCCACACAAAAACCTACATATGAAGTGTGTGTAGCAGCTTTATTCATCATTGCCAAAAACAGGAAGCAACCACAATATCCTTCAAAAGGTGAGAGGACAGACAGATTGGCAGATCCACACGATGGAGTATCAATCAGCACGAGTTATCAAAAAAAAGGACACGAGTTATCAAACCATGAAAAGACAGAGGAATCGTAAATGCATATTACTAGGAGAAAGAAGTCAGTCTGAAAAAGTGCTACAGACTCTATGATTGCAACATTCTGGGAAAAGCAAAACTATAGACACGAAAATGTAAATGGTTGCCAGTGACTGGAGTGGAGAGAAAGGGATGAACTGATGGACCACAGGGGATTTTTAGGGCTGTGAAACTTTTCTGTATGATACTGTTATGATGGATACAGGACACTACTCTTTTATGAAAACCCACAGAACTGTAGAAATCAAAGAAGGTACTGTAATGTAAACTATATACTTTAATAATACTGTATCACTATTGGTTCAGCAATTATAACACAGATCCCACACTCATGTTAATACCTGGGGAAACTGTGAGCAAGAGAGAGAGGGGGTATATGGGAATGAGGTGTACTTTCTGCTCAATTTTCTGTAAAACTAAAATTAGTCTAAAATAGTCTATGAATTTTTAAAACCCACTTTTATAAATAGGTCAACAAGGAAATAAAGAAAATTGGACAATATCTGAACTAAATGAAAATAAAAACATAAATTTCAAAACTTATGAGATTCAACTAAAGTATTGCTTAGAGAGAAACTTAGTTTCAAACCCTTATTCAGTAAAGGAAAAAAAGTGTCTAAAGTTAATTATGTAAGCTTCTCTCTCAAAAAGTCAAATGGCTAACTGAACACAAAGTAAGTAGAAAGGAGATAATTAAGAAATGAAAAACATATCAAAAAATGAAAAAATCAAATAAAAAGTCATTTAAAAAAATCCTCTAGATAATCAAAAATAAAAGACAAAACAGCACTTGGGCCCCTACAGAATCATACAGAAAATCAATAAGGGATTATATTATAAATAATTTTATACTGACAGATTTATTAAAATACATAGTGAACAAATTGCATGGAAGACTCAAAAGAAATTATGATCTAAATAGTCCCCTGTCTAAAGAAATTGATAATATAAATAAAAATCTTCTCACAAAGATACCCACAGGCCCAAAAGGCTTCACTAGTATATTCTATCAACATATATATAAGATATTGCATAAATTCTTTCTGAAAGCAGAGAACAAAATCTCTCAACTCTTTATGTGGCTTGGATTCCTTTGGTAGCAAAATCAGAATATTACTGTGTGACTAGTCCTGCCCCTGCTATTTCCTCTCTGTCATGCTGCTTAATTTAGAAAAAGCCTAACTTGGTTATGATTATAATTGATATTTATTTTATCATGACTAATGGTGCTGTATTATATTTACTGCATCTCCATTACATTTCTGAATGACTAATTTTGGATTTGAAGTTTTTATGAGAATACATTTAAAATTCTGTTAGGTGGAAATGCAAAAAATTCTTAAATACACTTTTTCTCTTAATCATAAAGTAGAAATAAGCAACTTACCAGAGAGAGTCCTTGACCTCACCCAGAAGCTTAGTGAGTGGGTGCTTCTGCAAAGGTTTTTACACAGTTAGGTGTTTGGTTATATTTGAAGCCGGGGAGAGTTACGGAAGTGTGATTATATTCGGGCTATAAAAATCAAGTCCTAATCCAAACCTCACAATGCAAAGGGAACTTTGATGTAAATTTCTGATGCCAGACCATAAGACTGATGGACATATGCCAAAAAATATCATATCCTTTCTTGCTAATAATTCTGACAAATACCTCCTCTGCATGTGATATGAGCAGTTTCCCTGCTCGCAGTGGTAATAGAGACTGAGGAATCAAGTCCCAATTCCTCATTTGAAGTCCCAAACCCCTGGCAGTAGAGCTAGACTCCACATTTTCTTGTCCACGCCTCAGCTACAACAGAAAGCAAGCCACTTTCTGAAGATTCCTCTAGGCCTCCAAACACTCTTCTAGAAAAGATATATTCATCTTCATCTTTGAGCAGCCTGTGAGGCTCAACTACCTTTTCTTTTGTAAAATCTCATCCCCATGGGAACTGATCTCTTTCTATTTGCTTGTCTGGGAAAGCTGTGTGTTCGTCTGATGCCCGGCTCATCGTGTGTCCTTATCAGGGTGAGGGGCATGGGGAAAGAAGCCCGGATGGATTGTCCTTTCTTCCCAGACACTCCTGCTTTCTCACTATTCCCAGCCTCAAATACGCCCAACTCCCTAAGATCCTGTCTCCTGTCTTCCTAGTGACCATCTCAATCATAATCCCACTTAAGAACTGAATAAAGACCAAATGCATGTTAATTCATGTATGCAAAGGAATATCAAGCCAAGAAAGAAAAGCTTTCCAAGTTCACATGTTATCAGGACAGAGGTGAGTCAGCCCCCATTCTCAATTTACTGCTTTATGGGGCTCATGTATTCCATATTCTAATTTACCTTAAATCAGCAATATGATTTTCAATTTGGATTTCCAGTTTAAAGCAAGACCCTTAAGGTCTTTTCCATTATTTTTTAAAATCCCTTTTAATCACTTTTTAATACCCACCAGAAGCTTGAAATTGAAATGTTATGACTAGACTGCCCTCAGTTTCCTTGTGCTACAGCCACACGATGAATGGTCTCCAGATCTGCACTGTAAATGTACAGATCATTTTCCCCATATTTCTTTTCCTTACTGGAAGCAGCACTATTAAACCAACATCAGAGATAAAAGAACATGCCCAGAAAAAAGGCTTGGGAATGTTTTAAAAATACATCGAAGACAAATATATCTGCCTCAGCAAGTGATGTCTCTCCTGATCTCCACGTCTGATCACAGAGTGGCTAGTGGGGAGGGCAGCGGGCTTCCGCCAGCCCCCGTCTGATCCTTGGTCACAGGAGGCCTCCCGCTGGTTGGAGAAGAGTCGAGTTTCCCCATTTCACACCCCCTGCTTTATGTCTGGCAGCACGTTATGGATGATGCCTCGACATGACGGCCCATCTGTCCTGGTGCTGGGTGGGCCCTACCGGGCGGGCCAGAGGTCTTCCGGGGAACACACGTGTGTCCTCCCGCCATGGTTACGCCCCCCTGCTTCTGCTCCACGGTTACAGCCCCCGCTTCTCCATCCTGAGCTTTGCACACAACAGCCAACTTCAGTGATCTTAATGAAGGTCAGCTGGAAAGGGATACTTCAAAGGGGCCACCTGTCTCCTGAACAGAGAAGAGCTGCGGGGCCTCGGGGTCCAGGGCAGGGCTGATCCTGGGATATGAACACCCTCGCCCATGTAATGTCTTGCATGCTACACGCCCTGTTACTGCTACAGTACAGCAGGACTCCGCAACACAGGATCCAGTCTAGCAACTGTGGCTGGCGGCACCCCAGACCTCTCCCTGCTGAACTGAGCCTCACCCTAACGTGAGGTCTGAGTAATGTGCGGGTGGGATGAGGGAGTTCAGGGGTCCCCCATGTGGACCAGGTGTGCTCCATGGTGCCATCAGTGTCTGAACTAAGGCAGACTCCACACGTAGAGGTGTAAGTTCCCACAGAGCACCCCACTCTCCAACTGCCTGCCACCCTGGCTGACTGGGGAAGACGTTTAGGCCTCCAAACATCACCAGGAATGCCTAAGTTGTAGCTCCATCTCCAAAGCACTTCTCAAATGCAACAGTCACTTAAACAGGATGACACAAATTTTAAAGGGACAACGGGCACCTGTCTCACACTACAATCAAATTATTTCCTAGGGATAATTCAGCATACCCCAGATATTTACTTATCATCTTGGTTAAGTTTTCCCCAGACCTACATTTCACTTTTGAAAGATATTAAATGATGTGAGAAAAGCAAACCTGATGAGAATGGAATGGAAATAATCCCCAAATCTGGAATGAGAAGACTTTTGTTCCAGTCCCAGATCTGGCGCTCATATATCATGGGACCTTGGGCCAGTGACAAAGCTTTCTGTGCAAGGATCCTCTTTTGTAAAATGAGAAGATGGAAAAATCACTAAGGTGCTGTCAGCTCTCAAATGCTATCTCCCCTGATTTTGATTCAATTATGCCCCCACCTTTGCCCTAATTATGAAACAGCAGAGGTCCCAAAATGACTTGGACTCACATTACAGTGTGGACCTCTCTGGAAGATGCCAGCAGTGTCACCCGCAGAAGCGCTGCCCCCTCTGGGCATGGACCACCAAACCAGAGACAGCAGCGTCAAAGGAACCATGAGCCAGAGAGGAGGAGCACAGTTGCATCACGTGGTCAAGAGTATTACACCTCAAAGAACATTAGCAGCATCCACTGGGGACCCCTAGAACTAGTGAGGAGGAATTTAAGGGTGGAATGCGCCCACAGCAGGACCAGAGTGTGGTAGGAATCAATCGCTGCATAACAGATCATTCCTACCCGAGTGGCTGAAAACAACTATTTGCCAAGCTCATGAAGTAGGCCGAGTGTGGCAGGATACTCCTGCTGTGTGTCTCACATCGTGCACGTGTGGGGAGCTAAGCGGCCAGCTGTGCCGTGTGTCTTGCCCTTACCCACTGGGGGGGGTCCAGGCATCCTCACGTGGGGAGCCCTGCGCTGCAAAGCACAAGCCCGATAGGCAAGCAATTTCCAAGACTCTTGAGGCATATGTGCTAATGCCCCGCTGTCTAAAGTCAGTCACACGGCCAACCCAGACTGAAGGGGTTAAGGACAAGGACTCCACCTGTTAATAACAGGACTGCTAATATCACGCTCTGTGTGTATGAGTGAAAAGAGAGAAAGGATTTGGGGCCATGCACACAACCTACCGTAAGGAGAAATACAGATGTGTGCCTGTTTATGTGACCATGTTCTTCCCCTGTAGCTCAGCTGGTAAAGTATCCACCTGCAATGTGGGAGACCTGGATTCGATCCCTGGATTGGGAAGATCCCCTGGAGAAGGGAAAGGCTACCCAGCCCAGTATTCTGGCCTGGAGAATTCCATGGACTCTCTATGGGGTCCATGGAATCGCAAAGAGTTGGACATGACTAAGCAACTTTATATATAATGTGATCTTATTTTTACTCCCAAATTCATATTGCCAAGTAAATAAGTGAAATGACCCTTGAATTTTACTCAACAGCACATTTTACAGTAAAATATCAATAATAAATGAAATTTGTGAGCCTGCAGATCAAAGAGAAATTTGGAGGTTTTTTTGTTTTTGTTTTTTCGCAAATTGTCAGCCTAGCTTAACGTTTAGGACTGCATCTAAAGTTATATGTGGAAATGCAAATGTAACAAATTCCTCATGGATGGCTTGCTACTGTATTTCATATTATCCTTGGCCTTCCAAAATCCAGCCCTCTGAGCTCATGCCTTCAGGCAAGTCCCGCAATGACATCTTTAAGAAATTCATGAGTAATCACAGTTATTTAGAATTTTTAAATCTCTGAAGTACATGACTATGTAATGAATACTACTTTTTCCAATCTCCAATCTGTGTTTGGCAATTAAACTAAGCATTGTTACAGTACTTATTCAATGTCTATTTCATACCAATTAACTATGTACTAGATACTGTGCTAAGGGTTTAGATATAATAGAGACAGGAAGGAAGGCAGAGAAGAAATAAATTGGCCTTGTTGTATCTTGGGGTTCAGTAGGATGAAAACCAATGACTTTTACAAGGAACACAGTTGAAGAACTTCAATTCATTTTCAAAATTAAAGTGAATTTTGCATTTTAAACAACCTCCAATGGATCACTTTAAATTTTCAGAGTCTGGCTCTTCTGATGTTTCAAAAGTGACTTCTCATTGTTAAATTGTCACCAAGTTCTTTTTAATTCTGACAGTGTCCTCAAGCTCCTTCTGAAGGTATTAATTTCTCTGGGCAGTTGAAAAAACTTCTGAGTCAATTTCATCTTACATAGAACCAGTCTCCCACTTAGAGAAAACTTCAAAGGAAGTTTGCTGGACTAGAGCTGCATGGAGAGGGGCTGAGGACATGGGCCAGTGCCATTACCCCCAATACTTTTCTTCACAAACCCACAAAGGCTGGTTCTCAACAAATTTAAAACAAGCAAAGTCCACTTCTGGCCCCTGATTTATTTATACTTTCAAATGTTCTTCTTGATGTTTTCCTCTCTATTTTAACTGTATAAACTATAGAGATTTTTGTCGCTATTTTAACTATAACTTATTTGTCTCCTTGTGGAAGTTTTCATTTTTAATAGGCTACCTTAAAGATCCTCCCTTTCCTTCTCTCTCTCTCTCTCATATACCACAGCCTTTAAAATTCATGAGAAATTAACTCTGTTGATGAAATTTTAGATAATACAGAAAGAGATGCCTGGTCTCAAGACAGGTCCCATCACTCAGAAGCCCAGAGCACATCAGTTTTACCTAGCTTTCCTAATCAGTTATTTTCCAAGGAAGACATAAAGACAGCCAGCAGGTACATGAAAAGATGTTCAACATCACTACCCATCAGGGAGATGCAAATCAAAATCACAATAACACATCACCTCACATCTGCCAGAATGGCTAATATCAACAACAAATAGCAAGTACTGGAGAGGAGAAGTAATATCAAGTATGGGGAAAAGGGAATCCTATGTACTATTGGTGGAAAACTAAGCTAATGCATCCTCTATGGAAAATAGTGTAGATGTTCCCCCAAAAGTTAAAAACATAACTGCTATATGATACAGCAATTCTACTTCTGGATATTTATCAGGAGAAAATGACGACACTACTGTGAAAAGATACGAGCAGCCCCATGCTCACTGCAGCATTATGTACAATAGGTTAGACAAAAGCACAACGTGTCCATCAGTGGATGAATGGATAGAGAAAATGTACAGTGGAATATTATTCAGCCATAAAAAAGAAAGAAATCTCGCCATTTGTGACAACACTAATGGACTTTCAGGGCATTACACTCAGTGAAGTAGGTCAGAGAAAGACAAATAGGATATGATCTCACTTACATAAAATCTAAAAAAAAAAAGTTACAAACAAACACCAAATTAATAGAAGCAAGAACAGATTGGTGGCTTCCAGAGGCAGGAGCTGTGGTGGGTGAAACAGATGAAGGGGGTAAAAGGTACAAACTTCCTGTTAAAAAATAAATAAGTCATGGGATACAATGTACAATGTTTAGCATGGTGACTTAAGTTAGTAATGCTTCATTGGATACTTGGAAGTTGATAAGACAGTGAAAGTTTTTATCTATCACAAAGAAAAAAAAACTGTCATTGTGAGGTGACCCACGTAAACTAGACTTACCACGGCAATCATTCCACTATATGCAAACAAATATCAAATCATTATGAAGTACACCTGAAACCAACATCATGTTCTATGCCAATTAAAGCTCAATAAAAATTCCTTCCTTACATCCCCACAGAAAACTGAGGAAATCACTGAGGAAAAATCACTTAAGAAATTTTTTTTAAGTTCAAATAAAAAAAAAAAAAAAAAGAAAGAAACCTAGTAGGGTTCACACAATCAAACTTTGAGGAAACTGAGATTCAGAGAGATCACACTGCTATATGTTTAGGAATATGAAACTATCTCATTATAAAGCCAAACTTTTTTTTCCTTTCATCATAGTCTCTCCACATATATATATTTTTTTGGTGTGATGGAAAAAAAAATTTTTTAATATATAATTTTTGCTCAAAAAATATATGGACAGTAAGTAGAAATTCTAATAAAATCCAGGCAAAATTCTGAAAGTTGATAGTTCAGTTCAGTTCAGTCACTCAGTCATGTCCGACTCTTTGCGACCCCATGAATTACAGCATGCCAGGCCTCCCTGTCCATCACCAACTCCCGGAGTTCACTCAGACTCATGTCCATCG
>SJYX01022373.1:167780-178123 GCA_006410675.1 Oreotragus oreotragus
TCATCCTCTGTCCCCTTTTCCTCCTGCCCTCCATCCCTCCCAGCATCAGAGTCTTTTCCAGTGAGTCAACTCTTTGCATGAGTTGGCCAAAGTACTGGAGTTTCAGCTTTAGCATCATTCCTTCCAAAGAACACCCAGGGCTGATCTCCTTTAGAATGGACTGGTTGGATCTCCTTGCAGTCCAAGGGACTCTCAAGAGTCTTCTCCAACACCACAGTTCAAAAGCATCAATTCTTTGGCACTCAGCTTTCTTCACAGTCCAACTCTCACATCCATACATGACCACAGGAAAAACCATAGCCTCGACTAGATGGACCTTTGAAGTCAGGGCCTAGAAATCTGTGTTTTGAAAAACAGGAATTTGAGAAGCACTGGTCTGGCTTGTCATGCTTTCATCTCCATCTCTACCATTCCACATGAGACAAGATCAGTTTCTATTTTTCAGTAAAATTGTAAAACACAAACCAGAAAGATTCAGTGCTAATTTGCCAGAGATGCCTTGACCAAGGGCAGCCAGTATCTTCAGACATATACATGATAATCACATTTTGGGCATAGTTTTTGCCAGCCATTTATCTCAGGAGCTATATAAAAATTGTTTATATTAACAATAGGGGCTGGGGTCTGGAATGAGGGGTGTGCTGAGCACAGCTGTTTGGAGTTGGCAAGATTCTTCTCTTCTAGAACACATCAAAACTGTCAGTTCCAAGACAGGTCATAATTTTTTTCTCCAGCTGAAAGGAAAAAAAAAATCTTTTCCTTAAAGTTAAGCAGAAAAGCAACCTTATCTGGGACCGGATGCTTGGTTTTCAATTTGAATTTACAGTAAAAATCATTTAGGTTTCAGTAATTTAGAAAGTAGGTTCTGCTGAATTATCTTGAACTGAAGTTATTTAGGAACAATGACAAGTTCTGCTGAGCAAATTAACACCCTAAAATGTTAACCACTTTGAAACAAAAGATTTGTTGAAGGACTAACCTGTTTATATTAAACTGATTTTAACAAGTCCGTATGAATTTTAGCTGCACATGAGGAAATTCTCTTCCAATTCGCTCTGTTGGTACTACTACTGCATGAACTGAAAGTATAACAAAGGTATTTCATAAAGCACTCACACTGTGGCTCAGACCTTTTACAAATTCAGACCAGTCTCCCTGAATATAAAACACAAATTTTAGTAGTATTTCTTTACCAGTCAATTAACATATAGCTTTATCCTCAATACACTGAAGCAAATGGAATTTTAAAATCCCTTTTGAAAACTCACCTTTGATAAATTATGGCTTTTTATTTATCATGTGTTTTACAAGCGTCATATTTAAATTAAAAAAAAAAAAAAGACCAGTTGACCAATCCCCCTCCCCACCACAAAATAATCTAATCCAAGTTATCCTGGTTAGAGATCTGGGGAGGAGATTGTTCTTTCAGTATTTCTGAACTGCTACAGGCAAAACCATCCTCTTGCTGCACTGCAGGCCTGGCAGGAGGTGTCTGAGATGCCCCACCCACACATTCTGTGGGCAGCAAAAACAACGAATAACATCTTTCACAAAGATGGAAAACACCATAGATTTGAAAAACACATTTTCTCAGCAACAAATTCACCCTTCCATGTGACAGTCACAGGACCAGTCTGTGGGATTTTACTTTCCCAAAGTAAATTTAAACACATAAAATTATTTGTGTAAATAACCATAAGCAGATTTCAATCAATGATGTAACCTGTATCGGAAGACTCCTATGACTTAACTGCAGTGAAAACATCTCTGAGAAAGTGTAAATAAGTCATTCCATCTTTAAAGAGGTTCAAGTGACTCCTATATTCTTTCCCTTTTTAGGAGAAACATCCAGGAATATAATTGACCAAGTCAAAGCATTGTGGAACTGGGAATCAAAAAGATTCTTCTGTCACTTCCTCCACTGCCCCATTGCAAAAGCATAGTTAATGAACACAGTGCCTGTCCCTTTCTCCGGGATGCTGTTACAACCCTCCCCTGGGCTTTGCCTTTTGGCCAGTGGCCAGTACCACGATGGAGTCCTAGAGAACAGAAGAGTGGCACAAGGCTAACTGAGTGGGATCAGTCATCAGCCTAAGTCGATAGACAACACAGTTCCCAACAGGGAAGCTAAACCTGCCCGTCAAACCCAAGGAGAAAAACTCAGAATCATGACTAAACCCTAGTCTACAAGGGTGGTGAACTCGACAGACCTCTGCACGGCAACAATGGGAGAGGCTGGAAGGACAGATCATGGCCCAAGACAGTCTGACTCATGTAGACACAACTGTTCAATGGAGTCTTAGGTTGGATTCACAAAATGTGTAGTGATCACTACCTACCTTATACAGTTGTTACGAAAATCAAATGAAAGAATTCAAAGTGAACCTGATTTGTGAAAGTGAAAGTCATCAGTTGTGTCTGACTCTTTGCGACCCCATGGACAATTCAGTCCATGGAATTCTCCAGGCAAGAATACTGGAATGGGTAGCCTTTCCTTTCTCCAGAAGATCTTCTCAACCCAGGGATCAAACCCAGGTCTCCCTCATTGCAGGCAGATTCTTTACCAGCTGAGCCACCAGAGAAACCCAAGAATACTGGAGTCATATCCTATCCCTTCTCCAGCTGATCTCCCTGACCCAGGAACTGAACTGGGGTCTCCTGCATTGCAGATGGAATCTATACCAACTGAGTTATCAGGGAAGCCTGAACCTGATTTGTACATTGTAAATATATCTGCAAATGCCATCACTATTACTAAGACAGCTTGGGACCTGGGACCTGAGACAGTTTACCTGCTTGCACCTGGACAAAGGGCTTCTCCGGCAGCAGAAATCAAAGAAACTATAAGGGACTAAAAATAACTGTGGCTTGTGCAGTCAGAGAAAATCACAAACAGTAAGGTACAAACACCACAAACCAACTGCCATTTCTGAGGTGGGAGGAACAAAACAGCGTACTGGATGTGATGCCTGCACAAAGCGCCACCAAGGGTGTGGGCAGGCCACCTAAGTCACCCGTCCAGCCCCAGCCGCGGACCTGCCCTACCCTCACCCCACTTAAGGAACCAGCCCATCCTCCTGGGGAGCCAGCAAGGGCACCTGACTTGTTTTCATTCCCTTGTACTGCAGCACGAACCGCAACAAAGCCTTGCTTGAAATGCTCATCTGGCCTCTTCTCAATTTCTATTGACTAAGGAGTCCAAGGACCCAGATTGGTAACATCACTACGTTCACATCGATCTTGCCAGAGCTGGGAAGAAGTGGGTGTGTGGAGGTCTGGACCAGAAGCAAATCCTATGAATAGGTGAATTGTCATTGTCAGTTTATTTGTCTGCCTTCCTAGTTAGGAAGACTGTGATTTCCTTGAAAGCAGGGGCTGTGTCTTAGTCATCACTGCATCTCCATTTACATAGTAAGACATTCAATCACAGTTTATGAACTGCTGAATGAATAAATTCTGAATCCTCGTTGTTATTCAGACTCCTGGCTGGCCAAGAATTATGTACAGTGGAATACTACATGGCATAATGTGAGGAATGAGACAGCACATGCCCACATGCCCAGGAAAGGTTTCCTTTGCCAAAAATGCCTACTACCTCACTGCCAGAGCACAGGCGCCTCTGGATAAGGAGCCTAGATTCTCAGAATTAGAAGCATTTCTTTGAAGTTGGTCAATAAAGGAGGCATTGACAATTAAACGTCTTAGAAAATAAGAATACCCAAACTGTGAAAGTCACTCAGTCGTATCCGATTCTTCGTGACCCCCAAGGACTATACAGTCCATGGAATTCTCTTTACCGGCTGAGCCACCAGAGAAGCCGAAGAATACTGGCGTTTGTAGCCTGTCTTTTCTGCAGTGGATCTTCCCAACCCAGGAACTGAACTGGGGTCTCCTGCACTGTAGGCCGGAGAAGGCAATGGCACCCCACTCCGGTACTCTTGCCTGGAAAATCCCATGGATGGAGGAGCCTGGTGGGCTGCAGTCCACGGGGTCCCTGTGAGTCGGACACGACTGAGCAACTTCACTTTCACTTTTCACTTTCATGCATTGGAGAAGGAAATGGCAACCCACTCCAGTGTCTTGCCTAGAGAATCCCAGGGACGGAGGAGCCTGGTGGGCTGCTGTCTATGGGGTCGCAGAGTCAGGCACAACTGAAGCGACTTAGCAACAGCAGCAGCATTGCAGGCAGATTCTTTACCAATGGAGCTATCAAGGAAGCCCAATACCTAAACTTTACAGTGACCCTATTTTATGTCAGGCACTGTGCTTAGAAGCTTCACATCATTACCTTCTTTAAAACTCACAATGACAACATAAGGGAGGTTTTGTTATTTTCTGCATTTGACAGATGAAAAAAAATGAGTCTTAGAGAACGGACCCCCCTTAGCTATTTGCGTTACACCCTGAAATGAATTCCAGTTGATTTTATTCCAAAGTTTACATTCTTAAGCAATACTGTATCCAGCTGTCCAAGAAAAGAGAGGACTGTGTGTGTTTTTCTTTAGTGAGAAGGGGATGGTCTTATCCTGATAATCTTAAAGCCAAACAAAAAGGGGAATTCTTCCTCCTCCTCCTTCTTTTCACAATCCCTGTGCACTGTCCCTTAAGCCAGTCTCTGTGCTTGGAGCAGAGATACACCAGTGAATAGACACAAGAGCATTGCCAAAAGGAAGGAGACAGATAAGTAAAGAGATGTGCAATGTGCAAGGGTGGTGGCTGAGGAACTAGATGGCAGAGAGTGATGGAACGGCGACATGGGAGAACCTTGTCAGGCACAAACGTAGTCGGGGAGGTCAGCTCAAGCCTGGCTTTGGAAGGTACTGTGGGGGCCAGTGCTGCTCAGGAGGCCCCGCAGGATGATGGGATGGGGTACCTGAGATGGGCAGGCCTCAAAGGACAGCAGAGCTTGAGCTCTTGTGGACCTGGGGCATATGAGATTGTGGCCAGCCCCAAGATGGGTAGCTGGGGATTATCGATGCGCCAATAATATACACTGGACTTGACACCAATTCTAACAACTCCCTTGCCTTTCCTTTGGTTCAGCCTCTGGGTTCTCTCTCCTCTTGCTGATTTCACCTGTCCCCGCCCCAACAAGCTCTGCTGCATTCCCGGCTGAGTACCTGTGCCAGCTCCGTGCTCCCGCATTGGCCTCCCTGACCCTCAGGGCTCTCCCGGCCATCCTTTTCCTTCACTCTCTAGTCTGTGCCATTTGGGGCTGCTCTGAATAGCTCTGGGTATCACATGGAACAGTGGCTCCAAGACCCTGGGTCACATCTTCCTAAAGGGTTGGCATCTCCATTAGACTTGCTTCAGCCTCAGGAGGAACTGGAAAGGACACAGCCTCAACTTTTGGACATTGGTAGGGTCCAGGCATCTAGGACATTTCCTCCACGGTCCCTCAGTTTCTCCACCTCTGCACTGTTGATGCATCCTTCTGGTATCCAGTCAACCAATATTTATGGATAACCTATTCTACTTTACCCTCCTCTGAGGATTAAAAAGACAAAATTCCTCTGCCCCCAGGGAATTCACAATCTGACAGTGGCAACTCAAGTAAGGAATTTGGACTATACCATCTACAGGCTTATACTTTCCACACTTAAGTCTCTTGCCGCAGATTGTCCTTCAAGGTTCACAGTCAAACAAACTCCCTACCTGACATGTGCACCTGACCGTCTAACAGAATTTCAAAATTAATATACTTAAAATATGATTTTTTCCATTCACTGTAAATAGCATCAATATCCTCACAGTCAAATTTAAAAAAAAAAAAAAGTAGGTGTCACTTTTGACTCCTCTCTTGCTCTAACACCCATCTCTAATCCATCAATAGGCCCTGTCCATTCTACCTTCCACATGTGTCCTGAATCCATCGACTTCTCTTCAAGTCCACGCTCATGGCACTGATTCCCCCTGGGCTGCTGCTGACCCACAGAGTCCTGAGGGCAAGTCTCAAAACGGTGTCCTTCCTCCAGGCCTTCAAAGCCCTTTGAAAGGACATTTCCTGACAAGGGAGCAAGAACTAGATTTTGACCTCCACTTGACCTCCAGGCTAGTGCCCAGTGCAATAAGTAGTGTGGAGAAACACAGCTGCACCCACGCCACCATCTCCTCTCCTTTCTTACTACAGTGATCTCTCAAGTGCCCTTCCCATCGTCTATTCTCCACACAGCCACAGAGGAGCCTTTGAAAACCTTAAATCCAATTCTATTTCACTCTCTGCTTGAAACCCTTCAATCTTTAGTTTGACCTACAAGGCTCTGCAAGATCTGGTTCCAGACCACCTGCCTGATCTGCTGGCCAACCCTGACTCTGGCTACCCTCCCCATTCTGAGAAACATCAGCCTGAGGTGTCTACTTCTGTTCTTTCCTACCTTTCCAGCACAGAACACAGTTAGTCTTAATGTTTAATTCATCATTTACTTTTGTTAGTTGCATGCATGGCCTGTCAGCTTTCATTATTTACAAGTTATTTTTAATAATGTAATAAGCAGACCTGGCCCTACCAGTCAAAACTCAAGTAAGACCCTGCCACTGACTCACCCCTAAGGAACCATATGATCACCTGGCTTCTCCCCATCTAACGTAACCACAAGTACAAATCTCAGAGTCTTATTCTCTTGCTTTTGTATTTACATAAATTCCCTATTTTTGTATATGCATCTATATATATTCCTAAGTAGTAGGGTTTTTCATTAATTTTCAACATTATGAGATTGTCTTGCTGTATGTAATCTTTCAGCCAATTTTCACTTAATATTATATAGCTTGTAGGCAATCATATTGTTATGTGTCACCCAGTTAATTCATTTTGACTGCTGTATAATATTCCTCTTTGTGAAAATATTACACTGTTTATCTATTCCTTGGTGATGGGCATCGGCGTTCTCTCCAGACTTTCATTAAAACCAGACTGTTATGAATGTTCATATACATGTCTCCTGTTGAACAAATCCAAGAGTTTTTAATACATATAAATCTAGGAGTCAGTTGAACAATTGGATCACAGGTGTACAAATGTTCAAATTAGGGCACAATGCCAAACATTTCCCAAAGTCATTGTGCCAATTTACACTCCCATCAGCAATGTTGGAAGGTCCTGTGGATCTACATCCTCTTAAATCACTTGATATTTTCAAACTTCTTTATTCAAGGCCAACCAAATGGGTGCAAAGGGATACTCAATGTGACTTTGATGTGCATTTCCGTAATTACTAAAGTTAATAACTAGTACACATTCACTAGCTATTTGTACATCCTTTCCTCAATGCTTAAAGTCTCAGCCTGAAAGTTCCCACCACAAACAGAATGTCCCTCTCCACTCTCCACGTGAAGGTCGCCACTCCCTAGTACAAACTCTGTTCTTTCCTTTGTGGCATCTACCACTGCCTGAAGTTATCCAGTCTATATGCTGAATATATTGTCTGTTTCCCTTAACTAAAATACAGACTCCAACGTTTTGGGTTGCCTTGTTCACTCATCCATCTCAGATAGATGGACAAATATCTAATGACACAGATATAGAATAGATTAAGAGTTGTGATCCAGAGCCTGATGTTCTGTGTTCCAGTCGCAACTCCCCCACTTAATAGTTGTGTGATCATGAACAAATTATTTAACTCTTCCGTTCCATCTCACGTGTAAAAAATAATAGTAGTCATTACTTCGCGGGGTTGTTACGAGGTTTAAATGAGTGAATACTTGTAAAGTTCTTAGAACAATTCCACAAACAAAGTGAGTGTTTGATAAATGGTTAACATGATTAATGTGTGATTAATTATCAAGACTCTAAGGAGTGAGAGCATAGAGGCACACCCAACTAGCCTGCATCTAAGACACTCCCTCCTCTTCCTCATGTCCTGCAGATGTCCACTCCTGCAGCCTAGAGGAAAGCAAAGAGGTTCTCAGGGAAAAGCTGGGGGCAGTTTATTCTTGAGAAAATGGTCTGGTCATTGAATACAGGAAGAAGTGGGCAGAGTGAGCGCTCAACAATGCTTGATGAATAAATGCTTCAGAAACCATCAACCCATCACCCTATCACTCCAGCAGTACATTACAGTCACAACATTCCCGCCTCCTTCCCTGCCTTATGGTTCAAATTTTTGAAGAGAGAAAAGGAAACTTAGAGAGGAGGATGATAAAGAAAGAAAAGTAGGCTGAATCAGGAGAGAAGGGAGCAGGGAACTCAGTCAAGGGAGAAGGGAGAGGTGGAAGAGAAGGAGGGGCGATGGGAAATTTCAGGTGGCACTGTGGCATCTTCGACCAGCATAGACCCTGAACACATCGAAAATAAGAACATAAGGGAGTCTCTCCACCACCCACCCACCCAGGGAAATGTTTCTTTTTAACTTATGAGTGGAGGCAGGGAAAAGATAGAGCAGAGAAGGCCTGGGGAGGGTGAACGGGAGTGGAAGACCAAGGCAAACTTCCTTTCACCATCTTGGCTGGGAGAGGAGGGTCCCACTAAATCTGTGCCCCACCACCTGTCCCCAGCCCCAGGCAATGTCACCTTCGACTCCAGCTTACCGTGTTCTGCAACGGAGAGCCCCGCTCCATTTGGCACCTTCCTGCTCTCACGGGGATAAATGCGGCCTCGGTTAGATGTACCAGGAGGCTAAACCCGAGTGAGGCTCCACTGAGAATTCCAGCAGGTTCACCTGGAGAAACTGTTTCCATCTGAGAAGAAATCAGGAGTCCTGGCCGGGAACCAGCTGCCTCTCCGGTCTGCAATTCCGGGACAGCTCGCCGCCTGGGAGAGCCCCGCGCCCCTCCCCGCTCCTCCCCTCCGGGGTCTCCGAGCACCCCCGGGGGAGTCCTGGCGCGCCGAGCGGCCCGGCGGGGTCCCTGCCGCCCAGTGGCGGCTGCTGGGGTCCACCCTCCGGGGCCCAGCTTCCCCGCGCCCGGCCCTGCTTCAGCACCGGCCTTGCTGGACGCTGAAACCGCTCGCAGAACGCCCTGCCGGGACAGGGGACTCCCTCTCTCTCCGTCCGAGCCTGGCAGGGCCGAGCCCGGACGGCGGGGGGCCGGGAATGCTCAGGGTATTGCCGACCTTGAGGCTACCGAGGGGTGTGCACGCGCCGAAAACAACACACGCGCGCGCACACACACACACCCCGCTTGACAGTTCCCTCCCGAGGAGAGGAGCTGTCCAGAGCAGCACGGGGGAGGGTACGCCACGCTGAAACAGGACGGCCAACATGATTCCTCAAACCAAATTTGGGATGGTTCGAAAAGATCTGGATTTCAGCCGCTCGACTTCAAGTCAGGGAACAAACCCCCTCTTGCGTATTTCAAGGTCGGGTTTCAAGGGTTAACCAAAGCTCGAAGGGAAAGCGAAGGGGGTGGAGAGATCCGCGGTGGAGGGCTGCCAGGCGCAGGTGAGAAGCGTGTCTCGGCTTCCCTTCCCAGCGGGTTCGCCATCACGCCCTCCCCGCCGGTAGCTGCTTCCCGTAGCTGCCCGGAGTGGCGAGGGTTAAGGCGGCCGGCCTGCCGCGCAGGCTTCCCCGGCCCGGAGCGCGCGCCGCGGGCGGAGGGTGGGGAGCGGGGAGCCCGGGATCTCCCGCCCGCCCCCTGAGCAGGGCGCTTCCCGCCCGGCTCTATTTATAGCTCGCTCCCAGCAGCGGCGGGGAACTCACCAAGCCGCGCTCAGCCTTTGGAGCGCCGAGAGCCTTCCACAGACAGGCTGTTTTCCTGAATTCTGTGAATGGCATAAATGTCTCTAGCCTTCGGAATCTTGATTGCTACTGTTCAGTATGTCTTCACACGTTTCCATTTCCAATGTTATTTATTTATTTTTAAGAGAGCCAGCAGGACCTTGATACAGTTGAATTGCAGGCAGGCAGTTTATCATGCTGGGGACCTTTTGTTATCAGCTGCTTAGAAAAAAAAAAAAAAAATCCCCCATGGATTCACAGGCTTCAGGCTCATTTCATATTTTCTGCAACACCCAACCTGTCTGGGTTTTTAATCTGTCAGTCACATGGTCATCACAGGTTCGAAGTGACTTCAAGGGCAATGAAGAATCCTATCCTTTGCTATCTGATTGCCTGCTTACCAGGGGTCTCAGAGTTGGCTGTCAGCATAATACATACCTCCGGCTGGTTTCTGGGTCAAATCCCACAATGACACCCCTCCCCCCATTAAACAACAGGCCAGTTAACGGTGTCATATATGGGTTCCTGGCCTCAGCGGATACTGACACAGGAGAAAACAACATCTGAGTCCTACCTTTAGCAGAGCGTGGAGCACAGTGCACCAGTCTGGAAGGCCCTAAGCTGATACCTGCCTCCCAAGCCCCTTCTTTCAAGTACTCCTTCCCAAAACAGTTATTGACCACCACCCCC
>SJYX01022373.1:189268-221761 GCA_006410675.1 Oreotragus oreotragus
GAAAAAGTTGGCTTAAAGCTCAACATTCAGAAAACGAAGATCATGGCATCCAGTCCCATCACTTCATGGGAAATAGATGGGGAAACAGTGGAAACAGTGTCAGACTTTATTTTTTTGGGCTCCAAAATCACTGCAGATGGTGACTGCAGCCATGAAATTAAAAGACGCTTACTCCTTGGAAGAAAAGTTATGACCAACCTGGATAGTATATTCAAAAGCAGAGACATTATTTTGCTGACTAAGGTCCGTCTAGTCAAGGCTATGGTTTTTCCAGTGGTCATGTATGGATGTGAGAGTTGGACTGTGAAGAAAGCTGAGTGCCAAAGAATCGATGCTTTTGAACTGTGGTGTTGGAGAAGACTCCTGAGAGTCCCTTGGACTGCAAGGAGATCCAACCAGTCCATTCTGAAGGAGATCAACCCTGGGATTTCTTTGGAAGGAATGATGCTAAAGCTGAAGCTCTAGTACTTTGGCCACCTCATGCGAAGAGTTGACTCACTGGAAAAGACTGTGATGCTGGAAGGGATTGGGGGGAAGGAGGAGAAGGGGACGGCAGAGGATGAGATGGCTGGATGGCATCACGGACTCGATGGACATAAGTCTAAGTGAACTTTGGGAGTTGGTGATGGACAGGGAGGCCTAGCGTGCTGCGATTCATGGGATCGCAAAGAGTCGGACACAACTGAGCGACTGAACTGAACTGAACTGAACATATGTAATTAGTACCTGTTGCTGCTGCTAAGTCACTTCAGTCATGTTGGACTCTGTGCGACCCCATAAAGGGCAGCCCGCCAGGCTCCCCCATCCCTGGGATTCTCCAGGCAAGAACACTGGAATGGGTTGTCATTTCCTTCTCCAATGCATGAAAGTGAAAAGTGAAATTGAAGTCGCTCAGTTGTGTCCGACCCTTAGCGACCCCATGGACTGCCGCCTACCAGGCTCCTCCATAGGGATTTTCCAGGCAAGAATACTGGAGTGGGTTGCCATTGCCTNTCCCTGGGATTCTCCAGGCAAGAACACTGGAATGGGTTGTCATTTCCTTCTCCAATGCATGAAAGTGAAAAGTGAAATTGAATTCGCTCAGTTGTGTCCGACCCTTAGCGACCCCATGGACTGCCGCCTACCAGGCTCCTCCATAGGGATTTTCCAGGCAAGAATACTGGAGTGGGTTGCCATTGCCTTCTCCGACAATTAGTACCTATATTATAGAAAAACTAATATAATTTCTTATAAACATGTGAAACTAACATTTGCTAGCTCTATTTCCTTAAATAATAACACTCTCTGAATTTTTTGTGTAATAGTGAATCCAAACTTCTGGGCTCCTACAATTTGCTCCTTACAATGAGGTAAAACTCAGATATATGGGATCCTTTTCATTTTTCTGGAACCTGACCCAAGGTCAACAGTCATTCTTTTAATCAGCTACAGCTGTGCTGTAACCTCCACTCTGTCTAAGCCAGCGCAAGTTCCTGTCCACCCAGAGAAATCAGCACTAAGAGGAGCTGATTTCCTAGCAGAAGCAATGCAAGACCTAAGAAAATAGTGGCTTTGAAATGATGACAGGAAACCAGCCATCAGACTTTCCAGGTAGCTCGGTGGTAAGGAGTCCTCCTGACGGTTCAGGACAGGTGGGTTCGATCCCTGATCCGGGAAGATCTCACCCGCCGTGCAGCAATAAGGCCAGGGCAGCACAGCTTGTGAGCCTGTGCGGGATGCCCGGAGCCAGTACTGAGCCCACTCACCGCGCCTACTGAACCCCAGTGCCATGAAGCCTGCGCTCCACAGCAGAGGGCCACAGCAGTGAGAAGCCCGCACACTGCAGCTAGAGGGTAGCCCCCGTGGCCCCTCACTACAGCTGGGAAAAAGCCCGCGGCAATGAAGACGCAGCACAACTAAAAATAAATATTTTTTTTAAAAAGTAACCATCAAGCTGGAATTGAATACCTATTAACATTATCATTCAAGCCTCCCCAGCCGCCTCCCCCCCCCAAAAAAAACCAGAAATACTGAAATTTGGTCCAAAAAATCAAGAAAAAAAAACTTAAATAAATACTATTTGGCAAAACTTGAGGTGGGGCGGTGGGGAGGAGAACACGCTTGAATAAAGACAGTTTCCTTATCGGCAATCTCTCACTAGAGAAAAGAAGCCCCATGACAGAGGAATAATGATTGCAGGAGGAAGGCCAGACACCTAGAAGGGACAGAATGTACAGGGTGGTAAACACAAAGGCAGTGTATCTGCAGAGCAGTTATTCTGCAGCATTTCCAGGAGGATGTGAAAATTTTTCCAAATGTCAAATCCCAAGAAAATCAGTTGACAAACTTGAGAAAATTCGGGAAAGTATANAAGGGACAGAATGTACAGGGTGGTAAACACAAAGGCAGTGTATCCGCAGAGCAGTTATTCTGCAGCATTTCCAGGAGGATATGAAAATTTTTCCAAATGTCAAATCCCAAGAAAATCAGTTGACAAACTTGAGAAAATTCGGGAAAGTATAATTCTGCTCTGAGGCTTAGGGTTTAATCAACACAGAGATGTCATGGTTGTTATTATTTAAGGAAATACAACTGGCATGTGTTAGCTTCAGATGTTTATAAGAAATTATATTACAGTTTTGCTACAAAATAGGCTCAAAGGAATCCACCCACTGCAAGCAAGGTCAGGAAACACTAGCAGGTGCCTGGGGTATGGAAGGGAGAAGTCACCACTATTTAATTCATCCTGTGTGTTACACTACCGTGTTGTAAATGTATCTCTGTGGTCCTGTCTGTTGCCATCAATGAGTTATTCTTGCAAATGCTCAGAAATTAAGGAAGAAATGTATATACATAATATACTCCATCCAAATCCTTTAAGCAGCATTTAAAAAAATAACTTTTGCTAGCAAAATAAGTCCTTAAATTGGCAATGTTGACACGTAATTCTGTGAAGTAGTGTTAATCTGGCTAGGATATTGGAACATTACTTTTTTTTTAAATACCCAATAAAGGTTGCTTGGTTTTTCCACTGTTTGAATTATTCACAATAGGCTAACATTAGAGGGAATGCAAAGCAAAGAAGATGTGAATGTTGAATGTTGTGAAATATTCCTTTATAAAATCAGAAACTGATCTAAAATCCAAATTAGTAAAACAATGTATCAATTCCAACAACAAAATTAAAACCAGGGCAAGCAGAAAAAACGTTTTATCACTGTGCAATCATTATAGAAGGACATGAGCTTATATAAAGGACATATACACTAACACCCAATTAAACAGACTTTTGACTAATTTCAATACAAAATTAAAATTTTCTATGAAGATATGATATATTTTTACATATTATGATTGAACCATAAGAAACTGAGGGTTTTGTGTATGCAGATATATGTATGTGTACAAGACTGTGTCTGTATGGCTGGGGGGAGAGAGGAAGAGAGTACAAATACAGCATAATGTCAAAAAATACTATGGGCTGTAGCTGCAGTTACAGATAGAGTGATGCTCAGATGAAAATTACACCTGGAATTGCTTATACTAGAAGTGAAGCCTTTTTCTAACATTTCACATAGTTAGAAAAAGAAAATACAAAAAACTCAAATGATGTAGAAGTGAAATAAAAATATCAGAGATAAATAAAATGAAATGCTAGCATATAATAGAAAGGATCAACAAAATCCAAGTCTGTGCTTTGAAAAGCCTAGTTTAAAAAATATTTGTCAAGAATAGACAATATTAGTAAGGAAAGGGAAGCAAGAACTCTAGATGGAACAGATTTAAAAGATAAGAGCATATTATGAACAACTTCACATCAACACATTAAAGATATAAATGAAATGCACACATTCCCAGGAAAATATAAATTACCAAACTTATTTTAAAAAATTAAAAATCACTCATTGCTTGAGAAATTGAATCAGTAGTAAATATTTTCCCACAAAGACAACATCAAACCTGCATAGCTTTTTGCTCAAGTGCTACTAAACACTATAGTTAATAGAAAAAGTTACAGAAATAATAATAACAAGCTTAAACTTTTAACAAGGGGAAAAAAGAAAGAATACAATCCAACTCATTTTATAAGACAAGTATAAATCTGATAAAAAAAATGTGCCATACTAAAAAAATTTCTCATATTTAATAATAAAATATATATAAGTATTCTAAACAAAATATTAATTAACCAAAGAAACAACATAAAAATACGTTATGATGAACTTGTGCTATCCCAGAAGTGGAAAGATGTTTAATCATTAGATAATCTATTAGTTTATTTTCAGTCTCTCCTTCCCAGTTAATATAAATGTTTTAAGGCCATAAAATTTCCTCTGTGTGTAGCTTTAGTTATGTTTTACTAGTCTTAGTTGAAATACTTTTTTTTTTGAAAATTTATAGATAATATTTGACTTCAGCTTTGATTCCCTCTTTGATATAGACATTTTAACAGTAAATTTTTGCTTTTCACATAGTTAAAAATCTGTTGGTTGGTTTTACTGAATTATGTTTAAATAATAGAGTCTATAAAATTTCAAAATTTTAAAATTTATTAAGCTTTATTTGTCCAAGTACACAATTAGTCTGAAAAAGTCAGCATGAAACATGAGCGTGAAAATTAAAGTATACTTTATTTTGCTGTACAAAGCCCCACATCTATCCTATGTTCTTGTCTCTTCAATAATTATGAACATGTAGATATACATCTTTTTTGTAATCTGTAAATTCTTCCCCTCTTTGATTCATTAAATTCAAAGAGACACATATTAAGAGATATCGTTTTGTTTCCATCTTCACATCTTTGTATTTTGAAGAATTTTTGCTTTATACACTTAACAGTTCTTATTTGATGATTCAGTTTTGTGGTCATTTTATATTCTTTGTGGACTGTAACGTTTATCACCACATAACATCTCTCTCATTGGAAAAGACCCTGATGCTGGGAGGCATTGGGGGCAGGAGGAGAAGGGGACGACCGAGGATGAGATGGCTGGATGGCATCACCGACTTGATGGACACGAGTTTGAGTGAACTCCGAGGGGTGGTGATGGACAGGGAGGCCTGGCGTGCTGCGATTCATGGGGTTGCAAAGAGTCGGACATGATTGAGTGAACTGAACTGAACATCCTTTTTTGTCTCACCAAATGCCTTTGGGTTTGAAGGTCCTTTTATGACATCAGGTTTGTTTCTGTTTTCTTTGAGTGTGCATTTGTTTTATATATCTTTTACACTTCTCTATCATTTTGTTTTAAATATATTACAAATGAAAGAAGTGCTGGATTTTTAACCTAATCTGACTGTCTTTCGATGGGGGATTCAACACTTCTCATTTATTACAATGGCCAACATATACATGGATTTCTTTCCTCCATCTTATTTTCACTATATAATAAGCTTAGTTGTTCTGTCTTTTCTCCTTTCCTCACTTTTGCTGATTGAGTGAACTGTGTCTCCATTCTACCTCCTCAGCTAAAGTCCTGGGTGACTTTTTCCTCTGCTTTCCTATCCCTACCCTCTTCACCAAGTGAGCATTTAGGAAGACACACTGATACACCACGACCAACCCCTTTCATTCCCTGGATTTTGCTGAGATCGTTTAGATTTGTACGGAGCAGGCTAACTCAGTAACACTATATTCACTTTCATCTACATCGCCTGCAACGAGAGGCTCGGTGTATATCCCTGTTGACCCTTGGTTTACTCTCTTCCATCTGGAGATTTCTGTTTTGACTCAAAGGGATTACTCTCTTTAGTGCTTCCTTCAAAATATGGTATGGGTAGAATGCTCTCTGAAAACATATATGGTTGAAAATATCTTTGTATTAATTTTGTATTGCTGCATAACACATGATGAGTGACTCAGATGGTAAAGATTCTGCCTGCAATGTGGGAGACTTGAGTTCGATCCCTGGGTTGGGAAGATCCCCTGGAGAAGGGAAAGACTACCCACTCCAGTATTCTTGCTTGAAGAATCTCCATAGACAGAGAAGCCTGGTGGGCTACAGTCCATGAGGTTGCAAATAGGTGGACATGACTGAGCGACTAAGCACAGCACAGCACATGAACGTCACAATGTATAAAACTGCAATGACATATCACCTCACTTGTGTTGGAATGGCCATCAATAAAAAGACAAGAGATAACAAATCCTGGGAAGGATGTATAGAAAAGGGAACCCTTGTGTACTTTAATTGGGAATGTAAATTGGTGGATCCACTATAGAAAACACTATGGATATTTCTCAAAAAAGTCAAAATAGAACTATCATATGACTTAGTAAATACTTCCACTTCTTGGAATGTATCCAAAGGAAAAAAAAAAACCCCACTAATTTGAAAAGATATCTACATCCCCATATTCATAGCATCATTATTTACCATATCCAACAAATGGAAACACCACTAAGTGTCCATGGATGGATGAATGGATAAAGAAGTTCTGATATATACATAAAATGAAGTATTACTCAGCCATAAAAAAATGAAGAAACCCTACCATTTGTGACAGCACATATGGAATTTAATGGCATTATGTTAAGTGCAATAAGTCCAACAGAGACTTAAGTCCATACAAGACAAATATTGTATGACCTCACTTATATATGGAATCCGGAAAAAAAAAAAAACCTCATAGAAAATGAGAGTATGGGGAGAAAGGTTAGAGGAAGGTGGTCAAATGGTACAAACTTCCAGTTATAAGATAAATAATTATTAGGGAGGTAATATTGAGTCATCACTCAAAATGATGACTACAGTTAACACTGCTTTATGGTATGTAGGGAAGACATTGAGAGTTAATCCTAGGAGTACTTATCACAACAAGAAAAAATTTTTTTTCTTTTTACTTCTTTAAAATTGTACTCATAAGAGATGATGAACTTCCCTCATGGCTCAGTGGTAAACAATCTTCCTGCCAGTGCAGGAGATGCAGGTTCGATCCCTGGGTCAGGACGATCCCCTGGAGAAGGAAATGGCAACCCACTCCAGTATTCTTGCCTGTAAAATCCCACAGACAGAGGAGCCTTGCTGGCTAGTCCGTGGGGTCACAAAGAGTTGGACGCAACTTAGCGATTAAACAACAAAACAAATGCAGAAAACGAACTTCTGCAGCACTGCTAAACATACAGACACACACACACAATTTTTTAGAGGGAGGGAGCAAAATAACTCAAGAAATCAAAAAATAATCAAAACGCTGCAGCCAGGGTACCTGCCCTCCACAGGAGACACCTGATGAGACAGCAGCATTTGCACCTGCCCTATGGGTTGCCCGGGCACAAGGTTTCCCAAAGAATGAGAGTCTTTCTACGTGGCCTCAGACTCACAACTGTGGCACCTTATTGAGCAGAAAATTAACTTGGGGATAGTTTATAGCTGATTTACTCTTTGAGGTGGTACCAGACCCATCTCTACTAGTCACTGTTCATTATGTATTCATGAGCCAGGCTGGCTATCTTTCATTCTTTATTGTATTAAAGAAAAAGAAAAAGCTACATAAAACCATTTTCCTGGCTGAATGGGTGAAATAATTTAAAAGCCAATATGTTAGTCTGGCAGCTTGTCTAACAACCATGAGACTCTCTTCAGAACAATAATTAAAGTAGCTCTGTCTTTATTGTATAAATTATTCATTCACTTTTTAACATCAGGTGAATGTTTATTATAAAGAATGAGTACTGAAGGCAGTTTCACCATGCCAAGAGTCACCTCCCATTAGCTTGTCACAGTTTCATCATGAAGTGAAGCTCCCGTGCACCTGCTTTCCTGCAAAGTGAGTATCTTTAACTTACATAGATATGTGATTGCACAGTAAGATTAGTGCTGGGTTTACACTGACTATCTGACTACCTATCGCAAAGGTAGGCATCTACTCAATAGGAACAGAAGTATCCTCAAGAGCTAGAAAACATTTTGTGGATATCTCCTCCTACACATCCTAGAAACACTGGACTAAAGACATCGTCTCCCTGAGGTGCAGTTCATGGAGACAAGATGAAGAGATGAAGATTTCTTAATACCTAGTACAAGCAGTGTGTTAAGACTCCAAACATTTTTTAGGTGCCAGAAGTCCCACTGCTGACCTGTTCATGCTCCATCACCCCGCCTCATGCACTCACCACCCACCTCACTTGCATAGACTCCACGCAGTTGCTACAGTCACTTTCTGGTCCACATCCTACCTCTATCCTTCTGTAATACTCAACTGGCTAAACTCTACCAGGTTGAACTCAACTCTCCACTGACACTTATGAATTATCATTTTTAAATTTTAGCCATCATTATTTGAGTGTAGTGGTATTTCACTGTGATTTTAATTTGCACTTCTTTGAAGAATTTGAAGAATAATAATATTGAGCACTTTCCCATGTGTATTTACCCATTTAAATATCATTTACTGTCAAGTACCAGTTCAAGAATTCTGTCCATTTTTCAATGAGTCATTTGTCTTTTTCTTATTTCATATATTCTAGATGCTGCTGCTGCTAAGTCACTTCAGTCGTGTCTGACTCTGTGTGACCCCATAGTGTTTATATACATATATATATATATATATATATATATATATATATATATTTATTTATTTATTTATTTAAGAGTTTTCCTGGCCCAGGGATTGAACCCGGGTCTCCAGCATTGCGGGCAGACACTTTACCATCTGAGCCACCAGGGAATCCCATATATATATATATTTAAGAGTTTCCTCCCAGTCTAATTTTAATGATGTTCAAGTTATTACTTTTCCTTTATGGTTAATGTTTGCTTTTTGTCCTGTGTAAGAAGTCTTTGTGAATGAACTTAAGATTTATGAATTCACTGAGAGATTAGAAACAACCAAAAGACAGCTTCTATACCCTGCCCAACAACAGATCCGTCAACTTACCTACCCTTCTACTCACAAATGCTGTTCATCCTTCTGTGTGTGTGCTTTGTCATTCAGTTATGTCCAACACTTTGCGACCCCATGAATTGAAGCCCACCAGGTTCCTTTGTTCATGGAATTTTCCAGCCAAGAATACTGGAGTGGGTTGCCATGTCTTACTCCAGGGGATCTTCCTGACACAGGGATTGAACCCCCATCTCTTGCACCTCTTGTATTGGCAGGCAGATTCTTTACCACTGAGCCACCTGTGGGCAGACACTTTACCATCTGAGCCACCAGGGAATCCCATATATATATATATTTAAGAGTTTCCTCCCAGTCTAATTTTAATGATGTTCAAGTTATTACTTTTCCTTTATGGTTAATGTTTGCTTTTTGTCCTGTGTAAGAAGTCTTTGTGAATGAACTTAAGATTTATGAATTCACTGAGAGATTAGAAACAACCAAAAGACAGCTTCTATACCCTGCCCAACAACAGATCCGTCAACTTACCTACCCTTCTACTCACAAATGCTGTTCATCCTTCTGTGTGTGTGCTTTGTCATTCAGTTATGTCCAACACTTTGCGACCCCATGAATTGCAGCCCACCAGGTTCCTTTGTTCATGGAATTTTCCAGCCAAGAATACTGGAGTGGGTTGCCATGTCTTACTCCAGGGGATCTTCCTGACACAGGGATTGAACCCCCATCTCTTGCACCTCTTGTATTGGCAGGCAGATTCTTTACCACTGAGCCACCTGGGAAGCCCACTCTTACCCCGCTACAATGGATAAATTTTCCCTGCTCCTTAGTAAAGCCAAAGTTGTCACTGCTTCTCTTCCATGCTTATCTACAATCTTGTCTCTTGCCAGTAGCTTTTTTCTCTTCTTCATCATCAAGTTTTCCTTCTCTACCAGATCATACTCATCAGTATGCAAACACATTGCGATATCACCCATTGCAAGAAGCCAGCAATAAGTAGATGGCAGTAAACTAGGGTGATGTGAGGAGGATTTATAAAATGGCCATTTACAAAGGCAAGGGGAGGGTGTCGGGAAAGNGATCATACTCATCAGTATGCAAACATATTGCGATATCACCCATTGCAAGAAGCCAGCAATAAGTAGATGGCAGTAAACTAGGGTGATGTGAGGAGGATTTATAAAATGGCCATTTACAAAGGCAAGGGGAGGGTGTCGGGAAAGCATGAACACTCTGGATTATGACGTGATTTGTCCAATGACACTGCAGCCAAGTCTAGATCCCTAGTAGAGTAGAGATTACCAGCACTCACAAAGAGGCAGGCAGGCAGATCCACTATCGAGAAAAGTAGTAAAGGGAACAAGATAGCTCCCTCCTGCATGGAAACGACCGGAGGAATAAATATCATGAACTTACTTTCCTCTTCTCCTCCAATCTCCAACTGGGATTATCCATTGTCCTTACATCCATCTATTTGTAATTCCATGGACTACAGCGTGCCAGGCTTCTCTGTTCTTCCCTGTCTCCCAGAGTTTCTACAGATTCATGTCCATTGAGTTAGTGATAGTATCTAATAACCATCTCATCCTCTGCATCCTCCTTCTCCTTTTGCTTTTAATCTTTCCCAGCAGCCGGGTCTTTTCCAATGAGTCAGTTCTTTGCATCAAGTGGACAAAGTATTGGGGTTTCAGCATTAGTTCTTCCAATGAATATTGAAGATTGATTTCCTTTAGCATTGACTGTATGCAGCTTTCTCAGGAAACAGGTAAGGTGGTCTGGTATTCCAATATCTTCAAGACTTTTCCACAGTCTGTTGTGATCCACATAGTTTAAGGCATAGTCAATGAAGCCAAAGTAGATGTTTTTTCCAGGGTTCCCTTGCTTTCTCTGTGATCCAACAGATGCTGGCAATTTGATCTCTGATTCCTCTGCCCTTTCTAAATCCAGCTTGAACATATAGAAGTTCTCAGTTCACTTACTGGTTTCCCACTGGTCAAACTTATTTGGAAGCTAGAGGTTAAGCAGTCCTTTGTTTATGTAATTCTTATAGATAAGCTTCCTGTGGCACAGAGAAGGGTGGGGAAGGGTAGACCGTTCTGAAATGGNGATTCCTCTGCCCTTTCTAAATCCAGCTTGAACATATAGAAGTTCTCAGTTCACTTACTGGTTTCCCACTGGTCAAACTTATTTGGAAGCTAGAGGTTAAGCAGTCCTTTGTTTATGTAATTCTTATAGATAAGCTTCCTGTGGCACAGAGAAGGGTGGGGAAGGGTAGACCGTTCTGAAATGGCAAATGATAAGTAGATTGCAGAGTCCCACTCTTCACCCCTCTTGGTCAGTTCTTATTCTTCAAATGGGTGAAATGTTTGTGTCCCTTAACACAAGGAATCTCACACGCTAGTAAAGTAATGCTCAAAATTCTCCAAGCCAGACTTTAGTAATAGGTGAACCGTGAACTTCCAGATGTTCAAACTGGTTTTAGAAAAGTCAGAGGAACCAGAGATCAAATTGCCAACATCTGCTGGATCATGGAAAAAGCAAGAAAGTTCCAGAAAAACATCTACTTCTGCTTTATTGACCATGCCAAAACCTTTGACTGTGTGGATCACAATAAACTGAGGAAAATTCTGAAAGAGATGGGAATACAAGACCACCTGACCTGCCTCTTGAAAAACCTATATGCATTGATCCCTAGTTTGGGAAGATCCCTTGGAAGAGGTAATGGCAACCCACGGACAGAGGAGTCTGGCAGACTGTAGTCCACAGAGTCGGACATGACTGAAGTGGCCTGGCACGTGTAGTGTTTTGGGTATGTGTGTGCTCAGCTGTGTCTGACGCTATGGGCAGAGAGTCTCTCTCAAGCAGTCCCATGTTCCTTTCTGTCTTTGGTTGCAAAAGCGCTAGAGGGCAGGCACCACAGAATAATTTCTGTGTCTCTCCAGATGCTTTCCCTAGAGCTCTGGAGGCAGCTGGTCTGTCTTTCAAGTTACTGCAGGTCACAGCACTACTGATGTTTTGATACAGCATCAAAGGTGTCAGTTGATTTCCAAACACTCCTATTCCTGTTTTCTGGCCTGCTTGTCAGCCCACCCATTTTCAGTTTTTGTTGTGGCACTTCTCCACACCTGGTGCCATTTTCTGTGTTAATTAGAGATGGGTTAAACTGCTGTAACAGAGATGCCCAGATACAGCAGTGGCTTGAATTCATTTTTCCTTCACGTAGTACTTCTGAGAGGGAGCGGTCCAGGCTGATGAGATGTCTTTGTTCCTTGTGGTCATTCGTGGACCCACCTTCCGTCTAGTTTCTCTGCCCTCCTCAGAGTGGTGTTCCCTTCGGCATTATTGCAGAAGGGTCACTGACACCTCCGTGGTCCCGTCCACACGAAAGATGGAACATGGTTTGGTCCCGAGCACCCTCCCTTTCAGGTGATGAAGAAATCGCCGCATCCCTTCTGGTCACATTCTATTGGTGAGAGCGTGCCATGCTGAGCTGCAAGAAAGGCTGGGAAATAAAGTCAAACCCTACTAAGACTTGAATAACAGAGAGCCTGGATTTTTGTCTGTTGTCCCATTTTTTTTTCTACAGGGTTATGTGCCTTGTTCATCTGTGGAGTTCTTTACATATTCTGGACTTGAATACCTTCTTGGGGATACAAATCACATGTGTTTCCATCTGTGATATATTTTAAAATTTTGTTTATGAAGTCCTTTGTTACACAGAAATTTAACATTTTTATATACTAAAGACTGCAGAACTTTTTATAATCCTTCTTTGCTACAAATGTATTTTGTATTTGTAGATTTGATTCTATACCAGTTTTGTGGCTGGGGTAGACAGAAGAGACACTGATTAATAGGCTCCACAGGCACTTAATTTATGGTCAGCTTTTCTGTTTCAACTTGAAAAAGAACCATTATTTAAAATAGGGAAGTCAAAATCATCTCTGATGCCTCATTTCATCATTAATGATTTGACAGGATTTATAGTCTAACTAAACAAATTGCTAGTTCTCCAAATTATTTGTCAGAATGAAAGTGAAAGTGAAGCCCTTAGTTGTGTCCCGTTCTTTGTGACCCTGTGGGCTGTAGTCTACCAGGCTCCACTGTCCGTTGGATTTTCCAGGCAAGAGTCCTGGAATGGGTTGCCAGTGCCTTCTCCAGGGGATCTTGCTGAGCCAGGGATTGAACCCCGGTCTCCCACATTGTAGGCAGACGCTTTACCGTCTGAGGCACCAGGCAAACTCTCAGAATAGTTCCCTAAAATTCATTTTGAATCTAGAAGACTTTGATAGGGAAGTCCTAGTGAAGTGGTGATCTGAGAGGCAGGAAATCAAACTTGATATCTAAGTGGGTGTTAAAGCTGCTGGATGTGCCTTGTATGCAGCAAAAGTAAGGTCTGGAGCTCAGGAGAGGAGTTAGCGCTAGAGATACTGATTTAAAATTCAGGAAGATAATAATTACGCTCTTCAAAGATGAATATATAAAGGACATATAGAGAGCTGTACTCAGATTTGGAGGCCTCAAACCAGCTGAAGGGATAGGTATTAGACCTTTTAATCTTTGTTAACAACCTCATGAGATATAGGTGGTTTTCTGACGTTACGGGGAGCAAATTGAGGCTGAGAGAGGCGACTTCTGCATCAAGATGCCTGGTTAGTAGTTGGTGGAACTGGTGCTCGAGAAGAGGCCCTCAGGGCTCCAAGCCGGTAGTGATCCCTGATGCCCCTGCATTTCCAGAATGTTGAGCGGACCCTGGGTTGGTCGCTCTCTTGCCGCCAGCGGAGGTGGAGGGAACTCTGCATGGCAGGAGGACTGACGCTGTGCAGGAAGGCCCATCGAGGAGGGGAAGGCAGTGCAGGGCAGCCCCTCCAGAGGAGAGAAGGGCGCTGAGACTGCTGTGGGCTGCTTTTCTTTCTTTGGTTTGGGGATAGTGGTGCAGAAAGCTGTAACTGGTAAATTTCATGCCAGGAAAGAAAGATGGCGCCAAGAGCATGGGATTTTATTAGGAGCGCTGGTGGAGGAATTGTGCCTGTTAATGTCTGACAGTACAGTGTGGGAGACAGTGTGGAGATCATTTTACTTAAAGAGAAGAACAATATTCAGAGTAATGGTGGTTGAAAATCCTCTCAGAGTTAGATTACCTCCTAGGAAGGTGTGTGTAGTGTTCGGGGTGGGAGTCTTGAGCTTAACTGAAAAAGGAAGTGGAGTCAAAGGGTGTTCTTTTTAGTCATTTTGCTCTTAGAATGGCTGACAATTAGAGACTGTGTCATGATTGTTTTAAATTAATGGTAATTTCAATTCATAAATTATGAAGAAATTTTTTTACGAGTCACCTTAAAATATGTTTGCTTTGTAGAGGACTTGCTGTGATCCTGAAAATTCTTAACAGTTCTTAACAGGTTTTATTAAGATTGAAACTTAAGTCAGCGGCAATTTGGAAAGCTATGCTGTTTTACATTATTTTGATTATATGTAGCCTGACGTGCTGCAGGCCATGGGGTCGCAAAGAGTCGGACACAGCTTAGCAGCTGAACAACAAATGTAAACGTTTTCCCTGTGTTCATTGCGTATTGTCATTTGCTGTTTAGTGTTTTTCCTTTATGCTATATGCATTGTAGATAAATTCATCAAAGAGTGATGTAATGCAAAGTGACTTTTATATTCTCTTGTTTTACTGTTAAGCAGAAATCAAAGAACAGTCAGCAGAAGAGGATGCCGAAGCAGAAGTGGACAGCAGCAAGCAGCCGGTCCCAGGTCTTCAGCATTCTGTGTCTGAGGAATCTGCAAGCTCCCTGGTCTCTGTTGGTGTGGAAGCCAAAATCAGGTTCGAGAAGGAATGCAGTTGGGTCAGAGATTAGTGACAGGAAGAAGGGCAGTGAGTTGACCAAGAGGAAATTCAGAGAGTGCAAGCTTAGGACGCAAACCTGGGTGGAATTTGAGAGCTGGTAGCTCTATGTGTCCCCGGGGTGGAGCGTATCTGGGGCTTGCGTGGCTGTAGGACAGAGCAGTGGTCTAGCCTGTTACTCTGCTCCCCTCAAACCAGAGCAGGGTGTTTCCAGTGTGCAGCTCCTAGATGAAGAAAAAAGTCTAAACTCTAACATAAGGACTGATTTTCTTATTTACTTGTAAATGTAAGCTTATACTCTTGTTCTTTACCCTCTCTCATTTTTTTAAAAAAAGAAATACAGGGTGTTATAACCTCTGTGTATATTTCAGCTTTGGAGTCTTGTTAATTTTCAGATCTTTCTTGGAAGACATGAATAAAACTTAAACCATCCATTGGTTGACTGTTCCCATCTCCGTGAAACACTTTCTGTCTTTAGCTCTTGGCCCATCTCCCTTCTCATTTTGTCTTTGCTGGCTTCTGTGGAGACCCCCCAGCTTTGTAATGCTGGAGTCCTCAGCATGTTCACTTTTATTCAGTCTGATAGCCGGGTCCTGTCTGTGTGCCGATGAACATACATTTGCATTTCCAGGGCCGCCCTTTCTCTGAACTCTGGACTTTGCTGTCCATCTCTCTGCCTGACATCACTATTTAGAAGTATTCTAGATGCTGCACCGTAACATGCCCAGAACCACTCTTGATTCTTGACCCTGTGCCTACCTCAGATCTTCTCCCCAGGATTTCTTCATTTCAGTAAATATTACCAGTATTCATCCAGTTGTTTAGGCCAAAACCTTTTGAGTTAATCCTTGATGTCTGTCTTTTCTCATACCTCACACCCTAAATTTTGTATCTCGACTTTAGAAGATGTCCCAGACAAGTACTCACTGTCTTAACTTCCCACCATTCTTGGTTCAAGTCCCTGTTATCCTTAGGAGGCAGCAGTTGCCTTTTAGATGGTTTCGCCACTTCTGTTTGCTTTCCCCAGTCCGGATTGTTTTTAGTGCAGTTGTAGAAATGACCATCCTAAAACATAAATCAAGTTTCCCTCAAACTGTCTTTAATGGCCATCTCTTCTATTTACATTAAGTATTTCAGTAATACTAAAAATTTCAAATCCCTCCCATGTTCTACATCTTGGAGAAAGTTTGAAAATTTTCAAAATGAAAGATAAAAAATAAACAGTCTGCACTGCATTTACCCATTATTTCTGCTTTATTTCCCTTTGTGACACTTTTTATTTCCCAGCGGTTCATTTGATTATTTGTCCCCCTTTTATGTGAGCTCTGTGAAAGCAATACTTTTCTCCTCTTTTTCTGCCTTTTATTGCATTGATAGTTTTTTTCTACTGGTTGCATATTATATTTTGTTTTTAAGATGATATCCCTGAAGGCTCATGTTTCTTTTTTTTTTTTTTTTCCCCTTGGCCACATCCTGAGGCTTGCAAGACCTTAGTTTCCTGACCAGGGATCAAACCCCCAGCCCAGCAGTGAACGTGCTGAGTCCTAACCACTGGACCCCAGGGAACTCCCAAGACTCATGTTGTTGTTGTTGTTGTTGTTGTTGTCATCATCCATTCGCTAAATTATGTCTGACTCCTTGCGACCCCATGAATTGCACCATGCCAGGCTTCCCTCACCTTCACCGTCTCCCTGAGATTCCTCAAACTACAGTCCATTGAGTCTGTGATGCCATCCAACCATCTCATCCTCTGCTGTCCCCTTCTCCTCTTGGCTTCAGTCTTTCCCAGCATCATGGTCTTTTCCAATGAGTCAACTGTTCGCATCAGATTGGAGCTTCAGCATCAGTCCTTCTAGTGAATATTCAGAGTTGGTTTCCTTTAGGATGGACTTGTTTGATCTCCTTGCAGTCCAAGGGACTCTCAAGGGTCTTCTCCAACACCACAGTTCAGAAGCATCAATTCTTTGGCGCTCAGCCTTCTCTGTGCTCCAGCTCTCCCACCTGTACCTAACCACTGGAAAAGCCATAGCTTTGACCATGTTTTTTCATGAATTTCATTTTGAAAGAACTTCAGATATACAGCCCTAATTGACTTCTTAGGTTTAGTGATATAAATGCTTTATCATTTTCATATCTCTTTGCACTGATCATCTAGCACTTCGTTTTCTAGTGATTTAAATACATCTTATTTCTGTTTTCTTTGTCGGCCCCCCACCTTTTGCTTACTTTTTTTTACTCAAGTTTAGTTTATATACAGTTAAATTCACCCATTTAGTGGGTTTTGACAGTCGCATACTGTCACATAATCACTGCCACAAAGATAAAGAACAGTTCCGTCACACTGAAAAACTCTCCCAGGCTCATTTGCTGTCACCCCTGACCCCATCTTCTGCCCGAGGTAGTCACTTACCTATTTTCTGACCCTGTAGTTTTGCCTTTGCAGTAACATCATGTGAACAGAATTGTGAATCGTGTGTCCTTTTGATTCTGGCCTTTTAACTGGGCATTATGCTTCGGAGAGTCGTCTGTGTGGTTGCATATGTCAGTAGCTGTTTGCTTTTTATTGCTGATGTGGCTTTTGTTTTATGGTGCCTGCTGCAGTTTATCATTTCCCGGTTAAGGGATATTTGGGTAGTTTCTACTTTGGGGCAGTTACGAATAAAATTGGGATAAATATTCACTTGCAGGTTTTGGTGTGCACCGTAGTGTTTTTGTTTCATTTAGCTGAATACCTAAGAGAGAAGTAATTTTTTTTAAATGCTGAAGTATTTTTCAGTGTAGCTGTGCTGTTTTGCGTTCCCACTCATGGGGTGGAGTGGATTGGCAGGACATTTTCTTGTTCTGATTCACCTTTGCTTGCAGATGAACAAGGTGTCTCCCTGTCCTGGGGGCCTGTTGGAGACCTTGGCCTGGTCTGGGTCTAGGACAGAGCCTTGCCCCTTCTCCACGATGGAGGCCCTCCCCCACCCACCCCGACCCCGCCCCAACGTTTCAACATCTACAGCTGGTCTTGAGCATTGCAGGTGGAAACTTTTTCTCTCTCTCTGCCAGCCTGTGGCCTTTGTTCCCCCTGGGAAAGTGGAGGAGGAAGATCTGGCTGGGTCTCTGTGTCTTCCTCCCTGAGTTGCTGCACTTCTGCCCCCAGGCTTGTCCCGTGACCAGTGTGTTCCCAGGGCTCTTCCCCAGGCCCCAGGGGTGGCCCTGAGCCCCTGGAGAGGGGTGCGGAGAGAAGCTGGTGATGGGGCTAGAATTTACTGTGTGTTTGCGAGTCCCAGATGCTGCGTAGTCTCATACTGCCTCTGCTTGGCCTGGAGCAATTTATAAAATTGTCACTGAACTCAAGCCTGCTTATACGACATCCAGGGCCTCTTCCTCAGGTTAAGCAAGTGCTTGTGTCTCCTCTCTTTGTGGAAGCACCTTTCATTCAGTTGTAGGTGAATTGGCTGCTGTATGACTTCTGTATCAGAAGTGTTCAAGAAAAGTGAATTTGTGTATTGTGACCATGGGGCCAGAGCTCTCCGTGACTTTGCACCTCCAGAGCAGAAGCCGGGAGTTTCCCTTGCGCGTCCTTTAAACTTAGCAATAAGTTACTCTGGGCTGTCTGTCTTTATATCCTGCATCTCTTGTAACATTTCCTATTTCTTTAATAATTTGAATAGTTCTCTAAAAATATTTTAGTTGTGGATCTGTTGTGTGTTGAAATTTGTGAGGTCAGTGATTGCAGCCATGAAATTAAAAGATGCTTATTCCTTGGAAGGAAAGTTATGACCAACCTAGACAGCATATTATAAAGCAGAGACATTACATTGCCAACAAAGGTCCGTCTAGTCAAGGCTATGGTTTTTCCAGCGGTCATATATGGATGTGAGAGTTGTACTATAAAGAAAGCTGAGTGCTGGAGAATTGATGCTTTTGAACTGTGGTGTTGGAGAAGACTCTTGAGAGTCCCTTGGNAAAAGCAGAGACATTACTTTGCTAACTAAGGTCCGTGTAGTCAAGGCTATGGTTTTTCCTGTGGTCATGTATGGATGTGAGAGTTGGACTGTGAAGAAGGCTGAGCACCGAAGAATTGATGCTTTTGAACTGTGGTGTTGGAGAAGACTCTTGAGAGTCACTTGGACTGTAAGGAGATCCACCCAGTCCATTCTGAAGGAGATCAGCCCTGGGATTTCTTTGGAAGGAATGATGCTAAAGCTGAAACTCCAGTACTTTAGCCACCTCATGAGAAGAGTTGACCCATTTGAAAACACTCTGATGCTGGGAGGGATTGGGGGCAGGAGGAGAAGGGGACGACAGAGGATGAGATGGCTGAATGGCATCACGGACTCGATGGACGTGAGTGTGAGTGAACTCCAGGTGTTGGTGATGGACAGGGAGGCCTGGTGTGCTGTGATTCATGGGGTCGCAAAGAGTCGGACACGACTGAGCAACTGAACTCAACTGAACTGTGATGCATTAGAATATGAGATGCAGAGGTAGTGATCTGGCCACATATACCACAAGGAGATTAGGCACTTGCTTCTTGGATACAGCGTTTGATGATCAGGGCCACAGGCCAGATGATGACTCCCTCCACCAGGTCTTTACCTGAAATGATGACTGATACCCTGAGTGGGGAACATGACTGTTCAGAAGAGCCTTTTCTCCTGAGAGCCAGGATATGTCCAAAATGGATCAAAATCTCATTTCTTCTTGCCATCTTTCTTTAAAAGCGTCACTGTAGTTATTTGGAAATTTGACACTGACAAAATTCAGTCTTCTTACTCCCCAGGCCTTGACTGCATGTCTTTTCTGACCCCTTATCAATACTCTCTAGAGCCTAGGACCTTCGCTGATAGAAAGGAGCCAGGAGATCTCAACGAGGTGTTTGCTATTCTTGACCCAGGGTGCCAGGCTGCCAGGTGTCAGGCTGCCTTCACCTCCAACCAGCTGCCTCCAGATGAAGTGACAGCTGAAGACTGAGCACAGCGAAGGCAGAGCTGCCGAGGGGACAGGGCACTCAGTGTCCCCCGTTCCTTTTCCTCTAATATGAAAATTATGCTGCATCCCTCGAGGGAAGCATTCAAAGATTTATAAGAATGTTAATAACAAGAACTCTCACGGAAAAGTCAAAATTGATGGAAATCCGAGTTCTGATTTCCTTTGGTTTGAAATGCATGCTGTTGCAAAGGCAAGTGACCTTCCTTGATTGATGAAACACCTTGAAAGTTTCTTTCACAGTCTTTTTCTGGCATGCCCAACCGAGTAAATCCTGGCTTTCTCCCTCTGCTGCCTAGAGGAATGCCGCAGGACCACACCAGAAAAAGCAAATGATCGATTAATGATGAAACTGGCCAACTCGGCAGTATCAATAAATTGCTTTGTTCTTTGCACAGCAAGGATGCCAGCTCGGTGTGTAGACTGTGCCTGGAGATGAAGGGTGGGAACCCTGGTCAAAACTAACACGGATGAGCTTTCAGACCTGAAACAAGCACAGTTACCACAGTAAGGGTGGCTCACACGTTTGCCTTGTTTTTGACCAACTTACTATGTTTCACATAGTCTTACGATCGGATATTTACACTCATGGGAAAAATGCAAAGCTAGTAGTCAAGATTTGCTCCAAGTAGGCCTCGCCGTCCTTTATTTGAGTAGATGAAGAGTGTCAAGGATGGACAGGTCACATTTTAATATTTTACATTTGAATTTCTCTGAAGACAGCAAAACAATAAGAAGACCCACTAGGAATCTGCACTTCCCTCAAGAAAATGAAATCTGCCCATGCAACCATGTGAAAACAAATAGGAAACAATACACTGTAATGGGTGAATGGATATACATGGTCATTATTTTTACTTGGCATTTTTGAAACCATGGAAATAATTGTTTTTAAGAATTACATTAGTTATGCCATACAAATAGAAGAAATACATGAAACAACAATGATGAAAATAACTATTAACTGCAATCTACCACTCAGGAAAAAGAAAAGCAGTCACTTAACATTTTAAGGTAATTATTTCTGGTCTTTTTTTAGGAAACCATATAAATTTTATTCATAGAAGAGCAGTTCATTTTCTATCTACTATTTTTTTTTTAAACAACAGTGTGCAGTAGTGTCAAGCATATTCACATTGTTTTGCAACCGATTCTGATCTTTTAAAAAAGACATGGATATGACAGTTTTTAAAATTATATTTATTTTTAATAAATAAATTTTCCCCCCAGCATCAAAAATAATTCATGTTCGATGCAGAAAGCTTAGAGAATGCCCATTATTCTAACACCAAATGAGTTTAAATTTACTGGTTATCCTATTCACATTGTTTTGCAACCGATTCTGATCTTTTAAAAAAGACATGGATATGACAGTTTTTTTTTATTATATTTATTTTTAATAAATAAATTTTCCCCCTAGCATCAAAAATAATTCATGTTCGATGCAGAAAGCTTGGAGAATGCCCATTATTCTAACACCAAATGAGTTAAAATTTACTGGTTATCCTTCCGGCTTCTTCTCATGTGAATACATGAGTGCCATGTAGGTATGTATGTATACAGTATTAGGATTTGAATCTGTAAAAACAAAATTATGTCAAAGGTATCAGACGCTTTTTCCTTTTGGATTGTTTTGTGAATTATCACCTGAAAATAAATTTGTACATACAGTTTGTCACCTGATTTTCTTTTAGTTTTTTCATTTAACCCTGTAGCGTAGGCTAGTTGCCATGAAAAGGATGGACTAATTTAAGGTAAAGGAAGGAAGCTGATTTATCAGGGAGGGCTTTTTGGAGGAGGGGAGCATGAAGGCCGGAGGAGAAGGGGGTGACGGCCCCACGGCCTCTTCTCCTGCCCACCTGCCGGCTCCCTCTCGCTGCTCTGGCCTCTGAGGCATTTATGGGGGCAGGTTGTATTCAGAGTCTACTAGGGGCACAAGATTGTGGGAAGTTCCCTGGGTTGTAGTGAAATGGGCCAGCCCAACTGTTGAACATTAAGCTTCCTGCTTCTGGAAGCTAAAAATGTTTCTTTTCATGTTGTTGAGTACTGAAGGCAAGAGGGGATGATACTGAATGTCAGATACTTAACTGCTGCCTGTAATATTATATTTCAAGATACACAAGGGAATTTATAAGTGCCCTTTAAAAGAAATAATTTCTAAACTTGCAAGCAATTAGTAACAAGTAGGAAGTAGGCCAGATTATGGAGTGAGTTGCATCCTGTGCCTTGACAAACCGAGAACTTGGCTTCACAGGAGTCCTCTTTAATCAGTCAGTCAGTTCAGTCGCTCAGTCGTGTCCGACTCTTTGTGACCCCAGGGACGGCAGCACACCAGGCCTCCCTGCCATCACCAACTCCCGGAGTTTACTCAGACTCATGTCCATCGAGTAGGTGATGCCATCCAACCATCTCATCTTCTATTGTCCCCTTCTCCTCCCACCTTCAATCTTTCCCAGCATCAGGGTCTTTTCACATCAGGTGACCAGAGTACTGGAGTTTCAGCTTCAGCGTCAGTCTTTCCAATGAATATTCAGGACTGATCTCCTTTAGGATGGGATCTCCTTGCTGTTCAAGGGACTCTCAAGAGTCTTCTCCAGTGCCACAGTTCATATGAATCAGTGATTCATATCAATTGATACATATCACTAGTGATTCGTATCAATTGATATATGTCACTAATCACTTTAATAAATCCTACAGGCTGCAGATAAGCTGAGAGAGTTGTTATCAAGTGGTTGATGGAGGGGGCGGAAGTAGCACATGTGACTGAGGTTGTAGAAATTCACATACTATGAAAAACTTTAATGCACACAAATACATACATACACATACAACATACAGTCCTGCTATCTGGTTTGATTATTTAAAAAAAACACAGTAATTTTGAGGTAAAATCAAAAAGCACAGATCTTCTTGTTTTACAATTGAAGACAGATGCTGAGTGATGGCTTAGGGCAACCGAGCAGGTTAGCACTGTCTGACTTCCGTGGATGGCTTCCTAGGGCGCCTAGGGCTGCAGTCAGGAGCCTGGACAGGGCGGTGAGTGGACAAACGTGGTATATGGTTGCAGGTCCAGCAAGGGTACTTGGCAGGGTCAAGTCTAAGAGCTTGGGGGATGTTAGACAGGGTGGAGACAGATGTTGGAGGGATTCTCCAAATGACACTGCAGAAAGACTGAAGAGGGAGCGAGAGAATGAGCTTTATATCGGCGACCTGCATCCAGTCTGTAAAGACGGTCGGCCCGTTCTGACAAGTGCAGAATCACACCTAGACCTTGGGTGTCCCGACTCCCAGGCAATTTCTAAAGGCTACACAAAAGGTCAACACGCTGCGCCAGCAGGATGCTCTTCTGAGCACTGTTCCTAAAGCACAAGATCAGTGTGGTGGATGTGGTGGGCACCATCCAGCTCCCTCCCCAGGAATAGAGGCCCGAGTCCCTGGCTGGAAGACCCCAGGCTGTCAGTTACTTCCAGGCAGTTGTCTCCGCTGAAGAAACCCTTTCCCAGACGGCCCCGAACACAATGACTCAGAGAAGAATAAAGGTATGGGCTTTTCTGCTAACTCGGAGCGATTCTGAGAGGTCACCAGCTTCAGAGGACCATGTATGACTGGTTGGGAACTGTGTTAGGAATATCCTAGCTCGTTTCTGCTTCCTTCCTTTTTCTTCCCCAGGTATTGCTCCCTGCAAGCTAACCTCCATCTCAGAGTCTGTTTCCCAAGATCTGCTCTGTTTCCCTGGCTGACAATCAACTTGTCTTCCAGGAGACTGGGATTGTCCCCTAACCCAAGTCTACGTACCCAATGCACAGTGGGACCAAATGGTACAGAAACATTGGAGTTTGGAGCAGAGAAAGGTTTATTACAGGGCCATTCAAGGAGATGGGCGGCTCATGCCTCAAAAACCCCAGACTCTTTGAAGGCTTTCAGCGAATCTGTTTTAGAGGTGAGGTGAGGGAGGGGCATGGTTACTTGTCGCCAGCATCTTGGTGTCAGACCCTTTGTTCTTTCAGCCGTCCAGGTCAGGTCACAATGTGCCTGTGAGCCTCCATCAAGACAAATGTTCTTCTCTTTTCTGCAAATTTCTGTTTAATTTAAAAAATCCCTTTTATTGAATTAGAGCTGATTTACAATGTAGCGTTAATTTCTGCTTTAAAGCAATGTGATTGTTATATATGCATCCTTTTTAAACATTCTTTTCCATTATGGTTTCTCATAGGACATCAAACATAGTCCTTTGCTGTATAGGAGGACCTTGCTGTTCACCCATTCTGTATACAAAAGCTTCCATCTGCTCACCCCAACCCTCTACTCCATCCTCACAACCACCAATCTGCTCTCAATGTTCATGATTCTGTTTTTGTCTTGTGGATCGGTTTATCTGTGTTATATTTTAGATTCCACATGTAAATGATGTCATATGGTATTGTCCTTCTCGGTCTGACTTAATTCATTTAGTATGATAATCTGTGGTTTCATCCATGTTGCTGCAAATGACACTATTTTGCTCTTTTTTATGGCTGAGTAGTATTCCATTGTGTATATATACCACATCTTTATCTGTTCAGCTGTCAGTGGACAGATTTCCATGTCTTGGCTATTGTAACAGTGCTGCTATGAACATAAGGGTGCATATACCTGTTTGAATTACAGTTTTGTTAGGAGTGGGACTGCTGGACCATACGGTGATTCTATTTTTGGTTTTCTGACGACCCCCATACTGTTTTCCATAGTGGCTGCACCGACTTACATTCCCACCAACAGTGAAGGAGGGTTCCCTTTTCTCCATACCCTCTCCAGCCTTTGTTATGTGTAGACTTTTAAATCATTGCCATTCTGACTGGTGGGAGGTGGTACATCTTTATATTTCTGACGACCCCCATACTGTTTTCCATAGTGGCTGCACCGACTTACATTCCCACCAACAGTGAAGGAGGGTTCCCTTTTCTCCATACCCTCTCCAGCCTTTGTTATGTGTAGACTTTTAAATCATTGCCATTCTGACTGGTGGGAGGTGGTACATCTTTATAGTTTTGATTTTCTTTCCTGAGCATCTTTTCATGTGCTTATTAGCTATCAGTATGTCTTAATTAGAGAAATGTTTATTTAGGTCTTCAGTCCATTTTTTGATTGAATTGTTTTTTGTTGTTGTTGTTGAAGGATCTACAACTTTTTACCTAAAGGTGTAATGTTCTTAAAGGTCATAGCCTTGAGAATAAGCAAAGTGGAATCATCACCCCTCATTTAAGTTGTTCAAGGTCCCAAGGTTCAACTTTTGCCTCTGAGGTCCAAGCCCTGGCTAAGAGGAGCAGCTCTCTCCCTGGTTACACTGCTCCAGCGCATTCCTCTAGCACATGGTCTGAGTCCCCCAGCCAGTTCCTAGGCCCAGCTGAAGAGATAGAGCTCAGCTGGCATGCCCTGGAGGCCAGGTTCCCAGACGCTGCTCAGCAGTCATCATTGAGGGAGCCAGGTACTCAGGACTCGGCCAGCCCTCAGGCTCTGCAAGCCACCCAAACAGGGCCAGGTCCTGCAGACTGTGACCCAGGGTAACTGCAACCACCGGGACACTCCCTTTGATGCCGACCGCTGGCAGAGTGGGACCACCACAGCCTGCACCCAGAGGTCTCCTGCTCACAATTTTGGGTGAAGAGTCTCGAGGATACAGTCTTGCATGATCCTTAACCATGGTGCGCTGGTGTCTGGCGCTGACTGGCTGTGAGCCTGCCTCGCCCCTACTGCAAGAATCACAATTGTCATGATAGTTTGATAACATGCTTGGCTCTGTAATGGTATTGTCAGCTCAGTTTAAAATTTCAGAACATTTTCTACAAGGTTTTAATCATCAGGAGCAGAGGAAACTGTGAGAACGCTTGGGCTGGCTGTGCTGTGCACCACTGTGCCTGTTGAGGACACACAGAAGTGTGTTAGAAGTAACTGTCCTCTGAGACTAAGCTGGAAGCGGTTCCTGCAGCTACAGCACTGGAAACTGGAAAGAGAATCTGCGTGACAGTAGCAAATCATCCCAACGGCGTTATGAGGTAGGCAGGACAAGTAGCTTTTTGTTTTGTTTTGTTTGCCCATTTTACAGATGCAGAAACCAATGCTGAGGGTTACTGCCATGAACAAGAGTCCATGTCTAGTAAGTGGCAGAATACAGACTTTGAACTTCACTCTTTTGATGCCTGGTTTACTAACCTTATAAAAAATATGAAAATGAGACTGGCCTAAATAAAAAAAGATAGGAGTTTATGGGGACAGCACAAGCAGGGAGGCGGGAGAATTGCTCTGAGGATCTCCTGAAGTACCAATGACATGGCGTAGATGTGTAATCATGGACAATTCAGCAAGTAGCAAGGACAGCTCGGGGTGGGAAGCTGCGGGGTGGGAACGGGGCTGGTCTCAGGGATGGTGGCAATGTGGGGAGTGGGTTGTTGAGGATGCTTCCCTCTCTTTGAGGTGAAAAGTGAGAGAGATCTGGGGACAGTTGCTGAGGTTGGTAGCTCTAGTCTCAAACTATAAAGTAAATTTTCTGTGCAGGATTTTATGACCCTACATAAATCTCACCCTTTCTGTCAATATGTTACTCTTTCGATATCAAAGAATAATTCTCTCTTTGGTTACTCAAAATACACACATATATGTGCTGTGCTTTAATCTTTCAGTCCTGTCCAACTCTTTGCAACCCCATGGACTATAGCCTGCCAGGGTCCTGTGTCCATGGGATTCTCCAGGCAAGAATGCTGGAGTAGGTTACCAAACCTTCATCCAGGGGATCTTCCCAACCAAGGGATCGAACCAAGGTCTCCCGCATTGCACCAACTGTCAGTTCAGTTCAGTCACTCAGTCGTGTCTGACTCTTGCAGAACGCCAGGCCTCCCTTTGCATCACCAACTGCTGGAGTTTACTCAAACTCAAGTCCATTGAGTCGGTGATGCCATCCAACAGTCTCATCCTATGTCGTCCCCTTCTCCTCCCGCCTTCAACTTTCCTAGCTTCAGGGTCTTTTCAAATGAGTCAGTTCTTTGCATCAGGTGGCCCAAGTATTGGAGTTTCAGCTTTAGTATCAGTCCTTCCAATGTATATTCAGGACTGATTTCCTTTAGGATGGACTGGTTGGATCTCCTTGCAGTCCAAGGGACTCTCAAGAATCTTCTTCAACACCACAGTTACCAACCGAGCCACCAGGAAAGCCCACAGCTATATATACATTATAAATATATAGCTGTGTACCATATATATGTAACTTCCCCCCCACTGATCACTTTCTGGGGCTACTGTCCTGCAAACTCTCTCCCCAGCCTCCAGTGCTATAGCTGCATGGACCACTTCCAGCTTAGTCTCAGAGGACAGTTATTCCTAACACACTTCTGTGTGTCCTCAACAGAAACAGCAGTGCACAGCACGGCCAGCCCAAGTGTTCTCACGCTCTCCTCGGCTCCTAAAGCTGCTTTCTTTTTGGCCCCTGAGCCACAAGTCACAGGCAGCCAGGCAGATTTCGTCGGGGATGGACCGCACGGCGTCAGCCTGCTTGTCCATCCCGGCCCCTCTCCTGCTAACAGACCACACTGGGATCGAGGCTGCTGAGAGCAAGCACGCTGCTTTCTGGAATCTGTGACCCGAGGCGCGACCTCAGAGTGTGGACACCCGTTCCACATTCCTATCAGGCAATGAGCTGATTGCTTGGAGCCCGAGCGCTGCTCGGGGACTGCTCTGCCTGCCCGCCTCTGCTGCAAATACAGGCACATTTCTCCGGCTTTGATAGCTCCCTGGGTTCCTGTGAAAAACAACCACAGCCTTTCCATAGCGTATTTCTCAAATACTGGCATCAGGGGATCACAGAATTACAGCAACAAATGTTATGAGGTGCTATTTCCAAATAGACATGCGGAAAAACAATCCAAATAGGACCATTAAATAATAATCCTCATTAAAACCAAACCAAACCCAGCGTAATCGGTCTTCAAAGTGTATGAGAGGAATACGCCACAATGTTTCAAGAGAAGATTAATAATTTGCTCATTAATTTCATTGGATAATGACTCATCACTGGTCTTTTCCAGAGTCGTGCATTAAAAAAAAAAAAACTAAACTAAAAGTGCCTTTTAGATTTCTCCTGTGCAATGTGAACATCAGGTGTGCAGAGAGCTTTTTAACATGCAAAAAGGAATCACAGTATTAGACAATGTGCTATTTTTCTATAACAAGGCAGCCTTTCCTAAAACATTAATCTGCGGCACAAAGATGCTCCTAATTTAGAAGAAATTAGAGGCAGAGTCTACTCAACAAACACTTCTGCTAACACTTCATTAGTATGTATTTTCACATAATTCAATTAGCCAAAACACATAGACATGCTAACGGTGCTGTTCCCTGCTCTGGGAGTGTCAGCAAGACTTTAAGCAGATCTGAAACAAAATTGCATAAATGGCATGTAAAGCTCTGTGCATACAAAGATACCTTCAGGGTTCTAATAAATTCATGAAACTTTTTAAAGTATGATTTCCTAGCAGGCAATCACTTTTAATTAACAGGATCACCTACAGCAACACATGTCCTTCAAAAACTTACATTATTTTTTCTTTTTGAATTTCAAAGTTTCTGTAGTAAAAGTTGAATAGCTGAGTAGCTTAACCTCAAAAGGATTCCAGGCTTTTATGACAGTTATAAATCACTGTGGTGCCTTCTTTATAAGAAGAAAAGATTCTTAACACAACAGAGAAAGAAGGAAATCTCTTTTTAGTCATAGCTAGAAGCAAGCATTTTCTCCAAAGGTCAAAAAACTTTTCCTCAGTTAAAGAATAATTTTAAGGACATTGCAGCTACTTGTACAAGTAATCTCTTATAATTTACTTTATGAATTAAACATTCAATTTCCAGGATTGCGGTTTGACATGGGATGGACTCACCTCTTTCTGGAGCTGGCTTTGTGCAGCTTCTCCTCTTTAGTTTTTAGTAAACAAGAGCCCGGGCTGAATGTAGGGTCCTACTTAATGAGCCCTCCTCCAGGAGGGAAATGAGACTCTATATCCTCACCAAAGGATTCAGTTGAGTGGTTCTTGCCATTTCTTTTTCAGGCCTTTGTTTGAAATATACAGGGACGTGCTCATAGAATGTCTAGGGCTAATGGTAAAGATTGCAGAAATCTGAAAGAGACCTTGACAATTGAGTTGAGGGAAGAGTAAGGGACACCAAAGAGAAACTTTTCCTCCCCTTGTCCTTAAGGATCTTGGACAGTTGCTACATGAGGGTAGATGGGCTCCAGCAGGAATCTCCCCGCCAACTTCCTGCCTCCCAGCCCCAAGCCCTCTTCCCCAGTGCTCTTCTCTTTCCCAGGAGACTCCTTTTGTTTTGTGATTCCCCCAAATATGAGGGGATAGCCAGGTGGGAGTCTGAGGCAGGGAGGATTCAGATGGTGCCTTCTGCTCTTCTGCCAAAGCTGATAAAATACCTGCAGGGTGGAGACTGCACAGTCAGGACCGTAGGGGAGAAGGGTGGGAGAGCAGGCTTTGCAGGCAGGTACTGCAAACTATCCGAGCTCTTCTCTCTACCGCACGGCCCTTCGTGTAGCCAGCCAGCACCATTTCTCACCTGGGGGACCACAGCAGCTCTCCTGCTGTCCTCCGGCCTCTGATACTGCTCCCGTCAAACCCACTCTCCATAGAGTTCCTTTATTGGCTTTTGGAATAATTAGCCTGGCCACATAGACTGTTTTAGGTGTTAGGAACATGAGACCTTTACAGAACATAAATCTGATCGTTTACTTTCTTTTTATTTTTTTTTTTGTATTTATTTATTTTTTTACACGAACTCCCAAACATGAACCCCCCCTCCCACCTCCCACCCCACATCATCCCTCCAGATCCTGTCTCTTATACACATCTACTAAGTACAGCACACAGCACAGGAAACCAGAACTTACGTATTATGTGTACTTGTTTTACAAAAATACAATTCTTTACTAAGTGATTTTTTCTTTAGTCAGTTTCTCCCTATTTCTTGATTTATTTGAGGTAATCAGTTTTTCTAATTGATTTCAGCATTTTTTGCACTAGTAATCTATAACATCACTGAACAAAGATAGAAAACTAAAATCCTAAGTATAAATAAAATATCCTTGCTACTCCTCTGAATAGGTCTATGTAACATTTGCTTTCTTTATATGCTTCGGAGGAAGATTATTGCCTTGCTTTTGTCTGTAGGTTATTTCAATCTCTCTTTTTCTTTTTAAAAATATTTATTTATTTATTTGGCTGTGTCGGGTCTCAGTTGCGCCACGAGTCACATGGATCTTTTGTTGCATTGCCTGGACTCTCTAGTTGTGGCACCCAGGCTTCAGGAGTTGCAGTGAGTCGGCTTTGCCCTCAGGCTTGTGGGATCTTAGATCTTAGACCAGGGAATGAACCTGCATCCCATACATCGCAAGGCATATTCTTAACCACTGGATCACCAGGCAAGTCTTGCTTCAGTCTGTTTTGATGACAGCCACCAGCATGATTCAGCTTTCATTTTCTTACTGTTTTGCTTTTCATTGTTTAGGATGCATGTATGTTCAAACTGATTGAATCCATTTTTCCTTCTTGAAATGAAGATGAATAAAACCCCTTCTTCAAAACTTGCTGTTGGATAATTTAATTGCTCAGAGAGCACACTCCATTTTACTAAGTGATTTCTTGTTGGAGACATCAAAAAATACAAATATATTCAAAACAGAGTGTTGCCTCCACTGGTGACTGTACAATTACTTTCCCCAGTAATCCAGACCTAGTTGAGTGCGTGGCACAGTGTAATTATTGTTGACTCTGATGTGCTCTTCATGGGCTAAACTGGCATGGGCTAAGCCAGTACATTTCATCATCCATTGTTNTTTATGTAGACCCTGATCCTCACCAAAGGGCCATTTTATTCCTCATTTCCTGCCACCCCCCAAACATGGCTTTTTGTTGTTACAAGTCCAACTCTGTGACCCCATGGACTGCAGTACGCCAGGCTTCCCTTCCTCCACTATCTCCTGGAGTTTGCTCACACTCATGTCCATAGAGTTGGTGCTGCCATCCAACTGTTCTGTACTTGACAGCATTAGTTACTCAAATATTTTTTCTTTGAAGAGCTTTCTTAGATATTTGTATGTATTTACTTTTGTTTTTCTAAACAGTCTTAATTTTTCTCTTAAATAATGATTTAGCTGAATCCACAACTGGGGCTTGATGTATATTTTCCTTCAGCATTGTTCCGTTGATTTTGGTTTCCATTGTTGCTGTTAAAAAGTGTATGAAAGTGAAAGCGTTAGTCGCTCAGTCGTGTCCAACACTTTGGGAACCCATGGACTGTAGCCCACCAGGCGCCTCTGTCCATGGAATTCTCCAGGCAAGAATGCTACAGTGGGTAGCCATTCCCTTCTCCAGGAGATCTTCCTAACCCAGGGATCAAACCTGGGTCTCCTGCATTACAGGAGCCATTGGGAAGCCTAGATAAAAAGCGTATGATCAATCTAATTATCATTTGTTTCTGAGTGGTCTGTCCTTTCTCTGTGGTTGCTTTTAGGAATTTATTTTTGTTTTTATTTTTTTCAATTAAGATTAATACAAATATTTTATTGAAGTTCAGGAACTTAGTGCCTCTAAAATTTCAAATCTCTGCACACAGAGCACGACCATACTTTCTAGAAAAGCTGAAGTTAGGACTTGAAGATTGTCACTTGTCTCCTTGTGTCCCATAGCACAGAAATCTCATGTCCTGACACGCCCCACCCGCTTCTGACGTAGCCTCGCTTACTCTGTTGTTCTAGGAGAGGATGATGTGATGGGTGGTGTATTTAAGGAGCTCAACTGTCTGAGTGGAGACTCTATTGATGCAAGAAGATCAGTCCAAAGCCATGCACAGACCCCTTGATATGCGTCACATCACTTGGATCACATGTGAGTTTCCCTTTTGTAATTTTGTCTGGTTCAGGGCGAAGCTGCTGAAGTGAAATTTATAGCCCTTGAGGAAGCTCAGAAGTTTGGCAAAGGTTGAAGCAGAGACGTTTTGAAACGAGACATTTAGAGGCCACGAGTGGACAGCTGGGCAGGAGTTAAGTGCAATGTAACTGTTGATATAGCGCCTGGCATCGGGTGGGGCCTCAAGGACACAAGATCAGTGACTCCCAGGTGTTGAAGGGCTCCTGGCAATTCAGAGCTAAATTCAAACATTTCAAAAAGTGCCCAGGACATGGTAGTCTGTTAATCTATGTTTGTTCGTTTTCCCCTGCTTTCTTCTTGATATTCTTAAACTTCTGCTTGCCAACAAATGAGCCAACTAAGACAGCAGGAAAAAGGAAAGAGGATGCCTTGCCTTCGAAAAAGGCACGAGGTTTTTTGTATTTCCATACAAATCTTGAAATTATTTGTTCTAGTTCTGTGAAAAATATCGCTGGTAGCTTGATAGGGATTGCATTGACTCTGTAGATTGCTTTGGGTAATATATTCATTTTCACTATATTGATTCTTCCAATCCAGGAACATGGTATATTTCTCCATCTATTAGTGTCCTCTTTGATTTCTTTCATCAGTGTTTTATAGTTTTCTATATATAGGTCTTTAGTTTCTTTAGGTAGATATATTCCTAAGTATTTTATTCTTTTCGTTGCAATGGTGAATGGAATTGTTTCCTTAATTTCGTTTTCTACTTTCTCATTATTAGTGTATAGGAATGCAAGGGATTTCTGTGTGTTGATTTTATATCCTGCAACTTTACTATATTCATTGATTAGCTCTAGTAATTTTCTGGTGGAGTCTTTAGGGTTTTCTATGTAGAGGATCATGTCATCTGCAAACAGTGAGAGTTTTACTTCTTCTTTTCCAATTTGGATTCCTTTT
>SJYX01022373.1:223127-242791 GCA_006410675.1 Oreotragus oreotragus
ATTATACAGAGTGAAGTAAGCCAGAAAGAAAAACACCAATACAGTATACTAACACATATATATGGAATTTAGAAAGATGGTAATGAGGACCCTGTATGCAAGACAGCAAAAGAGACACAGATGTGTAGAGCGGACTTTTGGACTCTGAGGGAGAAGGAGAGGGAGAAGGAGAGGGTGGGATGATTTGGGAGAATAACATTGAAATATGTATACTATCATGTAAGAAATGAATTGCCAGTCTATGTTCAATGCAGGATGTAGGATGCTTGGGGCTGGTGTATGGGGGTGATCTGGAGGGATGATGTGGGGTGGGAGGTGGGAGGGGGGTTCATGTCTGGGAGTGCATGTAAAAAATTAATAAACACAAAAAAAAAAGAAAAAAAAGAAAAAAGAAAACTAAAAAAAAAAAAAAAAAAAGGCATGCTCTAGCTCCCCGCAGCAAAAACTATCCTTCTCCCTTCTTTAGATTTGAGAACAGGGTGCTTTTCTTACCTATAGACCCAGCTGAAATCCCTCCAGACTCATAAAGTCTACCTTTTAGGCTCAGAAATAATCAACTAATAGACTGGGCTTACACAGGGAAAAGCTACTGGGGTCTTTCTGGCTGGTGGTGGAGATGCATCTCCTGGATAACACACGAGGCATTGCTTAGTATCGCCTGAGCTGTCTTCCCACCGGGTGGACTTATCCACTCACCTCCCCAGATGAGTTGGGGAGCTGCACTGGCCATGACTGAAAGTCTGGAGCACTCAGTGGAGTGACCCAACCCCGCATACAGGGTGGTGGGAGGACAACAGATCCAAATTATTTTTTAAATAGCAAACCTTCTGCACAAAAAGGCAAATAAAAACACACCTTCCAAGGTATCCGTAAAGTGCCTGGAAATGCAAATTGCTGCCCCAGGGTGCTCTGATCCATCCGTGGTTCAGTCTGCAAGTTAAATTTTGCTACTGTCCCACACGTGGTCTCATTCACACAATGATTTTATTTTTATTTTTTAAATGGTTGAGTTTCAATTCAGCTAGTGTGCAGTAATTTTGTAATCTAAACATGGATTATCTGCAATACCATTGTGACATCTCCATATCATGAATTCACACATAATACTTGGAACAGATTTATCATATTTGGACTTTAGGTAAATAATAAATGTTTTAAAATTCCCTAAATATACCATCCTCAGCCGTTTCATTCCATGAGGAAAATACAGGGTTTTTTTCCTGTCTTTAAAAAATTAAATATCAAAATAACTACATTTAAATAAATAATGTTATGACTATGACATTTAAAAATTCACAGTAAGGCCTTATTGAGGAACCTGGGCTGAGGCCGAGTGGGCCTCCTGCTTTTCATTCTCCTGCCTTGTTCCCTTTCCTCTCACTTGATGTTCCATCAGGATGATCTCTAGTTGAGGATTTCTTCTTATTCTCACTGGAGATCTGCTGTGATCTGAATATTCATGTCTATCATCAGAGAGACTATTATTGTCTCTGTCACACTGTCTGTACTCTCTCTTCTTCTGGAAATCTAACTAGAAGTATGAAAGACCTTTTCATTTTATTCTTCATGTCTCTTAATTTCTATCTATTTCTCCTCTGGTCTACTTCTAGATTTCAGAGTGTCATAGGACTTAACCATTCTATCTTCTCTTTGTAGGTGAATTCATCTAAAACTCTAACTAGACTCCTTGCATTCACTTATTATCATTGAATCATTTCTCCACTCCAGTCACAGAAATTTCCTTAAGATGTAAATTAAGTCATACACCTGCTTAATATTCTTTAGTACCTTAATATTGTACTTAAAATAACAATTAACATGTCTTATAAGGATTTCTGTGATTTTTGTGCATCACTCAACTCCTTTAATATCATTTAATGTCATTTGACTTACTGTGTTATCCTCCCAGGTGGCTCAGTGGTAAAGAATTTGCCTGCCACTATAGGAAACACAGGAAACTCAGGTTCGATCCCTGGGTCAGAAATATCCTCTGGAGAAGGAAATGGCAACCCACTGCATTATTCTTGCCAGAAAAGTACCATAAATAGAAGAACCTGGTGGGCTACAGTCCATAGGGTTTCCAAAAAGTCGGACATGATTGAGCAACTGAGCATGCACACTATGCTATATGTCCCATACTGACTTTCTTGGTCACCTTTAAACTTTATGCGCTGGTATCAGTTTCTTGATTCTTAGCTCCAATGTCACCCTTCATTGCATGCTCTGCAAAAAAGGAGAGACAGGTCCTTAAAATATTTTTCCTTTGCCAGCTGGCACAATGTTATATTCTATTAATAGAGGACAGAGGAAAGACTTTTCAGACAGGAAAGATTTTGTTTCCTGGTTCCCCCATGCTTTTTCTCCAGGCAGGCTCTTGCAGGCCTTTCGGCTTGTCTAGCCCTGGACATCTGTAGTTTCTGTACCTCCCAAGTGCCCTGTATCTATAGTGTGGGCAATTTCTCCAGCACCAGGCTTCTGCACTGCTCCCAGCTTCTTTCCTACCTGGCTCCTCCCATGACCAGTGACACTCAGCAGTTTCTCTTTGAACTTCTTTTGGGCAATTCTGTAGTGATGTGTCTCTAATGAAACACCTCCCCGTGAATGTTGTTTCTTGACACTTTAGAAGGTAGATTTCTAGCAAGTTCTACCAGTGTAGCACCCAGTGGCTTCCCTGAAAGATCTGGATCTCAGCTATGAGCAAACTCCTTTTGGGGCACTCTGTCTCAGCCCTGGGGGGTGGGGGTGGGGTTAACAGCTGCTTTTTACATCTGTTTTTCCTATATTCTTTGAAGTTTCTCTTTATTTTTACTAGCCAATGCCTTGTTACTCTAATTATCAGTTCAGTTCAGTTCAGTTCAGTTGCTCAGTCGTGTCTGACTCTTTGCGACCCTATGAATTGCAGCACGCCAGGCCTCCCTGTCCATCACCAACTCCAGGAGTTCACTCAGACTCACGTCCATCGAGTCAGTGGTGCCATCCAGCCATCTCATCCTCTGTCGTCCCCTTCTCCTGCCCCCAATGCCTCCCAGCATCAGAGTCTTTTCCAATGAGTCAACTCTTCTCATGAGGTGGCCAAAGTACTGGAGTTTCAGCTTTAGCATCATTCCTTCCAAAGAAATCCCAGGGTTGATCTCCTTTAGAATGGACTCCTTGCAGTCCAAGGGACTCTCAACAGTCTTCTCCAACACCATAGTTCAAAAGCATCAATTCTTCAACGTTCATCCTTCTTCACAGTCCAACTCTCACATCCATACCTGACCACAGGAAAACCATGGCCTTGACTAGACGGACCTTAGTTGGCAAAGTAATGTCTCTGCTTTTGAATATGCTATCTAGGTTGGTCATAACTTTTCTTCCAAGGAGTAACCGTCTTTTAATTTCATGGCTGCAGTCACCATATGCAGCGATTTGGGAGCCCCCCAAATAAATTCTCAGTAGTAGTTAATAATTTTTATATTAAACTTCCTATTCAAATCACAATGAGGTTTTCTATCTCTTGATTGGACCCCTAATTGATACAGAAATGGTACCAGGAGATAAACTGGCAATATAGGATCTTGAGTTTGCCCTGGTNCAGTCACCATATGCAGCGATTTGGGAGCCCCCAAAATAAATTCTCAGTAGTAGTTAATAATTTTTATATTAAACTTCCTATTCAAATCACAATGAGGTTTTCTATCTCTTGATTGGACCCCTAATTGATACAGAAATGGTACCAGGAGATAAACTGGCAATATAGGATCTTGAGTTTGCCCTGGTCATATCCTTGGGTTTGAGTGAATTACTGATCTTCCTCGCCAATAGGAAATAGGATGATTGCAGTCTACATCACACAATGACCTCATGCGTTAGCTGTCATCTGTGGTTGATTGTGATGGAATTCCAACAGAAGCACTTGCCTTGAGAACCCAAGTGTGTGCAGGTGACCATTATAGCAAAAATCATGACTTGAACAACTGTGGTATGGAACGGATTTTTCTGCGTGCACTTGAGTGACAACAGGAAGAAAATGTCAAGCTCAGATCCAATAACTCTCAGNTGTGGTTGATTGTGATGGAATTCCAACAGAAGCACTTGCCTTGAGAACCCAAGCGTGTGCAGGTGACCATTATAGCAAAAATCATGACTTGAACAACTGTGGTATGGGACGGATTTTTCTGCGTGCACTTGAGTGACAACAGGAAGAAAATGTCAAGCTCAGATCCAATAACTCTCAGCTCAGGTCATGGTCTGAGAATCAGAGTGTTCCCATGATAGCCATAAGGAGACTCATTTATTGTACTCAAGGACAGATACTGCTGAAAATCAAACACAAATTTAATTGTGTGATTTGCTGAATTTCAAAGACAGTTGAATTTGTGTCTCACCAAATTACTTAAGTGAAAGTTGTTAGGACATTAATTGGTAAAGGGAAGGATCCTGACACATGGAATCTGGTTGGATCCAGATGAAATTAACATTCTTAAAGCCCTAAATTACTATGAGCCTCCCTTAACAGTAGAATTAATTTTCTCTGTGTTGGTTTTTTATTGCTTAAGCTTTTTAGTAAGTATTGAAGTCAGGTAGTAGAAATCTCCTATTCAGAATGTTTTGGATAGTTTAGGTTCTTTGTGTTTTCATATTAATTTTAGATTCAGCTTGTCACTTAAAAAAAAAAAAACTTGCTGCAATTTTAGTTGAGTGGTATTGAATATATAGATCAATTTGGGGGTAATATATATCTTAATATCTGTTATGGGTTGAATTATGTCCCTCCAAATTCATATGTTGAAATCCTATGAAATCTCTCATAACCTCAAGTTGTGATCCTATTTGGAAAAAGGAAAAGTGAAGATTTAATTAGTCAAGATGAGATCACTAGAAAGGCTAAATCAATATGACTGGTGTCCTTATAAAAAGGTAGAAATTTGGACTCAGAGACACATATATGGGAAGAATGCCATGTGAAGAAGGCGGAAACTGGAGTCATGCTTCTGAAAGTCCAAGAATGGCAGATTGCCAGCAGCAGCAGCTAAGGGAGAGGCGAGAAACAGATTCTTTCCCACAATTCTAAGAAGAAAACAACCCTGCTGACACCTGGATTTCAAACTTCTAGCCTCCAGATCTGTGAGACAATAAACTGTTGTTGTGTAAGTCAATCAGTTGGCTGTTCTTTGTTATGGAAGCTCTAGTAAACTAATAGAACAACATTGGGTTTTTTAGACCATGGACATGGTATTCTTTTCAGGTATTTAGGGATTAAAAAATTTCTCTCAGATTGTTACCTAATTTTCAGTGCATAGGTCTTTTGAACATTTGTTAAACACATCCTTGAGTAGTTCATGTTTTTGATGCTATTATAATGGCATTGATTTTTAATTTTCCATTTCCATTTGTTTGTTGCTTGTATGTAGAAACAAATTGATTTCTGTGTATTGACCTTGTATTATGTAATCATGTGAAATTTGTCTTATTGTTTCAAGTACCATTTTTGAAAATTCCTTAGAATTTTTAACATACACAACTGTGGTTCTTCCTCTTTTATTTTTTCCTTCCTTTATTGCTCTGGCTAGGCACTCCAGTACAAAGCTGAGTATTTGTGAGAGTGGGCAGCCTTGCCTTGTTCCCAATCTTATACAGGAAGAATTCAATCTTCTACTATGAAGTAGGATATTAGTTTCAGGTTTTCTGAAGTTATCCATTGTCTCAAGTTAGGAAGTTTCTTCTATTTCTCCTTTCCTGATATTTATTTTTAATCATGAATGAATGTTGAATTTTGTCAAATATTTTTATTGCATCTTGAAAAGATTGCTTGCTTTTCTCTTTTCTAGTTTATTGATGTGATGAATTTCATTTATTTATTTTTGAATCATATTAATTTAGCAATCCTGACATGACCCCAACTTGGTCAACTGTATAATTTGCTAATATTTTGTTAAGGATTTTTGTATTTCTGTAAATGAGAGATATTGATCTGTAGTTTTTGTCATGTTTTGTCTGGTTGTTGCATTAAGATTTCACAGAATGAATTGGGAAGTGTTTCTTCCTTCATTTTCTTTAAGAGTTTGTATATGACTGACATAATTTGTTTCTTAAATGTTTGATAGAATTCACCAGAGAAACAAGCTGGGGACAAAATTTTCTTGTGTGAAGGGGTTTAGTTATGATTTTAATGCATTTTATTTATATAGAGCTATTTAAGACTCTACTTCTTCTAATGTCAGTTTGGTAGTTCTTATCTTTCAAGGAATTTGTGCATTTCATCTAAGTTTTATAATTTATGGCATAAAGTTCTTTGTAATTTCTATTATTTCCCATTTAATGTATGCATTAAATTATTTTTCCTATATTTGCAAAATTTTTCTTATTTTCAATAAGTCTAGATAGAGTTTAATACATTTTATTAATCTTTTCACAGAAACAACTTTTGGGTTTATTGATTTCCTATATTGTTTCCTATATTGTTAGTTTATTGATTTTCATTCTTACCTTAATTATTTTCTCTTTCTACTTACTTTGAGTTTAGTGTATTCTTCTTTTGCTAACTTCTCTGAGTAGAAGTTTAGATAATTGATTTTAGACTGTTTTTCTATTCCACTATATGCACTATATATTTTTCTAAACTTTGACTTAATTACATCTTGAAAATTTGGATCTGTTACATTATCATTTTCACTTATTCCAATATATTTTCTTACTTGTGTGATTTCTTTTTTTGATCCATTGGCATTTAAAGGTATGTTGTTTAATTCCCAAATATTTGAGTATTTTCCAAACATGTCTTTGTTATTGATTAATAGCTTGATTTTACTGTGGCAAGAGAAAAATCCTTTAAAAATCATTGATTTTATGATTTAGCACACAGCCTAACTAAATCAATAGTAAACATTCCGTACATTTAAATTGTGTCAGTTTAGCTAATTGTATTGTTTAAGTAATCTATATCTTTGTTGATTTTCTATCACTCTATCAATTACTGAGAGGAGTTTCGAAATCAACTATAGGTGTGGATTTGTCTTTTTCTCCTTTCAGTTCTGTCAGCTTTTGCTTTAATGCAACTTGAAACTTGATTGGGTACACATATATTTAAGATGGTGATATAATTTTAGTGAGCACACAAAAATATAAAAAATGGTTATTATTATAAAATGATGGCTTTTTATCCTATGCATATTTTTTGCCCAGAAATATATTTTGTGTGATATTAATTTAGCTATCCCAAGTCATTCTGATAGGTGTATTCTTGGTATGTGTATTTTTCACTCTTAATTTTTACCTGTTTGTGTCTTTATATATAATATATGTTACTTGCAACCAGCACATATTTGAGTATTGATTTTTTTATTTAGACTGATTAATCCCAGCATTTTATTTGTAGTATGTAAATAATTTATATTAATGTAATTATTAATATGCTGCTGCTAAGTCACTTCAGTCGTGTCCGACTCTGTGTGACCCCATAGACGGCAGCCCACCAGGCTCCCCCATCCCTGGGATTCTCCAGGCAAGAATATTGGAGTGGGTTGCCATTTCCTTCTCCAGTGCATGAAAGAGAAAAGTGAAAGTGAAGTCGCTCAGTCTGTCCGACTGTTAGCGACCCCATGGACTGCAGCCCACCAGGTTACTCTGTCCATTGGATTTTCCAGGCAAGAGTACTGGGGTGGGGTGCCATTGCCTTCCCCGAATTATTAATATAGTTGTGTTTTAATATAACATCTTACTATTTGTTTCCTTTTTGTCAAATTAGCTGATTTTTGTTTCCTCTTTTCTTATAATCTTTGCAAGAAATTGACTATTTTTGAATATTCCATTTAATCTCTATCATTAGCTTATTATCATCTATGTCTTCCCCGGTGGCTCAGTGGTAAAAAATTTGCCTACCAATTCAGGAGACATGGTTTGACCCCTGGGTTGAGAACATCACCTGGAGAAGAAATGGTAACCCACTCCAGTATTCTTACCTGGAAAAATCTGATGGACAGGGGAGCCTGCTGGGATTGCAAAGAGTCGGACACGACAGAGTATACTCACGTGCATCATTGGCTTATTAGCTACCAGGCTAATTATTAGCTGGTTAGCTACCAGGGATCAAACTTGGATCTTCTACATTGCCAGCAGGGTAGCCCCACCTATTATTACAGTTCTTCTTTTTATTGCTTTTAGTGATTGCTTTAGGGATTGCCCTATGTAATTTAACTTATAGTCTACCTTCAAATACTATTTCACCATTTCATGTGTTATGTAAGAATCCTATAAAAATATGCTTTCATTTCTTTCTTTCTTTCTTTTTACTATTTTGACATTTATTTTATTTATACATATGCTATAAATCCTATCAGTTCAGTTCAGTCAGTTCAGTCGCTCAGTCATGTCCGATTGTTTGCTACCCCATGAATCGCAGCACGCCAGGCCTCCCTGTCCATCACCAACTCCCAGAGTCCACCCAAACCCATATCCATTGAGACGGTGATGCCGTCCAACCATCTCATCCTCTGCCGTCCCCTTCTTCTCCTGCCCTCAATCTTTCCCAGCATCAGGGTATTTTCAAATGAGTCAGCTCTTCGTATCAGGTGGCCAAAGTATTGGAATTTCAGCTTCAACATCAGTCCTTCCAATGAACACCCAGGGCTGATCTCCTTTAGGATAGACTGGTTGGATCTCCTTGCAGTCCAAGGGACTTTCAAGAGTCTTCTTCAACACCACAGTTCAAGAGCATCAATTCTTTGGCACTCAGCTTTCTTTAGAGTCCAACTCTCACATCCATACATGACCAGTGGGAAAACCATAGCCTTGACTAGATGGACTTTGTTGACAAAGTAATGTCTCTGCTTTTTAATATGCTGTCTAGGTTGGTCATAACTTTCCTTCCAAGGAGTAAGTGTCTTTTAATTTCATGGCTGCAATCACCATCTGCAGTGGTTTTGGAGCCTAGAAAAATAAAGTCAGCCACTGTTTCCACCATTTCCCCATCTATTTGTCATGAAGTGATGGGACTGGATGCCATGATTTTAGTTTTCTGAATGTTGAGTTTTAAGCCAACTTTTTCACTTTCTTCTTTCACTTTCATCAAGAGGCTCTTTAGTTCTTCTTCACCTTCTGCCATAAGGGTGGTGTCATCTGCATATCTGAGGTTATTGATATTTCTCCTGGCAATCTTGATTCCAGCTTATGCTTCCTCCAGCCCAGTGTTTCTCATGATGTACTCTGCATATAAGTTAAATAAGCAGGGTGACAATATACAGCCTTGACGTACTCCTTTTCCTATCTGGAACCAGTCCGTTGTTCCATGTCCAGTTCTAACTGTGGCGTCCTGACCTGTATACAGGTTTCTCAAGAGGCGGTTCAGGTGGTCTGGTAGTCCCATCTCTTTCAGAATTTTCCACAATTTTATTGTGATTATAATGCATTTTAATTTTTTATGAGCAGTCAATTATGTTGTAATGAAATTAAAATATGAAAAAATATTTATATGTATTTACACACTTATTTTCAACACTCTGTATCTCTAGTCTGAAATACTTCCTTTTGTAAACCTCTTATTTCATCTTAATTTCTAAAAATTATTTTCATTGGATATAGAATTCTAGGTTAACAGGTATTTTTCTTTCTGCACATTAAAAATGTCACCTTCCCTGAACTCTTATCTGTGTCTCCTCTATTCAGTTTGATCTCTATGATATCCTTTGGTCCTCCTTCCTTGCACTGCAGTCCAGAATATTCCTCTAGGAAGAAATCTGTTTGTTTATTTATTTTTAACACAAAATCACACATTTGGCGCATGACAGAGTACACATTCAAGCCAAGGGCTGTGAATATCCAGAGCCTATTCTCTTTTCCCCAACCTTATCACAGGGCAGTTCACATTAGTATTGTGGACGATAGGACTCAAATGGTCACAGGAATGAAATGCCTTATACTCTGAATAAAGTGACTGAGCAAATTATCAGGGGTTCACTGGCCAAAGATCAAAGAATCGAGTTAACAGACAAACACTAAATGAAAAGATAATAATGGGAAGGAATGGGAACATACGTAATTGGTGGGATTACCAGATTACCTTTCAATTATGTAAATTCACAGCTTCATGGCTCAACTAATAGGCAACATAGACATCTTAAGGTGGCAGGTGGAAAAAATAATGCTCTAGGTATTTGCTTGGTAGATCAAAACATGCATCCTGAAGTGCTTCTTCCCAAAATGTTTAAGACAATGATGCCTTTTTGATGGTCCCCGACAACACATATTTTGCATTAAGAACCATTACTGTTAATTCTGTACAGTTTTGTTATTGCCGTTATGCTCTGTTTTAGNTAAGGTGGCAGGTGGAAAAAATAATGCTCTAGGTATTTGCTTGGTAGATCAAAACATGCATCCTGAAGTGCTTCTTCCCAAAATGTTTAAGACAATGATGCCTTTTTGATGGTCCCCGACAACACATATTTTGCATTAAGAACCATTACTGTTAATTCTGTACAGTTTTGTTATTGCCGTTATGCTCTGTTTTAGACTGGCTGACTCAAATCGTACTGAAATAAGACAGGCAGCCCTAACTGGAGAATTTTGATAATAGCAAAAATGTCTGTGTTCAAGTTTACTTGTATTTGTGAAGGATTTGTCAACCAGGGAGAAGAACCCATTCTCTCTGCCAACTTCAGTTGATGTTCATCTACCCACTAAAGTCATTACTCGAATGACTTCCATTTGAACATTTCCATTAGAGCAAGCAACCAAGATATAAGCTATTCTTACATGAAGTCTTTTCACCAGGTCCTACTGGTTTTTCTTCCTCGTCAGACCACATCCTGGTGCTTTACTATGCTTAGGGTCCTGCAGAAGTGATGTGAACTTTCATTATAACATAGTTTGTCTCTGAAGGCTATCTCCTCCCAGACAAAACCCCATTCTTTTGAAGGGGAGACTTCGATTGGTAAAGCTTACCATGGATGTTCAGAGTTTTGTTTTACTGGCTGTTCCTGGAAGCTTCAGACAGGTAGGAGTCTCAGTGCCTCCTGTCTCAGCAGAGACTGTTCTCTGCTCCTCATTTCTTCCCCGTCACAATCACCGTATTGAATGTCATGACCATCCAGCAGGACTCACCTGCTGTGTTGCTGAATGGGCAAGTTTTTCAGAACTTTGCTGCTGAGAATTTCAAAGAGCTCTGGGAAAGAGAGATTTATCTGACTTTTCAAACTACCTAACAACTAAGACACCAAGTTTGCAGATACCTGAAGATCCAAAGGTGTTCTAGTTACCAGAAACATTTGATCAAGATATTGGGGGAAAAAAGTGAGTAGAAAGAGAGGTCAAAGAAAACATTAGCATTTCTTTCTTTTAAACTCTAAAGAAATCATTGAGGATCATTTTCTAAATGTAGCTGCTGTGTTCAACGTCATGTGACTCATAAATATATCTGGCTTCTGTACCTATGTTTTCAGATCACTTTGGTTTTACCTTTGTAAGAATTGTCAAATTGTGCTGAAATTGAAAGTGGGGTTTTTATGGGCGAACACTATTTTAAGCAGTATTGTGTGTAGATGGTGAACCATATTACCTATAAGGAAGGTGACCATGTATCCATTCAGTTCAGTTCTGTTCAGTCACTCAATTTTGTCTGACTCTTTGCGACCCCATGGACTGCAGCACACCAGGCTTCCCTGTCCATCACCAACTCCTGCAGCTTGCTCAAACTCATGTCAGTCGAGTCGGTGATGCCATCCAACCATTTCATCCTCTGTTGTCCCCTTCTCCAGCATCAGGGTCTTTTCAAACGAGTCAGTTCTTCTTGTCAGGTGGCCAAAGTATTAGAGCGTCAACTTCAGCATCAGTCCTTCCAATGAATATTCAGGACTGATTTCCTTTAGGATGGACTGATTGGATCTCCTTGCAGTCCAAGGGACTCTCAAGAGTCTTCTCCAACACTACAGTTCAAAAGCATCAGTTCTTCTTTGCTCAGCTTTCTTCACAGTCCAACTCTCACATCCATACATGACCACTGGAAAAACCATAGCCTTGACTAGACCGACCTTTGTTGGCAAAGTAATGTCTCTGCTTTTTAATATGCTGTCTATTGCTGCATAGCAAACCATCCCCAAAGGTAATATATAAGGAGAGTAATTTATTATTTCTGTAATTCTTTCATTTAGCAGGGTGGTTCTTCTGCTCTGTAGGGTCTTCCCTGGGAATTACTCACATGCTTGCATCCCTCAGGGCCTGGACTTCTTTATGGCATTGCTACTGGGTTCCAAGAGAGCAAAGTTGAGTTTGGTTCCCAGCCAAACGCAAGCTGGGCTTGCAAGTGATGTTACATCCACTGCATTCTGTTGGATAAAGAAAGTTGCAAGGCTATCCCAGGATTCAAGAGAAAGGGAAACAGTTTCCATCTCTCAATAGAAAACCAGCACATGCATAGACTATGGAAGGGAGGCCATCTTTAAACGTTAACATTCATACACCCAGGAAACCACCTTGGTTTGCTGAAACATCCTGGTTTAGGTCCATTGTCCAGCAGTAATTAATAGCATCCCCTCCTTTACTCTGAAGTTTGTTCATATGATAAATTATATATGGTCACACTATCCACAAGATTATCTTTCAGACCTCAAATGCTATAATACAAATTCCAACTAGTAAGACTGTTCAACTATGGAATGTATTGTGAGATCCAGGTCTCACTCGTGGTCTAATAAATAGCAAAGTTTTTCCTCAAATAAGGGCAGTGGCAGTTTAGTAAGTTAGCTTTTGTATTTCTGGGTCAACTGCTTGCTAGACGGCAATTGTGAAGAGGACTTTGAATCTGTGAGGGCCAGTCAGAGAATATAATGATCATCACTTGTCTATCTCTGTGAAGTGTTTTAGGTTATTTATATCAAAACTTTCCTATCAGGGAAGAATGGGAACAGTGGAAATTGGATGTAACATATTTTGAGATTGCATCTGTTTTAGCTATGCCTTGCTCAAATCACCTGTAACATAACTAAAGGATAAAGCCTTGTAAGATGTTCCTTGGCCTGAGATGTGAGGTGGGCCAAGTATATGCTAACACCCTAGATTCCCCAGCTTCGCCTTTGTAGTCTCCTGGGCTCTTTGGCCACATCCGTGTTCACAGAGCTCTCTTGCCATTCTTTGCCCATCACAGCTTTCAGGACAGAGACCGCCCAGGCAGGGTTGGCCCTCCTCTCAGGCTTTTGGTCTTGTCCGCTCCCAATAAATGGCGACATTTGCTTGTCATGCCCACCATCACAGGTTTAGGAATTGGTGAACGTGGAAATGACTGTGAATAAGTGCTCTCTCTCAGGAAAACGCTTCATAATTTGACAACAGGCTTCTTGCTAATCAGACTGAATGTTGTTCATTATGCTTTGATTCCAGGTGAAATTTCTCAGGATTGGCCCTCTTAAAACTGTTTCTTGTCTAAAATCCTGAGGACCCTCACGTTCTCCACTTACCCCCAGGTACCTTTCGTGTTTCCCTGGGGCACACTATTTGCTCATTCTGTCTCCGTTTTTGCTCCTTCACCATAGGCTTACCCCTGCACTCCAGTCCTGTCTGAAAACCTTTAGCAGGAGGTTTTATCTGCTCAGGAATAGGTCTGGAAATAATCGTGTTGCCCTAATCCAAACAGCTGTTTTTGACTCCTGTATTTAACAGCCACTCGGGTTTATATTGTAGAGAAGTAGAGTCTATGGACTGGTGTCAGCCTATACAATGTTGGCTGCTGGTTAACGAGGAGAATAAAATAGAAACTGAAGCAAGTGTGCCGATGATGGGCACTTCTTCAGTCTCAGGAGTTTGCCCTCCACCCTCATCAGCATCTAGTCTTCCCTGCCTGCTCTTAACCTGAAAGAAGGGAGGAAGGAAGGAGGTGAAGTTGCTCAGTCATGTCCAACTCTTTACAATCCCATGGACTATAGCCTACAGGCTCCTCCATTCATGGGATTTTCCAGGCAAGAATACTGGAGTGGGTTGCCATTTCCTTCTCCAAAGGATCTTCCTGACCCAGGGATTGAACCTGGGCCTCCCACATTATAGGCAGATGCTACAATTTCCCTGGAAATCCAAGCTGAAGGAACCTAATGTCAATTTTGTATATGTATACCAAAAGCAATAAAACAAATTGTTGCTATCTACAGTGGAGAATCCATAATGAGATGATGACCTTAGACAGAGGCCCAGCATGGTCACAGCCTTGCCTTAGATGTCTGAGAGCAAAACTAAGTGTTTATTCTTTCCAGGAACTGAGATTAGGGGTTGTTTGTTGCTGACTGCTACAAGCGATTATGAGATGAAAAAGAAAATCATACGTGAAACAGAAAAAGAAAATATTATACCATCAACTAGACTGTGCAAGGAATAAAAATCATGTTGAAGATTTACATTTATTACATGGAACTGTTGAACGATCAAAGAAACAAAACAAGGGATTAAAAATAAATAAACATTTCATTGATTTTATATCTGAAATGTAAATTTGGTTGAAGAACTGGAGAAAACATCACTTTTTTTCCTTCCGTGTTTCAATTGGAGCATCTTGTCATATTTTTTATTGACGTGTAATTGATTTACAATGTTATGTTAATTTTTGCTGTACGGCAAAGTCATTTGGTTATACATATATATACATTACTTTTCATGTTCTTTTCCATTATAGTTTATCACAGGATATTGAGTACAATTTCCTGTATTGTTGTTTATCCATTTTGCATGGAATGGTTTCCATCTGCTAACCCCAACCTCCCACTTCATCCCTCTGCAATCCCTTGGCAACCACAAACTTGTTCTCCAGGTTTGCAAGTCTGTTTCTGTTTCATAGGTAGATTTATTGGTGTCATATTTTAGATTCCACATATAAGTAGTATTGTATGGTATTTATCTTTCTGACTTACTTTACCTAGTATAATAATCTGTAGTTCCATCCATATTGCTGCAAATGGCATTCTTTCTTCCTTTTGATGGTTGAGTAGTATTCTGTTTTATATGTGTACCACATCTTTTTTGTTCATTCTTCTGCCAGTGGACATTTAACTTGTTTTCATGTCTTGCTCATGTGAATAGTGCTGCTATGAATATAGGGTTGCATGTAACTTTTTGAATTACAGTTTTGTTTAGATATATGACCAGGAGGGGGATTGCTGAATCATTTGGTAATTCTATTTTTATTTTCTGAGGAACCTCCATACTGTCTTCTGTAGTGATTATATCAACTTACATTCCAACCAACAGTGTAGGAGGGTTCTCTTTTAGAGAAAACATCTTTTAAAGTTAGGCACTGATTTAAAAGATTCACAAGGGGAAACCCATTATGATGGAACTAACATAGTTTTCCAGGAAAAAGTACACAAGCCAGTATTTTTGAAAATTCAAATGCATTCTGTATTGTACAGTTTATATAGCTTGAATTTGTTTCTAAGAGACATGACCTCAGCTGATGACAATGATACTTTGAAACACTTCAAAGATTATGTACTATTACATTTCTAGATCTATCTGAAGATAAAACATCTTGGTAGAAAATATAAAATTTGGCCTTAGATTTACTCTTAGACTCATGAAGGGAATGCTAACCAAATGCTGTTAAAGTAATTAAAGTTAATTTATACAGGATATGAAATTCACCAGAAGAAATGAGGAAGACAATACCAAATCCTCAAATGAAAAGCAAGTTGTAAACTTTGGTAGAAAATGAAATTGATTTGAAATTTTTGCTAGGTATGGTTATTTGGTATAAATTATAAATTGCTATTCCTGTCATACAGGGTTACAAAACAATTAAATAGATATGCTTGGCTATTTCAGTTTTTAAATGGCTAAAAAATATTTTAAATTACAGAGAAGCAATTTTTCTCTACATGGGAAACATGTAGAGAAACTACGTGGGCCATATGCAACAAAAGTGACATTTCAACTTAAAAACAGGGAAAAAAGAACAAGGACGAGAAAACGTTTACATGACTATGGAAAAGAAGAAACAAGATACAGTTTCAATTAAAAAATGACTCACATAAGCTGAGCAAAATATCAAAATTTTTTTTAATTTCCAAAAAATTTGATAGAACTTGAGAAATAATTTATCACTTAGGGAATGATGAAAATTGCACTTTGAGTGATAACAATCTGTATGATAAACAACACATTTGATTGTATACTCTGCAATGAGGACAGTTTTCGTATATGACTTTGTCAAAATGTTCACATGCAATATGTAAAGTCCATAGAGCATCTGAATCTAAGTTTGCTTTAAGCATTTTTTACTGACAATCCCCTTTACTACAGTACAGTTTCTCCAAATTGAAATTAATTTAAAAATTATTTTAGAATAACAATGGCTTAAGAAAAGTTATCTTATTTTATAATACTAAAAATAGAACATAGGTTATGTGAAAATACTGATTTAGCAATTTGTGATTTTGCTGAATGATAAAAATAAATTTTAGGGGTGAGTATAAAGAATGTATGCAATATATATTTTTATTACTAATGCAAATATTTCTGGCTCCTCACTCTAGACATGCTCAAAAATAAGTTGCTCTCTGATATTTCAACTATGTATGTGTGTGTGCATAGAAATTTTAACTTTACATGTGTTTTTTGATGTCATTGTTATGAAGAAATGTCTGTCAAGAGGCTAAAACAAATTGCACTTAAAAGTTTGTTAGCTTGGGTCTTCCCTGATGCTTTGGTGGTTAAGAATCCACCTTGCAGTGTGGGTTTGGTGCGGGTTCGATCCCTGGTCCCTGGGAAACTAAGATCCCACGTGCCCTGGAGAAACTACTGAGCCTGCATGCCACAACTAGAGAGTCCATGCACCCCAGAGAAAGACCCCCCATGACACAGCTAAGATCCTGCATGCTGCGACTAAGACCTGACCCAGCCAAGCAAATAAATTAAATGAAAGTTTGTTGCCTCGACTTATAAAGTTCAAAATTTAGATTTGTGATTCAGGGGCCTTCACTTATCCCAGGCCCTGCAGGCAATAGAGGTGCCCTTGGTCAGAAGAATCATTCTTGACAGAGCATTTTGCCTCTTACTAGCTGTGTCATCTTGAGCAAATCACTAACCAAATCATTAACCTTCCCTGAATCTCATTTCCTTCGTACATGGGTTTATGATAATATTCTGCCCACTTGTCTCTTAGGGTTGTTTTGAAAATCAGTGAGATGATGATGATGGTGGTGGTGATGGTAAAGCAGCAACAACAGCAAGTACCTTTTATGCCAATTGTGTGCTACTTAATAGCTCTTTTAGAACTGCAACAACCCTATGCGGTATCACTATTATGTCCCCATTTTATACCCATTTTACAGATGAGAGAACTGAGACACATAAAGGTTAGTAACTTGCCAAAGACCACACAGCTAGTCAATGGTGGTAATGTGATTTGAACCCAGGGAGTGTGACTTGTATTTTGTAAACCACAAAGTATATATTGGGTATCTTGCCATGTTTTTTCTATAGTCTGAGAAGGTTTCAACATGTCGATAGTTGTTATAGTGTACGTGGCATCTACATCATTAGCTTGATGGTAGAGTTCTGGTCTTCCAACTCCTTGCATAAGAGTTGGGGGTATGTGAATTTATGGTACCTAAGCTGTCTTGCTGGAGCTCATGGTGTGTATAGAAAATTGATCATGAAAACTTCAGTTATCATTACTGCTTTGTAAAAACTATTCAAAGGCTTGACTGGAGATGAATATGATCTATGTGTTAGTATAAATATCACAGATCATGTCATTCAACAAGAAAATTCCTTTTAATATTCAAGTGATCTCAAGGTCTACTAATTTGATTTGGTTTGTACAAGAAATAGAAAAATATTTCAAGATGAACCAAAGACAAATTAGATAAATACCAATTACAAATCAGATGAGTAGATCAAGAATTGTAAGGGACAGCGATCAGTAGTCCTTGAAAAAACCCCAAATGTACACAATACAGAGCCTAATTTTTCTAATAAAATGCAGTAACGAATAATGAAAACATTTAAGTTCCCCTTAGACCCTCAATGATTTTAGAAATAGAAAAGTAATTTCTAAAGTTGTTTTAAAACTCTGTCCTTACAACTCTGCATCACGTCATATTGTTAGAGTAGCGAGCTGAAATATGAATTCATCTTAATCTGAAAATTTCCATATAATTTCTGCCTATGGAAGGAAGTGAAACAAACTTGGATGCTGGTGGTCATTTGCGCTCACTCAGTAGAAATGAGTACATTTCAGCGATTAATGTGTGCAACTCAGTTATTAACAGGTCTTGGTGGACTGGAAAAGTACTAAAGAGCACGGACCCATGGGGTCCCTTGTGTGTAGTAGAATTTGCTAATCTTAAATCTGGGGAAATTCAATTTGCTAATCTTCAATCTAGTAATCATATCTATGTATTGACCACTGGATGTGTAAGTAAAAAGATGGGTAGAGGCTTTTAGGTAAATTAACCAGAGTTTATCCACTGGAATAAAATTTCTCCCTAAGTAAGTATCTTAGGGTACCTATTTTTTACTTAACTTTATTTAAAAGATATTTCTCCGGGAAAATGATTCTGGAATTCTTCCATCATTTGGAGCCAGGTTTGGGGGACTTACTTTTGCTGATGTTTGAGAAGCTTGAGAAAATTGGTTAGTATTTCAGCCACACTGCCTCTTTAGGCTACAACTGTTTTGAACAATGACACCCTCGTTGCAGTAAATGTCTAGTTTCCCAACATGACTGCAGGAGCCACAGGGCTCTGTCAGTGCTGAAGCACTCATTAAAGGGAATTGAGAACGTTCCTTCACATTGGCTGGGCTCTAACGGGGAGGTAATGGGTGTTACACGAAGAAAGGGTTTGTATACACTGCTTGAGAATGTCAAATGTGTACATTTCCCGATACTAGAAGACTCATCAGAACATTTAGTATGTTCACAGGCACTGTGATCTTGGCAGGGAGTTATTCAAAACATCTAGCTGATGAATTTCCTGTGGAACGCCCTTTGAGGTTGAGGAACAATGATTTGTAGTAACACTTCGCATTTCACAGGCTATCGCCACAAAACAAAGCTGGTTGCCTGAAACAATAGGGAGCGTAAATATTAAGGCAGCACCTGTATGAGAAACGGGTGGAAGAGAATCGTTGAGCCCCGCTGTCTGTCCCTTCCTTTCTCAGACACAGGAACACGAGTAACTCCTCTCTCTCCATCGCTTTCACTTTTTCCTCCAAGAACAAGAAGCAGGGCACTCGGAACAAACAAAACTGCTTGTGCAGAGAATCGGGCCCAGTGGTGCTCAGTTGCTCGGAGGCTCTTGCTTGAATTAAAGGCGAGGCCACATAAGAGGAAATGAAAGGGTTTGTGCAGAGATCAAATAAAGCATTTGTATAGAACCTTATTCAAAATGGATACAAGTGCATCAATTCTTCAGAATTATAGGTGAATCAAAGGAAAATTACATCCGAGGAGATAAAGCAGCAGCCAGCAGTCTAACCACGTACAGCATGAGAGATGCAACTTTGAAGCTTCAGGCCTGGCGTGCCAAAGAGCCAGATGTGGCAGGTGGAATTATAGCAACTCCAGCTCAGCATCTGGAGCATATAAATCTGTCCCACAGAAAATTAGAGGTGTGCGAGGAGGTGGTGGGAATGACCAGTTGAATATATATTTTTGAAAGGAAAGTTGCTTTGAAGAACATAGAACATTCTTTAAAAAAAAAAAAAAAAAA
>SJYX01022374.1:7406-40052 GCA_006410675.1 Oreotragus oreotragus
AAAGTTAATAGAAGGAAGGTAATCATAAAAATCAGAGCAAAAACAATTGAAAAAGAAACAGAGGTGACTACAGCAAGTATCAACAAACTAAAAGTTTGTTCTTTGAGAAGATAAATAGAATAGACAAACCTTTAGCCATACTCATCAAAAAGAAAAGGAATAAGAATCAAATCAATAAAATTAAAAATGAAAATGGAGAAATCATAACAGACAACACAGAAATACAAAGGATCATAAGAGACTACTGTCAGCAACTATATGCCAATAAAATGGACAACTTGGGAGAAATGGACAAATTCTTAGAAAAGTATAACATACCAAAACTGAACCAGAAAGAAATAGAAAAACTGAACAGACCAATCACAAGCACAGAAATCAAAACTGTAATAAAAAATCTTCCAAAAAACAAAAGCCCAGGACCAGATGACTTCACAAGTGAATTCTACCAAAAATTTAAAAGAGCTAAGATCCATCCTACTCAACTTCTTTCAGAAAATTGCAGAGGAAGGTAAATTCCCAAACTCATTCTATGAGGTCACCATCACCCTAATACAAAACCAGACAAAGATGTCACAAAGAAAGAAAACTACAGTCCATACACTGATGAACATAAATGAAAAATCCTGAACAAAATTCTAGCAAAAATAATCCAACAACATATTAAAAATATAAATTATGACCAAGTGGACTTTATTCCCTGGATGCAAGGATTCTTCATTATTCACAAATTAATCAATGTGATAGACCATATTAACAAATTGAAAGATAAAAAACATATGATTATCTCAACAGATGCAGAGAATGTTTTTGACAAAATTCAACACCCATTTATGATTAAAAACTCTCTAGAAAGCAGGCATAGAAGGAACATACTCAACATAATAAAAGCCATATATGACAAACTCACAGCAAACATTATCATCAATGGAAAAAAATTGAAAGCATTTCCTGTAAAATCAGGAACAAGACAAGGGTGCCCATTCTTGCCACTACTATTCAACATAGTTTTGGAAGTCCTAGCCACAGTAATCAGATAAGAAAAAGAAATAAAAGGAATCCAGACTGGAAAAGAAGAAGTAAAACTCTCACTATTCACAGATGACTTGATCCTCTACAAAGAAAACTCTAAAGATACCATCATAAAATTATTACAGCCAATCATTAAATAGAGTAAAGTTGCAGGATATAAAATTAATACACATAAATCTCTTGTATTTCTATAGACTAACCATGAAAAAAACAGAAAGAGAAATTAAGGAAACAATTCCATTCACCATTGTAAAGAAAAGAATAAAATACTTAGGAATAAATTTACCTAAAGAAACAAAAGACATCTATATAAAGAAAAGACCCGTATATAGAAAACTATAAAACACTGATGAAAGAAATCAAAGATGACCCAAATAGATGGAGAAATATACCATCTTCATGGATTAGAAGAATAAATATAGTGAAAATGAGTATACCACCCAAAGCAATCTATAGATTCAAGGCAATCCCTATCAAGCTGCCAATGGTATTTTTCACAGAACTGGGACAAAAAATTCACAATTAGTATAGAAACAAAAAGCCTTGAATAGCCAAAGTAATCTTGAGAAAGAAGAATGGAACTGGAGGAATCAACCTGCCTGACTTCAGACTATACTACAAAGCTACAGTCCTGGGCATAAAGCACCTATGGACACCTTATCTTTGACAAAAGAAGCAAAAATATATAATGGAGAAAAGACAATCTCTTTAACAAGTGGTGCTGAGAAAACTGGTCAACCACCTGTAAAAGAATGAAACTAGAACACTTTCTAACACCATACACAAAAATAAACTCAAAATGGATTAAAGATCTAATTGTAAGACCAGAAACTATAAAACTCCAAGAGGAAAACATATACAGAACACTGTCTAGCATAAACTGCAGCAAGATCCTCTATGACACACCTCCAGAATAATGGAAATAAAAACAAAAATAAACAAATGGGACCTAATTAAATTTAAAAGCTTTTTCACAATGAAGGAATGTGTAAGCAAGGTGAAAAGGCAGCCTTCAGATTGGGAGAAGATAATAGCAAATGAAACAACTGACAAAGAATTAACCTCCAAATATACAAGCAGGTCATCCAGCTCAATACCAGAAAAATGACAACCCAATCAAAAAGTGGGCCAAAGAACTAAACAGACATTTCTCCAAAGAAGACATACAGATGGCTAATAAACATGAAAAGATGCTTGATTTCAATTATTATTAGAGAAATGGAAGTCAAAACTACAATGAGATATCATTTCCTGATGGTCAGAATGGCCACCATCAAAAATTCTGCAAACAAAATGCTGGAGAGGGTATGGAGAACCCATTTTACACTATGGGTGGCAATGCAAACTGGCACAGGCACTATGGAGAACTACGTGGAGACTTCTTTAAAAGCTCGAAATAGAACTACCATACAACCCAGCAATCTCTCTCTTGGGCATACACACAGAGAAAACCAGAATTGAAAGAGACATATGTACCCCAATGTTCATTGTGGCACTGCTTTCAATAGCTAGATGTCCATAGGCAGATGAATGGATAAGGAAGTTGTGGTACATATACACAATGAAATACTACTCAGGTATATTTTTTTTAAAAAGGAACACATTTGAGTCAGTTCTAATGAGGTGGATGAAACTCGAGCCTATTATACAGAGTGAAGTAAGTTAGAAAGATAAACACCAGTGCAATATATTAATGCATATATATGGAATTTAGAAAGATGGTAACAACAGTCCTATATACAAGGCAGCTAAGAGACTCAGATGTAAAGAACAGACTTAAATTATGTGGGAGAAGGTGAGGGTGGGCTGACTTGAGAGAATAGTGTTAAAGTTAGAAAGATAAACACCAGTGCAATATATTAATGCATATATATGGAATTTAGAAAGATGGTAACAACAGTTCTATATACAAGGCAGCTAAGAGACTCAGATGTAAAGAACAGACTTAAATTATGTGGGAGAAGGTGAGGGTGGGCTGACTTGAGAGAATAGTGTTGAATCATGTATATTACCAATAGCATTGAAACATATAAAACTAGATGAGCACTGCATGTTTGATGCATAAAGCAGGACACTCAAAACCAGTGCTCTGGGATAACCCAGAGAGATGGGGTGGGAAGGGAGGTGCTGGCGGGGGGGGTGCGGTTCAAGATATGGGGCACACATGCACCCGTGGCTGATTCATGTTGATGTATGGCAAAAATCACCACAAAATTGTAAAGTAATAATTCTCCAATTAAAATAATTAATCAAAAATGATAAATACATAAATGGATTTTGAATCTTATCAAAGCTTTTTCTGCATCTATTGAGTTGATCGGAGAAGGAAATGGCAACCCACTCCAGTATTCTTGTCTAGAGAATCATGTGGACAGAGGAGCCTGGTGGGCTGCTGTCCATAGGGTTACACAGAGTCGAACACTACTGAATCAACTTAGCATGCATGCATGCATTGGAGAAGGAAATGGCAACCCACCCTAGTATTCTTGCCTGGAGAATCCCAGGGACAGAGGAGCCAGGTGGGCTGCTGTCTGTGGGGTCGCACAGAGTCAGACACAACTGATGTGACTTAGCAGCAGCAGCAGCAGTAGCATTGAGGTGGTCATATTACTTTTATTCTTTAATTTGTTATGGTGAGTTACAATATTGATTTTCAAATACTGAAAATACCTTACATGTCAAAGATAAACCCCACTTCATCAAAGTGTGTAATCCTTTTAATATATTGCTGGATTTGAATTACTAATATTTTGTTGAGGATTTTGCATCTATGTTCATCAGTGATAGTGAAAGTGAAGGTGAAGTCGCTTAGTCGTGTCCGACTCCTAGCGACCCCATGGACTGCAGCCTACCAGGCTCCTCCATCCATGGGATTTTCCAGGCAAGAGTACTGGAGTGGGGTGCCACAGTGATAGAGGCATGTAATTCTCTTTTTTGTGATCTTGTTTTCTGGTTTTGATATCAGGGTGATACTGGCTTCATAGAATGTGTTAGGAAATGGTCCTTCATCTGCAATTTTTAGGAATAATTTGAGAAGGATAGGTGTTAATTCTTATTTAAATGTTTGGCAGAATTCAGCTGTTAAGCCATCTGGTCCTGGACTTATATTTGCTAAGAGTTATAGTTACTGATTCAGTGTCACGACCAGTGATTGGTCTGTTCATACTTTCTATTTCTTCCTGATTCAGTCTTTAATTAAGTATTTGCCAATTTCCTTTCAGTTGTCAATTTTATAGTGCAGAGTTGTTTGTGGTAATCTCTTATGATTCTTTTATTTCTTTGGTGTTGTCCTTTCTTATTTCTGAATGAACCGATTTGAGTAATAGCTCTTTTTTTAGTTGATCAGTATGTCTAAGGATTTATCGATTTTATTTATTTATTAAAAGAACCAGGTCTTAGCTTCATTGGTCTTTTTATTTTTTTTTTAATCTTTATGTCATATATTTCTGCTCTGATCTTTATGACTTATTTCCTTCTACCAAATGTGGGTTTTGTTGGCTTTTTCTAATTCCTTTAGGTGTTAGGCTAGGTTGTTTGAGGTTTTTCTTGTTCCTGATGTAGGCTTGTATCACTAACTTTCCCTCTTAGAACTGCTTTTGCTGTGTCCATAATTGTTGGATTGTCATCTTTTAATTTTTCTCCAGGTATATTTAAATTTTTTTTTGATCTATTGGTTGTTTAGTAGCATATTTTTCAGTCCCCATGTATTTGTGATTTTTTGCAGTATTTTCTTGTGGTTTCTAGTTTCACATTATTGTGATCAAAAAAGATGCTTGGCATGATTTTAATTTTTAAAAATTTACCAACGGTTGTTATGTGGCCTAGTATGTGATCTATCCTGGAGAATGTTCCATATGCACTTGAAAGAATGTGTACTCTGCTCTTTGGGGATAGAATGTTCCTGCATCTATTAAGTCCACTGGCTCTGATGTGTCTTTCAAAGCCAGTGCTTTCTTACCAACTTTATGTCTGGATGATGTATTCATTGATGTGCATACATGCATGCTAAATTGCTTCAGTAATTTCTGGCTCTTTGCAACCCTATGGACTGTAGCCCATCAGTTTCCTCTGATCACGGGATTCTCCAGGCAAGAATACTGGAGGGATTGCCATGCTCTCCTCCAAGGTATCTTCCTGACTCAGGGATTGAACCTGCATCTCTTATGTCTCCTGCAATGACAGGCAGGTTCTTTAGCACTAGCACTGCTGCTGCTAAGTCACATCAGTCATGTCTGACTCTGTGCGACCCCATAGACGGTGGCCCATCAGGCCCCCATCCCTGGGATTCTCCAGGCAAGCATACTGGAGTGGGTTGCCATTTCCTTCTCCAGTGCATGAAAGTGAAAAGTGAAAGTGAAGTTGCTCAGTCCTTTCCAACTCTTCACAACCCCATGGACTGCAGCATACCAGGCTCCTCTGTCCATGGAATTTCCCAGGCAAGAGTACTGGAGGGGGTTGCCATTGCCTTAGCACTAGTGGTGTGTAAATGTCCCCTAGTTTAATTGTGTTACTGTCCATTTTCCCCTTAATACTGTTAATATTTGCTGTCTGTATTTAGGTGCTCCTATATGGGTGCAGTTCATGGGGTCACAAAGAGTCAGACATGTCTTAGCAATTGAACAGCAACAACAATAATAACAATTGTTATATCTTCTTCTTGATTTGACCCTTTGATTATTATGTAACATCCTACTTCTCTCCTATTATAGTTTTTGTTTTAAGATTTATTTTGTCTGACTGAAGTATTTTTACTCTACCTTTGTTTTGATTTCCATTTGTATGAAATGTCCTTTTCCATCCCCTCACTTTCAATCTGTGTCTTTAGATCTGAAGTGAATTTCTTGTAGGCAGCTGATACAAAGTTGTTTTTTTTTTTATTGACCCTTTGATTATTATGTAACATCCTACTTCTCTCCTATTATAGTTTTTGTTTTAAGATTTATTTTGTCTGACTGAAGTATTTTTACTCTACCTTTGTTTTGATTTCCATTTGTATGAAATGTCCTTTTCCATCCCCTCACTTTCAATCTGTGTCTTTAGATCTGAAGTGAATTTCTTGTAGGCAGCTGATACAAAGTTGTTTTTTTTTTTAATCCATTCAGTCACCTTATGCCCTTTGATTGGAGTATTTAATCCATTTACATTTAAAGTAATTTTTGATAAGTATGTACTTATTACCATTTTGCTAATTGTTTGGGAGTTGGAGGTTTTTTAGGTTTTTTTTGTTTTTTTTTTAAAAATTCTTTTCTTATTTGTATTATTCTCTTCTCTTGTAATTTGGTGGTTATCTTTAGTGTTGTGTTTGGATTCCTTTCTGTTTTTTCTTGTTTAACTATTAGGGGTTTGGGGTTATGGATATACAATTTAAAGTTGCCAATCACTTAGTTTCAAATGTATTTTAACAACCCTGCTTTTTAACTTCCTAGTCACAAACAACTACTGTTTTGACATCATATCTTGCACCTTTGGTTTTTTGTATTTAGGCAGATATAACTGATTTTACTACTTCTGTCTTTAACCTTCTTATTGCCTGATTTATTAACTTTACTGTATGTTTCCCTTTACCAATGAACTGTTCACTTTTGTAACTTTTACGTTTCTAGTTGTGACATATTTTTTGCTTAGAGAAGTCCTTTTAACATTTCCTGTAAAGATGGATTGATGGTGTTTAATTCTTTCAGCTTTTACTTGTTTATATAACTGCTGATCTTTCTATCAATCTGAATGAAAGATTTCTCAGGTGGTGTATTCTTGGGTGTAGGTTTTCCCTTTTAATCATTTTAAATAAGTCATGCTACTTCTGGTCTACAGAGTTTCTACTGAAAAGCCAGAGCTGATGGCCTTATGGGAATTCCCTTGTAGATAACTTGTTGCTTTTCTCTTGCTACTTTTAATAATCTTTCTTTATCTTTTGCCATTTTAATTACAATTTATCCTTGTGTGTACCTCTTTGGGTTGACACTGTCTGGGACTCTATATTTCCTGTACTTGGGTGTCAATTTCTTTTCCAGTGTTAGGGAAGCTTTCAACTGCTGTGTCTACCTATATGTTCTCTTGTTTTTTGATCTCTCTTCTCATTCTGGAATCCCCATACTGTGAATATTAGTACACTTGATGTTTTCTCACAAGCCTCTTAAACTGTCCCCATTTCTCTCTCTCCCTCTCTCTCTCTCTCTCTTTTTTTTTTCTTTATTCTGTTCGGTTTAAGTGATTTGTCAGAGAAGGCAAAGGCAACCCACTCCAGTATTCTTACCTGGAAAACTCCATGGACGGAGGAGCCTGGTAGGCTGCAGTCCATGTGGTTGCAAAGAGTCAGACACGACTGAGTGACTTCACTTTAACTTTTCACTTTCATGCATTGGAGAAGGAAATGGCAACCCACTCCAGTGTTCTTGCCTGGAGAATCCCAGGGACAGGGGAGCCTGGTGGGCTGCCGTCTATGGGGTCGCACAGAGTCAGACACGACTGAAGCGACTTAGCAGCAGCAGTAGCAGTAAGTGATTTGCACTACTTGTTCTTCCAGATTGCTGATCCATCTTGTATCATTTAATATACAGTTGATTCTTTCTAAAGCATTTTTCACTTCAGTTATTGTATTCTTTAGTTGTTTCATTACTCTTTATATTTTCTCTTTGATAACGTTTTCTAACTCCTCACTCTATTCATCCATTTCTCCCTAAGGTCTTTGATCATCATTACAGTCATAACCTTGAATAATTCACTGGGTAGATCGCATATGTCCACTTCACTTAGTTCTTCTGTGGCTAGTTCTTGTGCACTGGTATGGGAAGCCGAGTCCCATGGTCTCTGATATTATAGACATGGGGGTTCCAGGTCTGAGGCCTGCACACTGGTCTCTGGGACACTGTCCTGTTCTTTCTGGTGGATAGGGACATGTACAGGAACCACTGGAGGCTTAGGGGATGTTAAGGCAATCCGTACTTGGTGGGTAGGACTGTATCCCCACCAAGATAGTTGCTGGATTTGAAGTATATCAATAGTGGTGACTTCAGGCAGATGGGCCAGGCCAGGGAAGGGTGAAACAAGAGCAAGTCTTCCAAAGTGGCACTTACCCACACCAGTGTCAGCATGGTAGAACAAGTTCCCCAAAATAGCTGCCACCTGCATACATGTCCCCAGCGTGAGCTATAGTTTCCTCCTGCCTCTCTTGTCATTCAGTTGCCCAGTCATGCCCAACTCTGTGACCTTATGGACTGCAGCATGCCAGGTCTCCCTGGAGATAACGTTATCTCCTGGAGTTTTCTCAAGTTCATATTAATTGCCATCTCATACTCTGGGGCCCTCTTCTACTCCTGCCCTTGATCTCTCTCAGATCATGGATTTTCGAATGAGTGGTCTGTTTGCAACAGATGACCAAGATGCTGGAGCCTCAGCTTCAATCATTCCTGCTTCTCTTGTCGCTATTCGGTCACTCAGTCATGTCCACCTCTCTGTTGACCCCATAGACTGAACCATGCCAGGCTTCCCTGTACTTCACCATCTCTGAGAGCTTGCTCAAACTCTTGTCCACTGAGTCAGGGATGCCATCCAACCATCTCATCCTCTGTCGTCCCCTTCTCCTCGGCCTTCAATCTTTCCCAGCATTAGGGTCTTTTCCAATGATTCAGTTCTTTGCAAAGGTGGTGGAAGTATTGGAGCTTCAGCTTCAGAATATTCAGTATTGAATTTCCTTTACGATTGACTGATTAGATCTCCATGCACTCCAAGGGACTCTCAAGAGTATTCTCCAACATTAAAGTTCAAAAACATCAGTCTTTTGGTGCTCAGCCTTCTTTATGTTCCAACTCTGACATCCATACATGACTACTGGAAAAACCATAGCTTTGACTAGATGGAGCTTTGTTGGCAAAAAAAAAAAAAGTCTCTTTTTTAATATGCTGTCTAGGTTGGTGATAATATGCTGTCTAGGTTGGTTTCTACTAAGGAGCAAGTGCCTTTCAATTTCATGGCTGCAGTCACCATCTGCAGTGATTTTCAAGCCCAAGGAAATAAATGTGTCATTGTTTCCATTGTTTCTCCATCTATTTGCCATGAAGTGATCAGGACCAGATGCCACAATCTTAGAGTTTTGAATGTTGAGTTTAAAGCCAGGTTTTTCACTCTCCTCTTTCACTTTATCAAGTGATTCTTTAGTTCTTCTTTGCTTTCTGCCATAAGGGTGGTGTTATCTGCATATCTGAGGTTATTGATATTTCTCCCAGCAATCTTGATTTCAGCTTGTGCTTTATCCAGCTTGGCATTTTGCACAATGTACTCTGCATATAAGTTAAATAAACAGGTTGACAATATACAGCCTTGATGTACTTCTTTCCCAATTTAAAACCAGTCCATTGTTCCATGTCCTGTTCTAACTATTGCTTTTTAATCTGCATTAGATATTTCTCCCAGCAATCTTGATTTCAGCTTGTGCTTTATCCAGCTTGGCATTTTGCACAATGTACTCTGCATATAAGTTAAATAAACAGGTTGACAATATACAGCCTTGATGTACTTCTTTCCCAATTTAAAACCAGTCCATTGTTCCATGTCCTGTTCTAACTATTGCTTTTTAATCTGCATTTAGGCTTCTCAGGAGGCAAGTAAGGTGTTCTGATATTCCCATCTCTTGAAGAATTTTGCTCAGTTTGCTGTGATGCACACAGTGAAAAGCTGTAGCATAGTCAATGAAGCAGAAATAGATAATTTTCTGGAATTTTCTTTCTTTTTCTGTGATCCAATGGATATTGGCAATTTGATCTCTAGTTCTCTGCCTTTTCTAAATCCATCTTAAGCATCTGGAAATTCTTGATTCACTTACTGTTGAAGACTAGGTTGCAGAATTTTGAGCATTACTTTGCTAGCATGGAAGATGAATACAATTGTGTGATAGTCTGAACATTCTTTTGCATTGTCTTTCTTTGAGATTGGAAGGAAAACTCACCTTTTCTAGCCTTGTGGCTACTGCTGAGCTTTCCAAATTTTTTGGCATACTGAGTGCAGCACTTTAACAACATCATCTTAGGACTTGAAACAGCTCAGCAGGAATTCCATCACTCTGCTAGCTTTGTTCTCAGTGATGCTTCCTAAGGCCCATTTGACTTTGCACTCCAGGATGTCTGGCTCTAGGTGAGTGATCACACCACTATGGCTATCTGGGTCATTAAGATCATTTTTGTATAGTTCTTCTGTACAAAAAGAAGCCACCTCTTGTTAATATTTTCTGCTTCTGTTAGGACCATTACATTTCTGTCTTTTTTGTGCCCATCTTTGCAAGAAATGCTCCCTTGGTATTTCTAATATTCTTGGAGAGATCTCTAGCCTTTCCCATTCTATTTCCCTCGATTTCTTTGCACTGATCACTGAGGAATGCTTTTTTATCTCTCCTTGCTATTCTTTGGAACTCTGCATTCAGATGGGTATATTTTTCCTTTTCTCCCTTGCCTTTAGCGTCTCTTCTCTTTTCAGCTATTTGTAAGGCCTCTTCAGTCAACAGTTTTGCCTTTTTGCATTTTGGGGGGGGGGCGGGGAGGGGAGATGGTCTTGATCACTGCCTCCTGTACAATGTTATGAACTTCTGTCCATAGTTCTTCAGGCACTCTATTAGATCTAATCCCTTGAATCTATTGTCACTTCCACTGTATAANTTTTCAGCTATTTGTAAGGCCTCTTCAGTCAACAGTTTTGCCTTTTTGCATTTTGGGGGGGGGGCGGGGAGGGGAGATGGTCTTGATCACTGCCTCCTGTACAATGTTATGAACTTCTGTCCATAGTTCTTCAGGCACTCTATTAGATCTAATCCCTTGAATCTATTGTCACTTCCACTGTAAAATCATAAATGTTTAAGTCATACATGAATTGCCTAGTGGCTTTCCCTACAATTTATGTCTGAATTATGAAATAAGGAGTTCATGCTCTGAGCTATACTCAGCTCCTGGTTTTGTTTCTGCTGACTGTATAGAACTTCTCTATCTCTGCTGCAAAGAATGTCATCAATCTGAGTTCAGTATTGACCATCTGGTGATGTCCATGTGTAGAGTCATCTCGGAAGAGAGTGTTTGCTATGACCAGGGAGCTCTCTTGGCAAAGCTCTGTTAGACTTTTCCCTTCTTCATTATGTACTCCAAGGCCAAACTTGCCTGTTGACTCCACATACTTCTCAACTTCCTACTTTTGTAGTCCAGTCCTCTCTGATGAAAAGGACATCTTTTTTTGGTGTCAAGTTCTAGAAGGTCTTGTAGGTCTTCACAGAACCATTCAACTTCAGCTTCTTCAGCATTAGTGGTTTGGGTACAGATTTGGATTACTGTAATATTGAATGGTTTGCCTAGGAAGTGAATAGAGATCATTCTGTCATTTTTGAGACTGCATCCAAGTACTGCATTTTGGAATCCTCTGTTGACTATGATGGCTACTCCATTTCTCCTAAGGGATTCTTTCCCACACTAATAACTATAATGGTCATCTGAATTAAATTCATCCACTGTGGTCTGTTTCAGTTCACTCCCAAGTTAAACAGGTGGTTCTGACTCAGTAATCCTTCAAATTACTGCTTGTACCCTGTGTCCTAGAGTATGTAAGATTTTGTGTGTGCACTTTAGAGAAGAGTCTCTATTTCCTGCAGCTCTCTGGATCTCCTGAAATTAACCCTACTGACCTTTAGAGTCAAATGTTCTGAGGTCTCATTTCATCTTCCTGGTGTAAGATCCCTGGGCTGGGGATTTCGATGTGGGGCTCAAATCTCTAACACCTTGGAGAGAATCTGCAATTATGATTATCCTCCCATTTGTAGGTTGTCCACTCAGGCATATAGTTCTTGACTATGCCATGATTGCACCCCCTCACTTGTCTCATTTTGATTCCTTTTTTATATTTTTAGTTTTTATATTTTTAGATTTTCTGGTCTTTCTTATCAAAAGTTCTTCTGTAAATAGCTGTTATTTCTTTGCGCCCATAAGAGGAGGTGAACTTGGTGTCTTGCTACTCCACTATCTTGGATCAAATGACTGGTGCCCCAGTTTTTAATGTCTGGTGACCCACTTTTTACACGTCACCCTAGGGAATTACCCTTGATTACCTACCTGGCTCTATGCGACAAGCTGGCTTATGTTCCTGAGTTACCCGGGACTGTTAAAGTTGGAGAGACAAATCATGGCATATTACCACTCTCAGAGTATTGCACAAATAACAGAGTAAAACATTAACTATAGACTTCCTCAGAAAGAAGTATTTCTTTCTCAAGCAATATCTGCTTGTCTCAGAACTTTCATCTTAGGGGCAGATTTCTGTTTTGACACACTTACAGAATGTGTAGAAATGCTTTCAGGGAACAGAGGTTAGTGGCCACAGTCTCTGCATAGACACTCTGACCTATTCTAACTCACTGGTATCTTCCAGAAAGGGCCTTATATCCTAGTCTGGTGCCCTGATTTTTACAGTTGTTGCCAGGGCACATTTCTACATTACCTGGCTCTGTTGACTAACAGGCTTTATCCTTGTGGGTCCCAGAGGACTTCAACTGATGGAGACAGAGGTCATAAACAGCTACTACCCCCAGGGCACAGCAAGAGGCAACAGAATCAGAGAATCTGTCTTTCTGTGAATGAAGTTTATCATCATAGCTGCAGGACGAGAGGCAGGTTTCTAATTAACCATACATCTAAGGGCTGGATGTAACCCTTGGAGGATGGGCACTATCTTTTTGCTCTCCCTTTCTTGGTCCAGGGCACCAGTATCTCTTAGAGTGGAGTTCTTATACACATCTCGTACCGTTTTCTTTGTTATGGTTTTATGGCAGTGGCCTAAGGGATATGCTTTGATCACCTGGCTGTAGTGGACACAGTGTCTTGCATTCAGGGTCTCATGATAGTGTAACCATTGGAGACAGTTCTTTCTAGGTTACCACTGTGTAGGGCACTGCATACACAGGAGACTGAGAGACATGCATAGCTTTCTGTGCAAGAGTCCTAGTCCTGCAGTTTTGGCCTTAAGAGTACACAGCAGATTTGACATACATCTAGAAGTTTCAGGGGTGCTCTTAGAGAATCTAGGCCAAGGGACACCATCTTTACACTCCCCTTCTGTCCCACTACAGCTTACTGGTATCTCCTAGAAACAAGCCTATGCACTCATCTGGAGCTCCAACTTTGTGACTACTGTCCAGGAGACATCTCCAAATTTCCTGGCCCTGGCGGCCATGGGACTTACATTTGAAGTCTCATGTGCATGTGTGCTAAGTCACTTCAGTTGTGTCTGACTCTACGACCCTATGGATTGTAACATGCCAGGCTTCTCTGTCCATGGGGTTTTCCATGCAAGAATAGTGGAGTAGGTTGCCATTTCATTCTCCAAGGAATCTTCCCAAACCAGGGATCGAACTTGCATCTCCTGCATTGATAAGCAGATTCCTTAGCACTAGTGCCACATGGGAAGCCTCTTGAAATTTCACAGGACCTGTATATATTTTTATTCTTTAAAACTTGCTGCCTGAGGATCTAGATTCTAATGAGCCCGAATCTAGGTACTGAAATATCTGCCCCTTTGGACACCGATTGGTCTTGACATTCTCTCAATTACTGGGACAAGTATTAATAGTTAAAAGCTAAACTGTTATTAACAATAAAAATAGACTGTTTGAACAAACACAAAGTTTTGAGAGCCAAAACCAAGAGCTAAGTCAGGGTTGATTAGTAAAGTTCATCTCTGACACAAAGTCCATTCTTTAAAGATGGGAAGAAATGGTTATTTCATCTAGTGCATAGATACCAACACAGAAATTCAGGTTAAATAAAGAAGCAGAGGACTATGTTCCAAAAATAATAACAAGATAAAAGTTCAGGGGAAAAAAAACTTAATGAAATGGAGGTAAGTAATTAGCTTGGTAAAGAGTTCAAAGTAGGGGGAGTGGGAAGAAAATTCAAGAGGGAGGGGATATAGGTACACTAATTGCTGATTCACATTGCTGTGAAGCAGAAGCCAAAAAAAAATTTGTAAAGCAACTATTTTCCAATTAAAAATAAGTTTTTAAAAAAATTTCGAATTAACAATAGTAAAAATGCTCACCAAATTTGGGAGAAGGATAAATGAACATAGTGAAAACTTCAACAAGAAGGTAGCAAATATTTTAAAAGTTCCAAATAGAAGCCACAGAACTGAAGAATAAAATAACTGAATTGAAAAATATGGTAAAGTAGAGCAACAGCAGGATAGATGAAGCAAAGAAAGAGCAAATGTACTAAAACACAGGACAGAACTCATCCAATCAGAGCAGGAAAGGGGGAAAAATAAACTTAAGGATAAGTTAAGAGACTTATGGGACAGCAACAAGCAGACTGACATATGCACTAAATACGTTCCAGAAAGAGAAGAGAGAGAGATTGGCAAAAAACTTATTTGAAGCTATAATGGCTAAAAACTTCTGTAGCCTGAAGAAAGAAATAAAAATTCAGATCCAGGAAGCCCAGAGTGTTCCAAATAAGATGTACCAAAAGACCCACACCAAAACACAATATAATTAAGCAATCACAAGTTAAAGATAAGGAGAGAATCTTAAAGGCAGCAAAATAAAAATAACTTGCTATATAAAAGGAAACCACTATAAGAAAATTAATAGACATTTCAGTTGAAACTTTGCAGAAGAGAAAGGAGTAGTATGATATATTCAAGGTGAATGAAAAAGATTTTAACCAAAAATATTCTACCCAGCAAAGTAATCATTCAGCATTGAAGGAGAGGTAGAATTTTCCACTGAAGGAAGGTCAGGGAAGGACAGGGAAGCCTAATGTGCTTCAGTTCATGGGGTCACAAAGAATTGGACACAACTTAATCACTAAATAATAAAGAGTTTCCCAGACAAGTAAAAGCTAAAAAGGATCATAATCACTAAACTTGCCTTACAAGAAACGTTAAGCTGAAAAGAAAGGGCACTAATTAGTAACAAGAAAATATATAAATGTCACTGGTACAAGCTGGTTTTAGAAAAGGCAGAGGAACCAGAGATCAAATTACCAACACCTGCTGGATCATCGAAAAAGCAAGAGCATTCCAGAAAAAAACATCTATTTCTGCTTTATTGACTGCCAAAGCCTTTGACTGTGTGGATCACAATAAACTGTGGAAAATTCTGAAAGAGATAGGAATACCAGAGCACCTGACCTGCCTCTTGAGAAACCTGTATGCAGGTCAGGAAGTAACAGTTAGAACTGGACATGGAACAACAGACTGGTTCCAAATAGGGAAAGGAGTATGTCAAGGGTGTATATTGTCACCCTGCTTATTCAACTTCTATGCAGAGTACATCATGAGAAACCCTGAGATGGAGGAAACACAAGCTGGAATCAAGATTGCCAGGAGAAATATCAATAACCTCAGATATGCAGATGACACTACCCTNTTCGAACTGGACATGGAACGACAGATTGGTTCCAAATTGGGAAAGGAGTATGTAAAGGTTGTATATTGTCACCCTGCTTATTTAACATATATGCAGATTACATTATGAGAAATACTGAACTGTATGAAGCACAAGCTGGAATCAAGATTGCTGGGAGAAATATCTATAACCTCAGATATGTAGATGCCACTACCCTTATGGCAGAAAGTGAAGAGGAACTAAAAAGCCTCTTGGTGAAAGTGAAAGAGAAGAGTGAAAATGTTGGCTTAAAGCTCAACATTCAGAAAACTAAGATCATGGCATCCGGTCCCATCACTTCATGGCAAATAGATGGGGAAACAATGGAAACAGTGACAGGCTTTATTTTGGGGGGGCTCCAAAATCACTACAGATGGTGACTGCAGCCGTGAAATTAAAAGACACTTGCTCCTTTTAAGGAAAGTTATGACCAACCTAGACAGCATATTAAAAAGCAGAGACTTTACTTTGCCCAACAAATGTCTGCCTAGACAAATGTCTGTCAAAGCTTTAGTTTTTCCAGTAGTATGTATGGATTTGAGAGTTGGATTGTAAAGAAAGCTGAATGCTGAAGAAGTGATGCTTTTGTATGTGGTATTAGAGAAGACTCTTGAGAGTCCCTTGGACTGCAAAGAGATCCAACCAACCCATCCTAAAGGAAATCAGTCCTGAATATTCATTGGAAGGATTGATGCTAAAGCTGAAACTCCAATACTTTGGCTACCTGATGGGAAAAGATCCTGATGCTAGGAAAGATTGAAGGCGGGAAGAAAAGGGGAAGACAGAGGATGAGGTTGGATGTCATCACCGACTCCATGGACAGGAGTTTGAGTAAACTCTGGGAGTTGGTGATGGACAGGGAAGCCTGGCATGCTGCAGTCCATGGTGTCCCAAACAGTTGAACATGAATGAGTGACTGAACTGAACTGAATAGAAAGTAACCTCAGTATCAAAACACATATTGTTTCCAAGACAACTTGCTAGAAATTTTTGCTTGCTTTTTACCGCTCATCATTGGAGTAAACAGATGTTCTTCATCTCTTTCAGGCTGCTGCTGCTGCTGCTGCCACTGCTAAGTCGCTTCAGTCGTGTCCGACTCTGTGCGACCCCATAGATGGCAGCCCAACAGACTCCCTCATCCCTGGAATTCTCCAGGCAAGAACACTGGAGTGGGTTGCCATTTCCTTCTCCAATGCATGAAAGTGAAAAGTGTAAGTGAAGTCACTCAGTCGTGTCCGACTCTTAGCAACCCCATGGACTGCAGCCTACCAGGCTCCTCCATCCATGGGATTTTCCAGGCAAGAGTACTGGAGTGGGGTGCCATCACCTTCTCCGCTCTTTCAGGCTAGCATCCTTCAACTACCAATCACAGAAATATTGCAGAATATCCTCACTAATTCTTAATGAGGTTTTATTTCTTATTTGGTAAGAAATTTTGATAACCAGTGGAGTCTTTCATTGGTATAATCCAAATAATTTTAATAGGTAGAAATTATAGACAATATAGATAGAAATATAAGTAGAAATAGGTAGAAATCAATAGACTATATATGATGTCTAAGATGTATGGGAAAAAGCCATGTCATGGATTATCAATACAGATCATGCTAAGACAGTCCAAATGAGACCATATGAAGTTATTAAGGTTTCTTTCGCATTTCTCAGAAGAGGTAGAGTATATTAGCTAAATTCTAAGTGAGCAGCATACATGGGGCCTACCTAAGTTACTCTCATAATAAAAGCTGCCCACTCTATTGCTGGACCTTTCTTTTCCTTAAGGTAGCTATAAAACAACCCTTCAGAATGAGGAAGCAGGGTGGAGAAATGTCTGTTCTCTTTGTTGATCTCTTGGTGCAGTTCTAAAACTAGCTAGCAATAATGATAAATTATGAGGCATGGAGAAGACCAATTTTGATTGTATTTTGATTGGAAAGTGAAGTCGCTCAATCATGTCCGACTCTTTTTGCAACCCCACAGATTGTAGCCTACCAGGCTCCTCCGTCCATGGGATTTTCCAGGCAAGAATACTGGAGTGGGTTGCCATTTCCTTCTCCAGGAGATCTTCCCAACCCAAGGATTGAACTTGATTGGAAGGCTGCTCAATTAATGAAATAGGGTTGACCCCATAATTCCAAAAAAGCCTAGTTTAGGGCAATGGAAGGAAGACTCTGCAGAGCTTCCCACAGACTTTACTGTCTACTTTTCTGGGTAAAAATCACCCAAGCCTAACACTGAAGATTGGGCCAGAATACACAGACTCCAGAGACCAATATGACTCTGTGTCTCTCAACCAGGCCTAATGCTTCTAGACTGTGGGTAGGGATAAGTAAAATGCAATTAGTAAGACCTCGTCCACTGACCTTGCAGACCCATTCCCTAAGGCCTGGTAGACCACGTAGTGAGGTCTGGGAGGGCAGAGTCTGAGGTTCAGTCCTGACTCTGCTCAGATGCACTGTGTTAGATTCAAAGTTGGATATGTGGGTTTCCCTCGTGGCTCAGAAAATAAAGAATCTGCCTGGAATGTGGGAGATCTGGGTCCAATTCCTGGGTTGGCAAAATCCCCTGGAGGAGAGCATGGCACTCACTCCAGTATTCTTGCCTGGAGAATCCCCATAGACAGAGGAGCCAGGCGGATTATAGTCCACAGAGTGGCAAACGGTTAGACATGACTGAGCAACCAAGCATACATGTGGGTTTCAGATTATCTGATTGTGTTGTATTTTGTTTTGTTTGTATTGTGAGAGTTGGCTCTATTCTTGAAATAAGGTTTTAGGAGGATCCGTGTGATACAAAAGAGATAAAGTTAATACAGTTTTGGATGAAATTGGGAGAAGGACCCACATCCATCCATTCCAATGGTTCCAGTGTTCCTTTGCAGCCACTAGAAGTGATTTCTCACAAACCTCAAACCAGAACCAGCTGATCTTCAAATATCCTTTATCCTCTACTCTGTTTTTCCAACTTTATTACCTTCTGAATTTCCATGCAATGAACTGCTTCTCAGAATTTATTTCCTCATGAGCAAAAATGAGGTCCCTCATGCCAATAGGAAAAAGTGATAATAAAAAATAAACATGAAGTTATAAGAACTGTTCCAATCCCAGGATTGCCATTTAATGAGTGTGAGACCTGGAGAAAGTCACTTACTGTCTCTGAATCTGAATTTTATTTATCCTACGATGTGAACTTGACAAGGCACTAGTAAAACACTAGATAAGGTAATGCAGTTATCTCTCACTAGCCAAACTCTCACTCACAAATCTCGGGAGCAAACAAATTTGGAGAGATATTTGTAATCCAAAGATTCCTTGTAAAATTTGGGGAGATAATTTTATTTTTTAATAGCAAAGAATTATTATACTGCCTCAAACAATTTTTACAATGGCTTGATGAACAAAAAGATGTGAATGTGCTTATTAAGTTGAATTCTATCCAAAAGTTAATTATATTGTATGCCATTATTGAAGGAAGCTGATACAAAATTACAACCTCTAAGCTACTCTGTTGTAACTTCTGTTGTAATAGAGGTCAAGCTCTGTTATAAAATCACACCAGTTTATCAAATGGCCCTGACTCCAAGTCTTGGTAATTTTTTTTCAAATGATCTATGGCCTTTCATAAGAATTGGCTTTGTATTCAGGGAATAATTCATGAAAACCAATTGCCTGCAATCAAACATTTAATTAATTATCAAGCAAAACCAAAACTAAACAAACAAAAATCTTAGAGCTAACCCAAGGAAATACAGGGGCTTCCCTGGTGGCTCAATGCTGGAGACATGTATTCAGTCCCTGGGTTGGGAAGATACCCTGGAGAGAGAAAGGGCAACCCACTCCAGTATTCTTGTCTGGAAAATCCCATGGACAGAGGGGTGTACAGTCCACGGGGCTGCAAAGAGTAAGACACACCTGAGTGACAACGCACATAGGCACACACAAGGCAAAACAGAGAAGAATAAACTATGATTCTCTGTAGTCAAGGAGCTTAAAATGCAATGTTGCAAAACAAGATTAATATAATATCTATGAGGTACCATAATAATAAAACTTCCCAGGTGGCTCAGTGGTAAAGAATCTGTCCTACCAGGCTCCTCTGTCCCTAGGATTCTCCAGGCAAGAACACTGGAGTGGGTTGCCATTTCCTTCTCCAATGCGTGAAAGTGAAGGGGGTTCAATCTGTGGGTCAGGAAGAGCCCCTGGAGTAGGAAATGGCAGCCCAGTCCAGTATTCTTGCCTGGAAAATTCCATGGACAGAGAAACCTGTCAGGCTACAGCCCATGAGTTTGCAAGAGTTGGACGCAACTGGGCATGGCAGCACCACCAGAAGAGGAGAGTAGAAGCTGCTATGAAATGTGCTGTGCAACACTTTCTTCAAGCTTGTGTGTCTGGAGAATCATCTCTCCAATTACATAGATTACCCTTGAACTCACATGTGTGTACATGTAGCTGAGAATCAGCCATCTAATTTGTCAGTGATTCCCAAGTTGCTTGCCATGCAGCAGTCTCAGTAATCAGCCTCCTGATGCCTATAGTTTAACAGGGAAGATACAGCCTTCTGGCTGTGTTGGCTTCCTAGGGCTGCCATGGAATAAATTACCACAGACTCAGAGGCTCAAAAGCAATGTAAATGATTCTCTCGGTTTTGGAGACCAAAAGTCCAAAAACATGGGCTCAACGGAGCTCTGTAGGGGCACATCTGTAAGCTCTGTGTGCTCCAGAGAAGACTCCTTCACAGCCTCTTCCAGCTTCCGGTGACCCATGGACCTTCCCTAGCTTGGACTACATCACTCTAATCTCTGCCTCTGCTTCCATGTGACCTTATTCTTTTTGTCTTTGGCTCAAACCTTTCTCCGCTTCTCTTTTTTAAGGACTCTTGTCATTGGACTTAAGGAAACCCTTGCTGTCCTTTGGACAAACCAGTCCATCTTAATGGAAATCAACTCTGAATACTAGTTGGAAGGACTGACGCTGAAGTTGAAACTCCGGTATTTTGGTCATCTCATGCAAACAGCTGACTCATTGGAAAAGTCCCTGATGCTGGGAAAGATTGAGGGAAGAAGGAGAAGAGGGCATCAGAGGATGAGATGGCTGGATGGCATCACTGATGTGATAGGCATGAACTTGGGCGAACTTAGGGAGATGATGAGAGACAGAGGCCTGGCATGCTGCAGTCCATGGACTTGCAAAGTCACAACTGCGTGACTGAACAACAGCAAGTTTCAGGATGAGTTCATCTTGAGATCTTTTTTAACTTTAGGTCTAGAAAGACTGTTCTTCCAAATAAGGTCGCATTCAGAGATTCTGGGAAGTAGGACATGGGCATATCTTTTGGGGGGCCACCATTCAACCCATCACACTTGTCTTGAAAGAAGTAAGTACAGTTGTGCTAAGTACTGAGATGAAGTATGGAATATGGAAGCATCTCAGGAAGTGACTGGCCTGGAGATGGGGATCAAGGGAAACTTTTCTGAGGTCATTGTGGTTAAGACCTGAAGGATGGCAAAAGGGGGAGGGGGAGGAAAAAACACCCCAGACTTAAGAATAGTAATGGGCTCAGGTAGAGCAGGGAGATGTGAGAAATGAAAAAATTTAGACTTAGCAGCAGCAGCAGCAGAAGAAGAATCTAGGGTGGATGGAACAGAGAGAGGAGAGCAAGTAGATTCTAAAATTTTTCTGAAGCACAATGTGAGTTCAATATAACATTTTGATAAGGGAATTGAAAGCATTAGATTTGTGTTGCTTAAGGATTATTCTTTGCTAAAGAATAATATATAAGGAATAATCTTTGCTAAGTTGTTTCTATGTTACAGCTTTTTCTCATGTCTGCATTTTGAGCTGTTTCCTGTTGCTACCTCTTCAATTCATTCTAAGAACTATTATGCTGATCATTCACTTGTAAAACTTCTCTTGATATTTTACCAGTTCTCGTCACTGAATATCAGATCAACATCTTCTACAAAAAAAAAAAAAAAGACAATAATAGTATCCGATTCATCTTCAAAAGATATGGGGCTCTGGATCAAGGAAATGACATGTTTGAAGCTGATTCTTAGCCAGTGAAAGCAAATCTATTTCTAATTCTTCTCTCCCAATAGGTCTAATCATAATCTTATCCTGAAGTGACAAAATTTCTAAAAAGTGTTATCATTCTTCATTTTTCTGTCTGGAGCCTGCTGTAGTTCTTACACGCCAATGATTTTTATAACAAAACGTGTTTATCCTCTAAGATTCCGTCATAAAGAATACACTGCTTGCAAATATTACCAGAATTAGGGAAAAACAAAAACAAAAACAAAACAAAACAGGGGTTAGAGAGGGTTTACAGGCTAAATTTAAGGAAGTATTACTTTATCTTCAGAGAAAGGTTTGATTATTTAGCTAGTTATTGTCACCATGCTTTAAAATCATTTCTCTTGCTATTTGGTGCTAAGCTTTGTTTTAAGAGGGCTCTGCTAAGAATCTGGGTGGTAGTGACTCTGTCCAGAACATCAAGACTTATAATTTTGTAAATTCCTAAAGCCACGGCTATATAAAAATACGTCTTGTATTTAGATTCATATCTTGATGGCCTTTATAACTTTAGTAATAGTTTCTCAGTTTCCATAATATAAGGCGGGCAAGGGTAAGATGACCTAGAACAGCTTTTAAACCAAATTGTTTGGATTGCCAGATCATTACCAAAAACACAGGAAGATTTTAAAATTATACAGTGCCTTACAAGCTGTGGGCTATGAGCTCTGCCTTCACTTGGCCTGTACAGTCAGGGAGCATTACTAATACATAAACCAGACATAGGACTGCTCCAGGCTATAAATTTCCCTCCATCCCAGCCAGAGCAGTGGGAGAAGAACACTAGGATGTAGGGAAGAGAATTACTGTACAACTCACATGTTTTGAAATAAGCCCACTTATGCTAACATTACTTCCTCCTACACAAAATCAAACAAACAAACAAAAAGTCTTGGGGAGAAAATGAAGTAGAATTTTCTGTTTTGGCTTATTACAGAACAAGCAGGATTCCCATAAGCTACATATGGCAAAAGAATAAATATGATCTTTGAAATAACAGTATAGAGTAATATCAAAGATTCTAACTGGAACTATTTCTTGACCTAATGCTAATTATATTTCTGTCCTTATAGCCTACCTTATCACTGAACTAGAGTTAAAAGGTGCTGCAGCGACTTTAGACATGATCCCCCTAATGACCACGTCTCTTCCATGGCAACATATAAGACTGCCACACCCACATTTTTTCCAGGTTCCCTGACTTCAGTTCCCTGCTCCTTGCCAAGACAGATAGGATGCCAAGATGGAAATTGAAATAAAGCCCCTGTTTCACTTTTTTCTCTTACAGATTGGAAGCTATTTTGACCTTAAGGCCTATTCTTTCATTGTATTCTTATTATTATAAATTATAAGAGTTAAGCCAGAAATTAACTAGCCACTAGGTCTCAATTTTGATGGACTAGAAAAGACCCTTTGTAGGAACCAGTGTTGTGGGGGAGGGGACAGGGAGGGGGAGGAAAGGGGAAGATGAAGATGTAAACATACACTGGTTGATGGCCTCATTTTACCCTCTATGTCCTTCCTATTATGACATCTCACATAGAAGTCATGGAAAAAAGGACAGTGTTGAAAGAGTTTTTGTTAGTACTTGGCCCCCTGCTTAGTTGCAAGACACATAAGAAGACACTGGAGCCAGGCTGTAACATTATCTCACTTGCAATGGCTTGGATTCATGCAAATGGGCCTAGATATCAGTTCAGAATGTGCAAAAAGGTCTGAAACCCCTGTAAAGGCAGGAAGAGAAACAGAAGCTTCTGGAGGAGCATACTGGTAGAGCTTTTCCCCAGAGCCTGCTTGGTCCAGGTTTATAATGCCAACCATTGGCAGGTTGGGGGGACTGGAGGAAGGCAGTCAAAAGGTACACTCGTCCAGTCATAAGATAAACAAATATTAGGGATGTCGTGTACAACCTGATAAATATAATCAATACTGCTGCATGTTATCTTGTTCAAGGAGTAAATCCTGAGTGTCTTGTCACAAGAAAAACTTTTTTTTATTTCTTTAATTTTGTATCAGTATGAGATGATGGCTGTTCACAAAACTTACTGTGATAATCATTTTACAGTGTCTGTAAGTCAAATCACCTTAAACTTTTACAGCTCTGTATGACAATTTGTCTCAGTATATGTGGAAAAAAAAAATAAACTGATGCATAGAAAAATCAAGAAAGTCCCAGAATTTAGCAATTAGAGCCAGGATTTGAACCTGACTGAATGAATTACGTCGTGCTCTTAAATGTTGATATAGCATCATCTTCTTAACAAAAATAATCATTGAATGATATCAAAAACATATTTTTCTAAACATGCTAAATCAGACACTGTCTAATCTGTTTAACTATTTATACCCCAAGATGGCCAGTGTACAAATGAAAAAGCAGTGTGTAACCAGAGCCTGTGTGGCCCTCAACAGCTTGCTTTACACGATGGTGTGAAATTAAATAAGTGCAATAATTTTTTTTTTGAAGAGGGAGTGCCAACTCAGGTAACTTCCCAGGACAGTAGCCTCAAAATGCAGCTGCCCAGTGAACAGCATCAGCAGCACTTGGACATTTATTGGAAATGCAAATTCTCAGGCTCCACCCCAGACCTACTAAAGGAGCAGCCCAGAGTGGGGTTAGCAATCTATGTTGAAACCAGTCTCCCAGGACGTTCTGATACACACACAATTCTGGTACCCTGGACTAAAAAATTAAACTAGAGACTCTGCTTTTCATTCTCTCTCTCCCTGTCCACCTCCCATCTTTCACCCATCATCACCTAATCCCAATGACTAGAGCTTCTACAGCTTATCCGGGGAGTAGCATGCAAGGCATTTTACCTCTCTGCGCATGTTTCCTCTTCTGTGACATAAGGAGAAAAATACATCACCTCATGGGGTCATCTTAAGGATTAAATGTCTAAATAGATGGGAAGTTTTTAGAACAGTGCCTAGCATGTAAACCCATCATATCGTTATTACAGTTGTCCCTCAGTATTTACATCTTCCCTATCCATAGATTTGACCAACCGAAGATCAAAAATATTCTGTAAAAATGGTTCCATAAATTTCCAAAAATCAGCACTTGAATTTGCCATATGTTGGCAAATACATAGCATTTACATTGTACTAGGTATTATAAATAATCTACAGATGATTTAAAGCATATGAGAGGAGATGCACAAGTTAGCTGCAAATGCTGTCATCTTATATAAGGGACTTGGGCATCCATAGATTTGGGTATCTGCAGGAGTCTTGGAACCAATTCCCCTCAGATACTGAGGGACAACTGTACTAAGATCTAGGAGCATCATCGTTTAAAATCAGGCAACATCATTAACTGACATCATCCACTCAATATCCACCTAGTTATGTATAACTAGGTATCCAAGATGCTTCTTACAATTTCCCTGAGGTTCTCTTTGGAGAGCAGTGGCACTCCGTGCCCAGCAAGCACAAAGGAGGAAACAAAAGTCACAGGGCAGCCATTTGGGGTGAGGATAGAGAAGCTGGGTGATCGAAGTCCTCTGCCAGGCTGCCCATTTCTAAGCGTTTCACTCAAGAAATGCAGAAGGGGAGGGGCTGAAGGAAGAAACAGGAGGAGGCTGGAGATTGGGGTAGAGTGGCTGTGGTCCAGGCAGTCTTCAGAGAGGAGCCGCTGCTTTTTTGTCTGGACAATGCCAACTGCAGGGCTGTAACTTGAGTGGGGACAGGGCAGGGGTGGGGTGGGGGGACACAATCAAAGGACTGAGGCTCTGCTAGGTCTGTTCCTTTCAGCATCAGTTTACCGCGTGGCTCCCTTGGGCCCTGCCAGAGGAGTCAGATGGAAGGAAAAGAGGCCATGGAGACAGATTTTCGGAGACTTAGGTTTCTAATCAATTGTTCTAAACTACCTGACGAGGACTCAGAATTTGCTCTGACATCCTAAATTTTCTTTAAAAATGCAAGAATGTCTACTCGGTGGAGATTTCTCCTTAGGCTTTTGCTTCTTCCTCCCTGTCTTTCTGGTTGCCTTGTCCACTCAGCTTGAGGTTTGGACTTCGGAACAAGTTCCATTTTAGACAAACTCAGCAGCAAACCCAACACTTTTGGTTTCCTCTCCATGGAGATATACGTTGCAGAAATATTTTATTTTATTCTTCCTCTTCAAATAGTTCTTTCAAGATTTTTGAGACATCTTAATTAAATAAGAGCAAAGAGTTGAAATGGAATAAAGAGTTTTGTGAAAAGGCTACAAACATAAATTCTGGATTTCTAGAATAGTTTGAGGCAAACCATGCATTATATCCTCTGACTGGCAAACACATCACTAAGTATCTTGATTGGGCTTCCTTTGGATCAGATTTTCTCGGCATATATACCAAACTACACCTTTTTAGCTAAAACTGTTTAATAAATGGAAAGGCAGTTGGCTCCCCTTTCTCCAATCCTCTACTAAATATACATTTTATAGCCTGCCTAATTTCATTTATTTTGTTATGGTTCTGGCAGGGTTATTAGTGTCTGGAAAAATAAGTAAATTTAAAGATAAGTCTAAGATGGACTGATTCAAAATTGGGAAAGGAGTATGTCAAAGCTGTATATTGTCATCCTGCTTATTTAAGCTATATGCAGAGTACATCATGCAAAATGCCAGGCTGGATAAAGCATAAGCTGGAGCCAAGATTTCAGGGAGAAATATCAATAACCTCAGATATGCAGATGACGCCATCATTATGACAGAAAGCAAAGAGGAACTAAAGAGCCTCTTGATGAAGGTGAAAGAGAAGAATGAAAAACCTGGCTTAAAGCTCAACATTCAAAAAACTAAGATCATGGCATCCGGTCCCATCACTTCATGGCAAATAGATGGGGAAACAATGGAAACAGTGACAGACTTTATTTTGGGGGGCTCCAAAATCACTACAGATGGTGACTGCAGACATGAAATTAAAAGACACTTGCTCCTTGAAAGAAAAGCTATGACCAACTTAGACAGCATATTAAAAAGCAGACATTACTTTGCCAACAAAGTTCCATCTAGTCAAGGCTATGGTTTTTCCAGTGGTCATGTATGGATGTAAGAGTTGGACTATAAAGAAAGCTGAGCCCTGAAGAATTGATGCTTTTGAACTGTGGTGTTGGAAAAAACTCTTGAGAGCCTCTTGCACTGCAAGAAGATCAAACCAGTCAATCCTAAAAGAAATCAGTCCTGAATATCCTGATGCTGAAACTGAAACTCCAATACCTTGGCCACCTCATGCAAAGAGCCAACTCGTTAGAAAAGACCATGATGCTGGGAAAGATTGAAGGCAGGAGAAGAAGGGGACAACAGAGGATGAGATGGTTTGATGGCATTGCCAACTCAATGGACATGAGTTTGAGAAAGTTCCAGGAGATGGTGAAGGACAGGGAAGCCTGTCGTGCTACAGTCCATGGGGTTGCAAAGATTCAGACATGGCTGGGCGACTGAGCAACACGATGAAGACTGAATCACTGCAGTGTCCAAATCACCTGTAAGTATGTCACTGTTTTTGCACAGTTTGAACAATTTGCTTAGAATTGTATATGTCAAACAACTCAATTTCCCTCTCATTTCTATACGTTGATAGGTGGATCAATTTACCTTATCTCACTTTGGTTCTGAAAATGAATGTCTGAGAACTTTGAAGCCCATTAGAAGTCTCTGGGATATCAGTGAATTGGTGCGATAGTTCTCCCCAAAGATAGAAGCATCTCTGCTGCTGCTGCTAAGTCGCTTTAGTTGTGTCCGACTCTGTACGACCCTATGGACAGCAGCCCACCAGGTTCCTCTGTCCATGGGATTCTCTAGGCAAGAAGGAAGCATCTCAGAAGCGGCCATATCATCCATACACCAGAATGGAAAATGCCCTCTCATTACTGATTCTTTCTTCTGCCTCTCTCCCCTTTCCTCTCCCCCACCATTTCCCTGACAAGGCAGATGAACTTTACTGCCAAATTTCTCCACAGTCCAGTGGTTTCTCATCTTACTCACTGGACCACCATCTTCTCTCTCTGGAATAACTGTTTAATTATTTGTGTGTCCAGCTGGAGCATGAACTCTGTCTAAGCTGGGCCCATATTTTTCTTATGGATTTTTGTTTCCCTCCCTCCAAGTCTCCACAGGGCCTTTTAGAAATGTGCTACACACCAGGGGAACCAGTCAAGTGCACAGCAAGTTGCTGAAGTCACTATGTGTGATGTCTCAGCCCAGCTTTTCCTTATTACTGAATCTAGAGACAAATGTATCACCTTCTGGCTCCAGAACAGCCTGTGTTCAACATGTCTTCAATGTCTGCTCCAGAAAGGGGGCTTAAGACAATCCCAGGACTATTATTACAGCTCCCTTGAATCCTCAAAGGGGGCCAAGATTGGATGACAGATTTTATGGTCACCATATGTATAGTTCAGTTATGTTCCTCAAATATTCAGGCAAGTTTCAACCTTCCCATGAAGCAGTGATATGAAGGAAATCAGTTAAAGAAATGTGTGCGTGCTAAGTCGCTTCGGTCATGTCCAACTCTTTGCAACCCCATGGACCATATCCTGTCAGGCTCCTCTATCCACAGAATTCTCCAGGCAAGAATACTGTAGTAGGTTGCCAAGCCCTTCTCCAAAGGATCTTCCAGATCCAGGGATCAAACCCATGTCTTTTAAGTCTCCTACATTGCCAGGCAGATTCTTTACCATGGCACCATCTGGGAATCTGAAACAATTAAGCTTCTTAATTCAATTAATTTTCTAGGGCACCCCTCAGAGTAGCTTCTGAGGGGCAATTTACACACTTATCTTTTGATAAAATGCGCATATTTCAGTCTAACTATAAACACATATTTCAAACTTTTTTTCAATTGCCTTGGACCTTTTAAAGAACATAGAACAACCTAGTGAAACGAGTATAGGATCAGAATATGCTGACCATATAAACGTATATCCAAAAGATTTCAGAATTGTCCTAACACTCAGTTCCTCTTACTTACCTTTGATGCAGGGCCCAGGAGACTTCTGNATGCACATATTTCAGTCTAACTATAAACACATATTTCAAACTTTTTTTCAATTGCCTTGGACCTTTTAAAGAACATAGAACAACCTAGTGAAACGAGTATAGGATCAGAATATGCTGACCATATAAACGTATATCCAAAAGATTTCAGAATTGTCCTAACACTCAGTTCCTCTTACTTACCTTTGATGCAGGGCCCAGGAGACTTCTGGTTTTGTGTATGTGAGTTTTGTTATTGTTACTCTTGTTTCAGGAGATTTTCCCCTTTGTTTTAGCTCCCCTGACACCACCACCTTTGTCCAAGAAACCCACTCCAACCATTACCCCACCCTCATAGACTGCAACTGAGGGAAAAATCTTTTAAAACAATTATCAAGATTGGCTGCTTGCTGTGATCAAATTCATTTAGATAATAGCTAAATGCTACATTTCACTTGGTGCACAATGTTTTACTCTTTTTTCCTCTGCCTTTCTTTCTCCAGTATTCACATGGAAATAATGCCATAGTTGTCTTGGGATAAATTTGAGGTGCTCTCTGAGGACCTGACTTATTTCGGTAAGCACAGGCAGAGGGTGGATAGGTGTCTGGCTGCAAAAGAGATAGGAAAGAAGAGGACAGTAACTCTTTTAAAAAAAAAAATCTTTAAAAAAATGAATATTACCACTAGTGATTATTACTAAGGACTATTCATAGAGAAGATTTGGAAATACTGAAAAAGTATAAACAGCATTTAAAAATAAATTACATATTATACTATATGTTCTACCAAATTAAAATTCTAGCAAGTAAATACATTTGTATTTTAAATTTCACAGTACACTGAGAGTAACTTCCAATGGTGTTGAATATTATTTTAAAACAGTGTTTTGAAAGAGAGAGTTTTCACCAGCTTTCACTGGAGATTTATGTAAAAACTTTGACTCCCAAGTCCTTTACCGGGTTTGAAAATTCAGAGAGATTCTTTGGGACATAAGTAGAGGAACACAAAGAGTTGTATATTTTAAAGATTGTCTTGGGTCTCAGACTGTAAATAATCTGCCTGCAATGCAGGAGATTCAGTTTCAATCCCTGGGTCGTGAAGATTCCCTGGAGAAGGGAATGCTTACCCATTCTGGTATTCTTGCCTGGAAAATTCTATGGAAAGAGTTGACTGGTGGGTACAGTCCATGGGGTCACAAAGAGTTGGACGTGACTTAGCCACCAAAAAGAAAGCTGAGTGCTGAAGAATTGATGCTGTTGAATTGCGGTATTAGAGAAGACTCTTAAAAGTCCTCGGGACTGCAAGGAGATCAAACCAGTCCATCCTAAAGGAAATCAGTCCTGAATATTCATTGGAAGGACTGATTTATGTTTTCATTTAGTTAAATCATGTTTTATGCCACTAAGTAAGAATTTTCATTTTTTTTCACATAAGTACTAAATAACTTTATTAATCATTGATATATGGTTTATATTTTGTCTGATACTACTAAGTTCATTTCAGTCAATATAATTTTGAAGTGAGGAATAGAAAAATAATTGATTTTTGTGTGTTTCTTTTGTAACTCACCACCTACCTAAATCATTATTTATTCTAATACTTTTCTATTTATTTACTTATATTTTAGAGATTGCAAACTATATCATCTATGAAGTGAAGTAAAGTGAAAGTCACTCAATCTTGTCTGACTCTGCGACCCCATGGACTATACAGTCCATAACAACAATTTATCTTCTCCTTCCAAATATTTACATTTCTTAGGACTTTTTATTGGTTCACAATCATTAGATCTTTTATAAAAAATATGAGTAATATTGGTGATGGAAGATGTCCTTTTCTGAATTTTAATGTCTTTGGTGTTTCACCATAAGCACGTGATTGGCCTTTGGTTTGTGATAGCTATAGTATTTTTAAAAATCTGATTAAGGAAATATCCCTTATCAAACTGAGGAAATCACTATATTAAAAAAAAAAAAACCCTAACCCCACATTTCTTTTGTAACTGCATTTTGAACTACTTTTCGGCTTAATAGAAAAGCTGAAAAATAGCACAGACTTTCCATATATTCCTCTTGCAGTCTCTTTCAATGTTAACATGTTACAAAACCATAATACACTGATCAGAGCCAGGAAATTAACATTGGCACAAAAAATGCCAGGAACTCAAGACTTATACAGATTCCATCAGTTTTTTGTTTAACTAATGTCTTTGTTGCTGCTGTTNGCTGAAAAATAGCACAGACTTTCCATATATTCCTCTTGCAGTCTCTTTCAATGTTAACATGTTACAAAACCATAATACACTGATCAGAGCCAGGAAATTAACATTGGCACAAAAAATGCCAGGAACTCAAGACTTATACAGATTCCATCAGTTTTTGTTTAACTAATGTCTTTGTTGCTGCTGTTGTTCCATGACCCAATTCAGAATTTTATGTTACTTTAATCTCAAGCAGTTTGTAATAGTTTCTCAGTCTTTGCTTTTCTTAACCATGACATCATTGAGAATCCACTGAAGAATCTATCTACTATTAGAGGAGCTAAATGTTGCTCCTCTTGAGTTTGTCTAGCATTTTCACATAATTTTGACTACGTATGTTTGGTGAGAATTTCACAGGAATGATGCGGTGTCCTTCTCCATGCCTTGTATCATTTTGCATCACAGGGATCACAAGGGCTCACAAAGCTCCTGCCAGGCTTTCTCCACCAAAAACTATCTTTCCTTCTATAACAAGCATAACTTGGGGAAGCTACCGTGAGACGGTACATCCTTTTTCCTCAACTTTTCTCCTACTAATGCTAGCCTCCATCAGTGAATTTTGACTATTTTTAATTAGAAATGAATTTTGAACTTTGCCAAATGCCTTTTGGAGATTGATCAAGATAAGCACGTGCTTTGTCAAGTGTAAAATATGTTGCCATTGAAATTTGTATTAGAACTGCCTTGCATTTAGGAAGACTTTTTATTAATTTGTGGTTGGAGTAATCTATTTCTTCTTTTTAAATTATTCTTTAAATACACTCTACTGGTTAGTTTTCCTTTAAGATTCTGTTGATCTAATTTGCCAGCATTTATTTTGACCTGTAGAATTGTGTTTTTTTGTTATTTATTTATTTCAAATTGCTGAATATTTCATTCTCAATAAGCCAAAAGCTTGAAAGTTGGGAGAAATTATGATAATGCAGGGAGTGTATGAAGATTTTCCAAGGGCTGCTCAGACTTTTGGCAAGTGGAGACTTTTGAATGGATTCAATGCAATCAATGGCTACATTCTTAATTTCTTTATGATATTTTTCCTAAAATTGATCTACCTGAGAATGGGTCTGGGGTCGAGGTCAACTTTCATATTAACTCCTTCCTTACATAGCTTTCACAATTGCCCTTTTCTCACTTTGCATAAGATAGTTCTCCCACCCCAGGTGGAATTTTACTAATTCCATTGCCTCAAGGAATAGGAATCTCTAAAGAAATTAAAATATTTAATTTCTAAGTAAGATTCAAAATATTGCTGTAGGTGTTGAGAAAATTAATAAAGCTGATGACTGAGTAACAAATTTCTGTACATGTCAGGTGGCTTCCAAATCTTTGCTGTCAACAGAATTGAAGGAGAATCTAATGCAATTATTGATATTAAATCATTAAAAATATAACTTGGAAGGCCTTCAAAAAATTAAGTGACATTTCCACAACAAAACTCCTTCCATTCTGAAATACGCTTTCTGTGATCCAAGTTTGTCAGAAATACCAACTATCACAAAAGAAAATCAAGAATAGAAATTACAGTCAACCCTTGTCACATTCTATTAATAAGTATTACTCATCCACAGGCACATGAACTCAAAATTCCATCCATCTGCTTAAGAGAGGCAACTTCAATAACATTCTGGTTTTTTATACTTAAAAATTATCACGATGTCTTTGTGATTGTTCATCTACTATTGACTATATAATTGCAGAATTTTTACATTCAAAATAGGATTAAAATTTTTAAATGATAGGCATTTTTTGCAATGATGTATGACGAAAGTGAAAGCCAGCGAATTTGGACAACTCAGCAGTGGTCACAGGACTGGAAAAGGTCAGTTTTCATTCCAATCCCAAAGAAAGGCAATGCCAAAGAATGCTCAAACTACTGCACAATTGCACTCATCTCACATGCTAGTAAAGTAATGCTC
>SJYX01022377.1:1250-20757 GCA_006410675.1 Oreotragus oreotragus
AAGGAGACACCCCGCCTCCTGCCCCCACCCCCAACCCGACAACACATACACACACTCATTGTTTTTCTCTTCACCCTCTCTTCTCTTTCTGGGTATATGTTTCAGTAGTAGGAGGTCAGATCGATCTCAGCTCTTTCTTTCCAGGTGGCCGAAGTGGCAGAGAAGACAGGAAGCATTTCCTTCTGAAGAAAAGACCTGTCCATCCTGTTGTCTTTTCTTCTGGCATCTCTTTGCTTCAACCTCCTGTCTCCCATGTGACCAACTGGTCATAACACTTGGGTTTAGCATGGCTCAGACGGTAAAGCGTCTGCCTGCAGTGCGGGAGACCTGGGTTTGATTCCTGGGTCGGGAAGTTCCCTGGAGAAGGAAATGGCAATCCACTCCAGCACTCTTGCCTGGAAAATCCCATGGACGGAGGAGCCTTATAGGCTACAGTCCATGGGGTCGCAAAGAGTCAGACACAACTGAGCGACTTCACTTCACTTAGGATTAAAAGAAGGAAAGGTCTGATTGAGTCATTATCACTGGAGAACCCCGCCCCAGGGATTCACATACAAGCCCTGCAATAATAAGTGGTTAATGCATTCAGATTGAAATTTGATGACAGATCATGCAAAGAAAATGTTGAAGATGGAGCTTCAAATTGCCAATGACAGTTTTCTAACGTGAGACAGTGTTATCCCAAGATGACAACTCTCTGCCAAAGCTGTTTCTCTCACTTTTGTTCTCTTCCTCCTGGAGATGGTGTCTAGAGGGTGGTGCTTAGGTGAACTCATGGTGACTCTTCTCTGGATTGTCACCAACATGTGTTGCAAGAATGCTAGTCTGATCTTGTCCTTGAGCTGTCAATCCTAAAGTCTCCTCTCTTTGATCTCCTCCTTCCCCGCCATTCCTGTGACTGGCAGGAACTTCTCTTGCATCACATCTGCCTCCTCACCAAGGTGAAATCTGTAAATACCTACTTCCCAGAACCATAGTAACAGAATGGCTCCTGGGAAAACACTATTTATGGAATAGAAAAAATATATACACCCCATACACACAATCTTTGTCACATTGCATTCCTTTATCACTGTCTGTTGTCTGAATATCACCTTTGGAAATCGTATAAGGAAAGAAACCTGGAATTTGGGATTATTCCCCAAAATTCATAAGGTCAAGCTCTTACAAATAATTTCTAGTATTATCACTACATACACCAGGGGCTTCCCTGGTGGCTCAGAAGTTAAAGCGTCTGCCTCCAACGCGGGACACCCGGGTTCCATTCCTGGGTTTGATCACTGGGTCGGGAACATCCCCTGAAGAAGGAAATGGCAACCCACTCCAGTATTCTTGCCTGGAGAATCTCATGGACGGAGGAGCTTGGTAGGCTACAAGGTCTCCATGAGGTCTCAAAGAGTTGGACACGACTGAATGACTTCACTTTCATCGCTATGTATGACTTCATTTCCCATTATACTCTTTCATGGTCTCCCTGTAACAGAACATTCAGGGATTTTCCATTTTGCTTGCTACTGTAACTGCAACATCTGAAATAGCTGCAACATCTGAAATAGCACATGGCCCCGGGTAGGTGCTCAATGAGTATTTGTTGAATGACTGAGTGGTCAGTCACATCCTCTGTGTTTGGATTTATCCAGTTCCAGTCTCGGGGCAATCCTCCTTCCCTTCTCTCCAGGTCCTTGCAGAGCGTTACCCAGGCACTTGCACGCTGGCCAGAGCAGTCACCAGCTTGGAGGTGGTGGTTGATAGTGGTGGGTCTTAGTGAGGTCCCTCAGGAAGAGCAAGAAGGAGCACACGTGGGGGCCAAGAGTCGTCCTAGAGCAGCAGTTCTCAAACTTCTGAATCTCAGAACCTCTTTACACTTCAAAAAATTGTTGAGGATTCTAAGAAACTCTCTTTACATGGGTTATGTCAATATTTCTTCTATTAAAATTAAAACAAAAAATTTAAATATTAATTAATTTATTGAAAATGAACAAAAATATTACATGTTAGCATAAATAATAAATTTTTGAGCAATTATATTTTTAATTGAAGCATAATTGATTTATAATATGATGTTAGTATCAGGTATATAAGACAAGTGATTTATTTATATATTAATATATATATTCTTTTTCCAATTCTTTTCCCTTACAAATTATTACAAAATATTGACTCTGTTTCCTTGTCCTATTCACTAGGTCCTTGTTTTGTATATAGTAGGTCCTATATTTTGTATATAGTAATGTGTATAAAGCATAGCTGTATTTTCCAAAACAAAAGTTACCAAGAGGAGTGACATTTACTTTTTTCCAAGTCTCTTGTGTCTGGTTTGAAAAAGGCAGCTGAATTCTTATATCTGCTCCTCTGTTTAATCAGTTGTGATATATTTTGGTTAAAATCTGGTCTCACATAGAGATATAGTTGAAAAAGGGAGGATCTTGGGGACTCTGGTGGTTCCTGACCTCATTCTGAAAACTGCTGTCCTAAAGTGACACCTGTGGGACATTCTTGGTGGTTCCGTGGTTAAGACTCAACTTCCACTGCTTGGTGCATGGGTTCAGTACCAGGACAAGAACTAAGATCCAGCATGCCTCGGGGCATGGGCAAAATAGTAATGATAATGACAGTAAAGTAGCTATTTACACTTAATAGACAGTTGCTGCAGCAATAGTGACCCTCTCTGTCACAAAGCTCCTTGTTGTTGGTGGTCAGTCGCTAAGTCGTGTACAACTCTTTGTGACCCTGTGGACTGTAGCTCGCCAAACAGATCTGTCCATGGGATTCTCCTGGCAAGAATACTGGAGTGGGTTGCCATTTCCTTCTCCAGGGAATCTTCCCAGACCTAAGAGCGAATCTGCGTCTCCTGCATGGACAGGCGGATTCTTTACCACTGAGCCACCTGGGAAGCCCCAACAGAGTTTCAGCCCTCCAGAAACTCCAGATCCTGCTAGAAGAACAGAACTCCCATTTCTCACCTTCCCTGCCTCCCATTTCTCCACTTACGATTGCCCAGTTCTCAATCATATATTACAGCTGGCAGTCTGGAACAGGAAAGATAGATAAAATATACGTTCCTGAGGGAAGGTGCTGAGGGAAGAGTGGAGTGGACTAGCCATCCTAGGAAGTGGGTGAGGGAAAGAAAACACACTACCCATCTTCAGCGAGACGAGGTTAGGAGGTGCAAGCACATTTATGAACAAAGATGACTCAGTGCCTGGGCTGAAAGAAGGAAACAAACAATAAAGCCCAACCTGCTGGGTGTGTGTGGAAAAAACTGGTTCTCAGAGGGGGAGGAGTTGGTGTTATAAATTAACGATAACATAATTACATTTTTACAGCCTTGTTCCTGTTTATTGGGGGAACTGATGGAAAGATAGCTGACAACCAAGTTGAGCTCTGAGACTAGTGAACTCTCAGCACATTGGCGTGGCCTTGCTACCACGGGTGAAAAGGCTTTAGGCAACAACAGTTTATGAAACGCTCTCCTTGGGCCAGCACCACCTCCTACACCTTCACTGTGTATCTTGCTTGTCTGCTTTACGGAGGGAAGACACAGGCAGCAGCTGTCAGTGGTCCTAGCCAGGTCCCTGGGACCACCTATCACATGCGGTCCAGCTCTGCTTGGAAGGCTGTGTCCGTATGTGTGTGTGCGCATGTGCACGCGTGTGAGTGGTTGTGTGCTGATGCAACTAGAGACAAGAGCCACACCCACATGGAAATAGAAGATTTTTGTGTCTCTCTAAGAACTTCTTAACCTATTAGCTCAGTGAACAAGTATAAGCAAGGATTGGGTTTTTTGTTTTTTAATATAACAACTTTACTGAGATAAATTTGAATGCCACAAAATTTACAGTTTTAAAGTTTACAATTCAATGAATTTTAGAATATTTACAGAATTATGCAACTATCATCAATATCTAATTTTAAAACTTTGTTTCTTTTCCAAAAAGAAACCCCATACTCATTAGCAGTCATTCCCCATTCCTCATCCTCTCCAGCTCTTGTCAGCTACTAACCTTACTTCGGTTTTCTATACATTTTCTTTTACTGGACATTTCATATAAATGAAATCAAATCATACAGTCCTTGTGTCTGGCATCCTTCACTGAACATGTTTTCAAGGTTCTTCCAAAAAAAAAAAAAAAATCAAGGCTCTTCCAAGCTACAGCATGTACCAGTATTTCTTTCCTTTTTATGGCCAAATAATACTCTATGGTTTGAATATACCACCTTAGTGATCTGTTTATTATTTGACAGATACCCATTAATTGGCAACCATTTGGGTTGTTGTGACTATTGTAAATAAGGCTACTATGCATATTTATGCCACAGCTACTGAGCCACGAGACACTATACGCAGTAGTGAAAGATCCTGCTTGACGCAATGAAGACCCCAAGTGCCACAACTTAGACCAGAGGCAGCCAAACATAAATAAATATTTTTTTTTAAGTCAATCTCATCTGAAAATAACCTCATGGAAACATCCAGAACAGTGTTTGACCACATACTGGAGAACTGTGGCCTAGCCACATTAACACATACAATTAATCATCACATTTGGAAATTTAAAAATTAAAAATGAAGTAAAAGTAGTGTTGCAGTGAAACATGAAAAAGTTATCTTTTTCTCTTTCCCTTTTGAGTCCTTCTTTGATTTAAGTGTTCCTGATCTACAGTCTGCACTGATAACTAAATTTCCTTCTTTTCAGAAGACTAACCTGTTAGGTTTGGAGAAGGAAATGGCAACCCACCCCAGTGTTCTTGCCTGGAGAATCCCAGCCCTGGTGGGCTGCCGTCTATGGGGTCGCACAGAGTCGGACACGACTGAAGCGACGCAGCAGCAGCAGCAGCAGCAACCTGTTAGGTAAACTACATCACGGACCTATTGCCCTCTAACTCTGCATGAACCACATTATGTATCCATTATCTTTTAATTTTATGCTAGTCACATCCTGATGCTTAACTTTACAGCACTTTCTCTACAAACCACCCATTATAGTTTTTTTTTCCCTCGTTCTGCAAATCGCAGTGCAATCCACAAAAAACAATGGACCCTACTATTGGGACCAACTGTTAGACCCAAATGATTGGGCTACCTGATGCCAGCCTATTGAGTGTTTTGAAACAATGCAAAAAGAAAGAAGAATACAGGATCCTTACATCTTTGCTCTTTATTTCCAATACCTGACTGCGAGCGAGCCCCAACTATAGGATCCCCTTGATTCCCCATGGAGGGGAGGCACAATCCTTGAGGCATGAGCCTACTTCTCTCCTCTGCTGGCTTGAGGGTTAAAGCCATCTTTAGATTTTCTCCAAACTCTGTCTCCATATTTTCTTTCCGGTGGGCAGAGGAAGCCAAGATTTTGGCAGCAACAATAGCTTCTAATTAGCCTCCTTGCCTTTCAATTTTGGATGTCTTGGCACTCTCTTACTAACTCTGCCAAAATACACTCTCCAGCACATAACATAAATACTTCCCCACCTTCTTGAGGTACTCACAACACCAGAGTTCTTCAGCACGGCCCTGAGTGCCCCTCTCAGTATGACCTCCATCAAAATTTCCAGTTTCTCTGGATTATTTGCTTTCCTACCCATGCTTGCCCTGCGTACTTTCATCTCTTTGCTTTTGCTTTAAAGTTGAAGTCCTCTTCAGTTCAAATCAGTCGCTCAGTCATGTCCGATTCTTTGCAACCCCATGTACTGCAACACACCAGGTTTCCCTGTTCATCAACAACTCCCGGAGCTTGCTCAAACTCATGTCCACCGAGTCGGTGATGCCATCCAACCATCTCACTCTCTGTCATCCCCTCCTACTCCTGCCTTCAATCTTTCCCAGCATCAGGGTCTTTTCTAATGAGTCTGTTCTTAGCATCAGGTGGCCAAAGTATTGGAGCTTCAGCTTTAGCATCAGTCTATCCAATGAATACTCAGAGTTGATATCCTTTAGGATTGACCAGTTTGATCTCCTTGCAGACCAAGGGATTCTCAGGAGTCTTCTCCAACACCACAGTTCAAAAGCATCAATTCTTCGGTGCTCAGCTTTCTTTATAGTCCAATTCTCTCATCCATACATGATTACTGGAAAAACCATAGCTTTGACTAGACAGACCTTTGCCGGCAAAGTAACGTCTCTGCTTTTTAATATGCTGTCTAGGTTAGTCATAGCTTTTCTTCCAAGGAGTAAGTGTCTTTTAATTTCATGGCTGCAATCACCATCTGCAGTGATTTTGGAGCCCAAGAAAATAAAGTCTGTCGTGGTTTCCATTTTTTCCCCATCTATTTGCCATGAAGTAATGGGGACCAGATGCCATGATCTTCATGTTTTGAATGTTGAGTTTTAAGCTAGCTTTTTCACTCTCCTCTTTCACTTACATCAAGAAGCTTTTTATTTCCTCTTCACTTTCTGCCATAAGGATGTGTCATCTGCATATCTGAAGTTATTGATATTTCTCCTGGCAATCTTTATTCTAGCTTGTGCTTCATCCAGCCTGGCATTTCACATGATGTAGTCTTTATATAATAAGCAGGGTGACAATATACAGCCTTGACATACTCTTTTCCTAATTTGGAACCAGTCTGTTGTTCCATGTCCAGTTCTAACTGTCGCTTCTTGACCTGCATACAAATTTCTCAGGAGGCAGGTAAGGTGGTCTGGTATTCCCATCTCTTGAAGAATTTTTTAGTTTGTTGTGATCTTGCCTGCAGTACAGGAGACCCGGGTTCGAACCCTGGGTTGGGAAGATCCCCTGGAGAAGGAAATGGCAACCCACTCCAGTATCCTTGCCTGGAAAATCTCATGGACAGAGGAACCTGATGGATTGCAGTCCATGGGGTCACAAAAAGTCGGGCACGACTGAACGACTAACACACACACACAGATAGATGTTTTTCTGAGATTCTGTTGCTTTTTCTATGATCTAACGGATGTTGGCAACATGATCTCTGGTTCCTCTGCCTTTTCTAAATCCAGCTTGAACATCTGGAACCCCATGAACAGTATGAAAAGGCAAAAAGATATGACACAGAAAGATGAAATCCTGTAAGTCTATTTTTTTTTTTTAAATCATGCTCTTTCTTTAAAAAGAAAAATAAGTGTGGTGTCATAAATCAAACTCCCTCTACCAGCCCTTGCTTCCTGTCCACACCTTCTCCTTTCTGGCAAACTTCTAATCTTCTGATGGTTCTTTTAATGTCAACCTTCATATTTTAAAGTAAAACACTAATAATGACATATTTGGGGAGCTTTCCTGGTGGCTCAGTCGCAAAAAATCTGCCTGCCAATGCAGGAGACTCAAGTTTGATCCCTGGGTCAGGGAGATACCCTGGAGAAGGAAATGGCAATCCTTTCCGGTATTTTTGCTGAGGAAATCTCATGGACAGAGGAGCCTGGCAGGCTACAGTTCATCGGGTCACAAAAGAGTTGGACACAACTTAGTGACTAAACGACAATAATATATTTATTTTTTGGCTGAATATAAACTGATGACTTTCTACTATGATGAGGTTTTTACTCTGTTATCACCTAGATCCCATCTATACACATATACTTACACTTATGCGTTAAAAAAGAAAAAGAAAAAAACCCTGAATATTCATTGGAAGGACTGATGCTGAAGCTGAAGCTCCAATACTTTGGCCACCTGCTGGGAAGAGTCAACTCATTGGAAAAGATCCTGATGCTGGGAAAAATTGAAGGCAAAAGGAGAAGAGGGTGGCAGAGTATGAGAGAGAAAGCATCACGGACTCAGTGGACATGAATCTGAGCAAACTGTAGGAGATAGTGAAGGACAGGGAAGCCTAGTGTGTGAAGAGTCAGACATGACTTGTCGAATTGAAAGGTTGTTGAATTACGATGCCGGGATTCTTGGCCTCCGGAAGAGAAGAATTCAATCCGGGGCCAGAGACGAGGCTTGATCGCTCAGAGCTTTTGTGTCATAAAGTTTTATTAAAGTATAAAGGAGATAGAGAAAGCTTCTGACATAGGCATCAGAAGGGGGCAGAAAGAGTACCCGTCTGCTAGTATTCAGCTGGATGTTATATAGTCACCAGCAGTCTGTTAATGAAAGAAAGGAATGTTTCAAAACTTAGAATGGCACCAGGCCCCACACCCATAAGAATATTTTGGGATAACCTTGGCTCCAAATGGTTGATCTTGGGCCATAAAATGATTAACTTGAATCTTGAAGAAGGGCAGATCACCATACAAATAGTTTCATTTACATAGATTAGAGGAACAATATCGGAGTGTAACATACTGGTTTATCAAGTAGGTTGAGCCCAAAAGGCGGAACCGACTTGAAGACAGAGTTTGGGGTAAATGCATAGTACATTAGCATAGCTTAAGATAAACATTTCCATAAGAAAAAGGCATTGGTTAACTTGAGGTGAAACCAGGTATCATTATGGCAACACAGAATCTTAAGAGAAACCTCTTTTGGAGACCCCTGGCCTTCCTGCCTGTTACCCTCTCAGAATGAACAGCAACAAATATATGTGTACAGGTATTCTCCTTCCCCATCTTAATACGGTTAAATCTTAAGTTTGAATTCTATTAATATTTGTCGTGTTATAAAAAAAAAAGACTGAGTAAACCTAAAGGTCTAATTGGCTTTATTATTATTTTTTAAAAGATTTTTTGATGGCGATCATTTTTAAAGTCTCAATTGAATTTGTTATAGTGTTGCTTCTGTTTTATGTTTTGGTGTTTGGGGATGTGGAATCTTAGCTCCCCAACCAGGGATGGAATCTGCACCCCCTGCACTGGAAGAGAGAGTTTCAGCTGGACTGCCAGCGAAGTCCCTGACTGGCTTTATTAAATGACTCCTGAGGTGCTTCAGAGGAGTTTGTGTAAAATGGAAGGTTTCTATAGCAGAAAGAGGGTGGGACAAGGAAATTACAAGAGTGGATTATTTCAAGAACATCACCCTCCCTGAGAGGAAGGTGAGGGCAGGGTGGCGGGGGGGGGCCGGTCATAGGCAGATTACCTCACTAGTCCTACCAGGAAATTTCACACTCAATGGTTTTTAAACCTTCTGGGAGAGGTTAAAACTGCACTAGGTTAGATATTAAGTCTTGGTGTGATTTACCACAGTGACTTCAGGGCTTGTTGTTTTTTTTAACAGGTATTTACATGTAACCAGTTTTACCATGAATGTAGTCTCTTGCTTGGGCTTTTTCTCTTAATCATTGCCTTGTTCCTCCCTTGACTTTATTTTCCTTGTTTCATTTTCCATTTTTTGTTGCTGTTCAGGCACTAAGTCATGTCCGACTCTTTCTGGGACCCCATGGACTGTAGCCCACCAGGCTCCTCTGTCTATGGAATTCTCCAGGCAAGAATACCGGAGTGCATTGCCATTTCCTTCTCCAGGGGATCTTCCCAACCTGGGGATCAAACCTGAGTCTACTGCATTGGCAGGCAGATTCTTTACCACTGAGCCACCAGGGGAAGCCCATTTACCCAGCATTTGTTAGTCCCCAAGCTCTCTGCCAAAAGTGTACATCTCTTCTCAATTCCTTCAGACTTATTGAGGACTCTATCAAATTCACCTTTTTCTTAGAAGTCCTCCCCTTCCCCCAAAGTCATCCACCTTCCTGCTGCATGGTGAGTGTCTTACCTTCCAGGCCACAGAACGGCTATCGCCCTGAGCTCACCTCTCACCCTGATCCTGAAAATTCCTTCTACTCCTCTCTGGTGTGGGCTCTCATGTTTCCTAGTTTCCATGACTTCCTCTTTGTCGGTTTATTGTCTTCAATGAAGCTCCTCTTCTAGTAGCTTTCTGAAGAAAAAAATGCATGGGAGAAATTTCACAAGTTGTTCTGTATTTGAAGATCTTTTATTGTGCCTTTATGTTTGAATGATAGTTCGGGAGGTATCTTAATTCGGGCTGCCATAACAAAGTACCGTAGACAAGGACTTCCCTGTAGCTCAAATGGTAAAAAATCTGCCTGCAATGCAGGAGGCCTGGGTTCGATCCCTGGGTTAGGAAGATCCTCTGGAGAAAGGAATGGCAATCCGCTCCAGTATTCTTGCCTGGAGAATCCCACGGATAGAGGAGCCTGGTAAGCTACAGTCCATGGGGTCGCAAAAAGTTGGACAGGACTGACTGACTAACATACACCGGTGGTTTATAAATAACAAAAGTTTCTTTCTGGAGGCAGGAAGTTTCATATCAGGGTGCCAGCCTGGATGGGTTCTAGGGAAAGCCCTCTTCTGACTTATGAAAGTGAAGTGGCTCAGTCGTGTCTGACTCTTTGCGACCCCATGGACTGTAGCATCCATCCATGGCTCCTCCGTCCACGGGATTTTCAAGGCAAGAGTACTGGAGTGGGTTGCCATTTTGTATCCTCATCTGGTAGAGAGCAGAGAGAAGGAAGCAAACTATTACAAGGGCACTAATCCCATTCAGAAGAGCTCCAAGTACATGATTGTATCACCCCCTACCCCCAAAAGCCCCACCTCTTAATATCATCAGGCAGGGAAAAACAGAACAGTATCTGAAATATCAGCTTGAAGCCAGAAGACAATGGAATGATGACTTCCATCCCTGGTCCTGGCAGATTCCACATGCCAAGGAGCAGCCACAACTAACGAAGCCCATGCTCGAGAACCCATGCTCTGCAAGAGACGCCACCGTGATGAGAAGCCTGCACAACACACCTGAATATCTCAGCTAGAGAAAGCCCATGCACAGTAACAAAGACCCAGCAGCACAACCAGAAATAATTTTTAAAATTTCTTTTAGGTTTTCTATGTCCTGCAAGTTCCTTTTATTCCTGCTTGTTTGTTGCTCTGGTGATCCTTGCCTGACTGCTCACACTTTAGGGTATAGCAAAAAGAAGCTGACAGTAAACTCAGTGTACATGGCATGAATTACTGGCTAGTGAACATCTTTATGAGATAATCTGGCGGGGATAGCTCTTAAAGAATCTTTGCTGTCAGTATTTAAGCTAATCACATATGCACTTGTATACATGCAGAATAACTGTAATATGCTTAACTTACTAATTTTGCCGAAAGATCACTCTCATCTCTCTCCTGAAATTCAAAAGACTGATGACATCATTTTCGATTACAGCAATGAGTCATACTTGGCTGCAAGTCATAATCAATATCTTGGAGAAAACTTGGTAAAATATCAATATCACAGTTTCTGAGTTTCTCTGTGCTTTTCTTTGGCTCTGCAATTCAAACATAGTTTTGGTCTTCCTCTCTGTTTTCAGCAATGAAAAAAGAAAAAAAAAGATATAACTCAGGGATGGTCAGTTTCATTTTTTTATACAAATCTTAAATTTCCAAGGATGGAATAAGGACATAGTAAAGATAACTCAGGCAATTCTGGTTTGGATGCTTTTGACAAATCTTAAATCTTTTTGGATATGGTAAGGACATGGAAAATCTTCTTTCTTAGGAAAAATTAATAGAAAAATAATTGGCCAAACTTCATTTTTCTTTTTGTGCTCTAGGGTTACAAACTACAAAAAAAAAAAAAAAAAAAAAANGATGATCAAATTGCCATCCTCTGTTGGATCACAGAAAAAGCAAGAGAGTTCCAGAAAAACAACTATACCTGCTTTATTGACTACACCAAAGCCTTTGACTGTGTGGATCACAACAAACTGTGGAAAATTATTAAAGAGATGGGTTTAACAGACTCCTGAGAAATCTGTATGCAAGTAAAGAAGCAACAGCTAGAACCAGACATGGTGCAATGGACTGGTTCCAAATTACAAAAGGAGTGTGTCAGGGCTGTGTATTGTCACCCTGTTTATTTAACTTATATGCAGAGTGCATCGTGTGAAATGCAGGGCTGGATGAACCACAAGCTGGAATCGAGATTGCCAGAAATAACTATTACCTCAGATACATAGGTGACACCACTGTTATTGCAGAAAGCAAAGAAGAACTAAAGAACCTCTTGATGAAAGTGGAAAAGGAGAGTGAAAAAATTGGCTAAAAACTCAACATTCAGAAAACAAAGATCATGGCATCCAGTCCCATCACTTCATGGCAAATTGTTGGGAAACAATGGAAACAGTGACAAACTTTGTATTCTTGGCCTCCAAAATCACTGCAGATGGTGACTGCAGCCATGAAACTAAAAGACACTTGCTCCTTTGAAGAAAAGGTATAACCAATCTAGACAGTATATTAAATAGCAGAGACAGTACTTTGCCAACAAAGGTCCATCTAGTCAAAGCTATGGCTTTTCCAGTGGTCATGTATGGATGTGAGAATTGGACTATAAAGAAAGCTGAGCACTGAAGAATTGATGCTNAGCCTCTTGATGAAAGTGAAAGAGGAGAGTGAAAAAGTTGGCTTAAAGCTCAACATTCAGAAAAGGAAGATCATGGCATCCGGTCCCATCACTTCATGGCAAATAGATGGGGAAACAGTGGAAACGGTGACAAACTTTATTTTGGGCCTCAAAATCACTGCAGATGGTGATTGCAGCCATGAAATTAAAAGATGCTTACTCCTTGGAAAGAAAGTTATGACCAACCTAGACAGCATATTAAAAAGCAGAGACATTACTTTGGCCAAAAAGGTTCATCTAGTCAAGGCTATGGTTTTTCCAGTGGTCATGTATGGATGTGAGAATTGGACTATAAAGAAAGCTGAGCACTGAAGAATTGATGCTTTTGAACTGTGGTGTTGGAGAAGACTCTTGAGAGTCCCTTGGACTGCAAGGAGATCCAACCAGTCCATCCTAAAGGAGATCAGTCCTGGGTGTTAATTGGTAGGACTAATTTTGAAGCTGAAACTCCAATACTTTGGCCACCTGATGTGAAGTGCTGACTCATTTGAAAAGACCCTGATGCTGGGAAAGATTGAGGGCAGGAGGAGAAGGGGACGACAGAGGATGAGAAGATTGGATGGCATCACCGACTCAATGGACATGGGTTTGGGTGGACTCAGGGAGTTGGTGATGGACAGGGAGGCCTGGCATCCTATGGTTCATGGGATCACAAAGAGTCGGACATGACTGAGTGACTGAATTGAACTGATCTCACCCTAAGTTTAAATACAGTAAAAACTAGGGCATTGCACTATTTCATAGAAATTAGATATGCTATTTTCTTCATAGTATTTTAGCTGACTAGGATAAGATTGAATTGACTGTTCGGGGACCTGAAAAATAAAGGCGATTTGACAGGGTATATTTCTATTCATTTTCCTTAATTTAAGTTTTCTGGAAATAGTTTAAGTATTTTCTGGTAATGTCAAATGAAATAAGCAAAGATAACCAGATTGATTTACAAAGTGGATTTTCATGTTTTTACTGAACAAAAGTAAGAACACTTTTTTCTATAAGGGGTTCATAGGCAAATTTTAAAAAAAGCAACTTAATTATTTGGGGTTCTTTTGTTTATGAGAAACAAAACAAAAATTTTAATTCATTTGGCTTTGAAAGGAAGAACATCAAAAATAAAACCTTACTAAACCCCAACAATGGCACCCCACTCCAGTACTCTTGCCTGGAAAATCCCATGGATGGAGGAGCCTGGTGGGCTGCAGTCCATGGGGTCACGAAGAGTCGGACACGACTGAACGACTTCCCTTTCACTTTTCACTTTCATGCGTTGAAGAAGGAAATGGCAACCCACTCCAGTGTTCTTGCCTGGAGAATCCCAAGGACGGGGGAGCCTGGTGGGCTGCCGTCTATGGGGTCGCACAGAGTCAGATACGACTGACATGACTTAGCAGCAAACCTTAACGATCATATTTTCTCCTCAAACTGCCCCTCTGGATTTTCACAATCCTGTCAAGCTACTATTTCTCTCCAAATCGACCAGATTAGAAAGTCAGGGAGCACCCTGTCCAGTCTCCCTCCTCCTTAACTCTCCTCTTCCTCGTCTTGCCCACCATGTCTGGTCTCCCCGCTCAGTCACCAGGCCTCAGGCTTTTATTTCCAGGTCTATCTTTCCATTTCCTCTGAACCATCTTAGTCCAAGTCGTCAGGCGCCTCACAGGTAAGTTATTGCCATTTGCCTCACTGCCTCCAGTCTGTTTTTAGAGGAACTTCAAGCTTTTTTGCCTAAAGAGTCAGGGAAGTAAAGGAGTGAAATGATCTGGATGAGAACAACCAGGCTTTTATTTTTTTAATTGAAGGATAATTGCTTTACAGAATTTTGTTGGTTTCTGCCAAACATCAACATGAATCAGCCATAGGAGTACATATGTCCCCCTCCCTCTTGAGCCTTCCTCCCATCTCCCTCCNGGATGAGAACAACCAGGCTTTTATTTTTTTAATTGAAGGATAATTGCTTTACAGAATTTTGTTGGTTTCTGCCAAACATCAACATGAATCAGCCATAGGAGTACATATGTCCCCCTCCCTCTTGAGCCTTCCTCCCATCTCCCTCCTTAACCCACCCTTCTAGGTTGCTATAGAGCTCCTGTTTTGTTTTGTTTTCCTAAATTTATTTAATTGGAGGATAATTACAATATTGTGATGGCTTCTGCCATACATCGAGATGAATCAGCCACAGGTGCACACATGTCCCCTGATCCTGAACCACCCCCCCCACTCCCAACCGCCCGAACCTCCCTTCACACCTTATCCCCCTGGGCTATCCCAGAGCATCAGCTTTGAGTGCTTCATGCATCTAACTTGTATTGGTCATCTGTTTTACATATGGTAATATACTTATTTCAATGCTATTCTTTCAAATCATCCCACCCGCACCTTCTCCCACATAGTCCAAAAGTCTGTTCTTTACATCTGTGTCTCTTTTGCTGCCTTGCATATAGGATCGTTGTTAGCATCTTTCTAAATTCCATATATGTTTATTAATATACTGTAATGGTGTTTCTCTTTCTGACTTACTTCACTCTGTATGATAGGCTCCAGTTTAATCTGCCTCAATAGAATGGAGTCAAACTCATTTCTTTTTATAGCTGAGTAATATTCCATTGTGTATATGTACCACACTTTCTTATCTGCCAATGCTTCCATGTCCTAGCTATTGTAAACAATGCTGCGATGAACATTGGGGTACACGTGTCTCTTTCAATTCTGGTTTCCTTGGTGTGTATGCCCAGCAGTGGGATTGCTGGGTCATATGGCAGTTCTATTTGCAGTTTTTTAAGGAATCTCCACACTGTTCTCCACAGTGGCTGTATCAGTTTGCATTCCCACCAACAATGTAAGAGGGTTCCCTTTTTTTCCACATCCTCTCTAGCATTTATTGTTCGTAGACTTTTTGATGGTGGCCATTCTGACCAACATGAGATGATACCTCATTATGGTTTTGATTTGCATTTCTCTAATAGTGAGTGATGTTGAGCATCTTTTCATGTGTTTATTAGCCATTTGGATGTCTTCTTTGAAGAAGTGTCTGTTTAGATCTTTGGCCCACTTTTTGATTGGGTTGTTCATTTCTCTGGTATTGAGCTNTCAAATCATCCCACCCGCACCTTCTCCCACATAGTCCAAAAGTCTGTTCTTTACATCTGTGTCTCTTTTGCTGCCTTGCATATAGGATCGTTGTTAGCATCTTTCTAAATTCCATATATGTTTATTAATATACTGTAATGGTGTTTCTCTTTCTGACTTACTTCACTCTGTATGATAGGCTCCAGTTTAATCTGCCTCAATAGAATGGAGTCAAACTCATTTCTTTTTATAGCTGAGTAATATTCCATTGTGTATATGTACCACACTTTCTTATCTGCCAATGCTTCCATGTCCTAGCTATTGTAAACAATGCTGCGATGAACATTGGGGTACACGTGTCTCTTTCAATTCTGGTTTCCTTGGTGTGTATGCCCAGCAGTGGGATTGCTGGGTCATATGGCAGTTCTATTTGCAGTTTTTTAAGGAATCTCCACACTGTTCTCCACAGTGGCTGTATCAGTTTGCATTCCCACCAACAATGTAAGAGGGTTCCCTTTTTTTCCACATCCTCTCTAGCATTTATTGTTCGTAGACTTTTTGATGGTGGCCATTCTGACCAACATGAGATGATACCTCATTATGGTTTTGATTTGCATTTCTCTAATAGTGAGTGATGTTGAGCATCTTTTCATGTGTTTATTAGCCATTTGGATGTCTTCTTTGAAGAAGTGTCTGTTTAGATCTTTGGCCCACTTTTTGATTGGGTTGTTCATTTCTCTGGTATTGAGCTGCATGAGCTGCTTGTATATTTTGGAGATTAATTCTTTGTCAGTTGTTTCATTGCTATTATTTTCTCCCATTCTGAAAGTCAGGCAGCCTTTTTAAAGGGCAGCCTCTATTCAGCTCTAGCCAATTGTTGCTTCAGCAACCATAATGGGACAATGTTGCTAGAAATCCAACTTTCTCAGAAAAATCAGAGATTTCCAGAGTTTCCATAAGTTCTCTCACTTCCCTTGAATTTCTGGGAATTATACATCCAGACAGAGGGATGTATAGTGGCTGGAAAACTGGATATGCAATATACTGAGCTGGCCAAGCCTATCAATGCTTGTCATGCCCATAGTTCCTAAACTGGTCCTAAATCATTCCTTAGAAAGTGCCTCAGCACCCTGGCTCATCATTTTTGGCAGGAGCGGTCCAGAGGAGATCTGATCTAGTAAGAAAGTTCTGTTGAACCAGGATGATGGTGATGAATTATCCAATCGTCCAGTGAGAACCAATCCAAACTGGACCAATCAGCTTTCCTCTGGAATTTGAACTTCAGATAAACAGTGTGTTAATTGACAATGATAGTAGAGGTAGAAATATACAAAAGCACAGAGCAGTTAAATCATGGAGCTGACAGAACATTAGACCAAGCAAACATCTTCTGTTTAGGAGTCACAAAATAAACCTAGTTATCTAGGGTTGCGCTGGATGCTGAAGAAATTTTGAGTTTCTTCATTCCAGATCTTTTAGGCACTATACCGAAATTCCTCTTCTTCCCATGAGTTCTGGGTATAAAGGTTTCCTAGGATCCTATGGGAGAAGGCAATGGCACCCTACTCCAGTACTCTTGCCTGGAAAATCCCATGGATGGAGGAGCCTGGTAGGCTTCAGTCCATGGGGTCGATAAGAGTCAGACATGACTGAGCAACTTCACTTTGACTTTTCACTTTCATGCATTGGAGAAGGAAATGGCAACCCACTCCAGTATTCTTGCCTAGAGAATCCCAGGGACAGAGGAGCCTGGTGGGCTGCCGTCTATGGGTTCGCACAGAGTCGGACACGACTGAAGCGACTTAGCAGCGGCAGCAGCAGCAGGATCCTATGAGGCCTGATATATGGTCAGTCAGGAAGATCCCCTGGAGAAGGAAATGGCAACCCACTCCAGTACTCTTCCCTGGGAAAATTCCATGGATGGAGGAGCCTGGTGGGCTACAGTCCACAGGGCCGCAGAGTCGGACCACGGCTGAGTGACTTCACACTTTCTTATCTCTCTTATGACTGTGTTTGTATCATTAAAACGGATACCTCATTACTTTAGGTAATCTGAGTGAATTTCTCAATGAAGAAACACAACAATGTATTCAGGGTTCTTTTTTTTTAAGAGGCAATTTTCTCTAACCTTGATAAACTGCAAAATGCTTGTCCTGACTGCTCCTTTTCTGTGATCCTCTGCCTTTCTCTTCAAATTGTTTTGTTGTTTAAAACTGTTCTGTAATACTTAAGAACATTGTTTACTAAGGGAAAAATATATCAGTAAGTCTAATTAATGTGAGACTCTAAAAGTCTAAAAAATGTGCCAGTATTCTAAAGTGCACAGGAAGTCTGGGGGTGCTGCAGCCCATGGGGTCGAAATTATTTGGACAAGACAGAACAACAACACATCTCAGGGCATGTGGCCCTCAGGCAAGTTACTTCATCTTTCATTTCAGTTGCTCAGTCTTGTCTCTTTTCAGCCCCATAAACTGAAAGAAACCCCAGGCTTCCCTATTCATCAACAACTTCCGGAGCTTGCTCAAACTCGTGTCCATCGAGTTAGTGATGCCCTCCAACTATCTCATCCTCTGTCGTCCTCTCCTTCTCCTCCTGCCTTCAATCTTTCCCAGCAACAGGGTCTCTTTTAATGAGTCAGCTCTTTGCATCAGGTGGCCAAACTATTGGAGCTTCAGCTTCAGCATCAGTCCTTGCAATGAATATTCAGGACTGATTTCCTTTAGTATTGACTGGTTTGATCTCCTTGCAGTCCAAGGCACTCTCAAGAGTCTTCTCCAACACATCAAAAGCATCCATTCTTCAGCACTCACTTCATCTTTAGAGACTTTATGTATCATTTACCTCTACATTACAAGTAGACAGAATATCTTCTTTAAAGGATTGAAGAATGATAATAAATGAAAAAGTGCTTTGAAAAAGTAGAAACTCTTACAAAAACAAAAGAACAATTAGCTCATTCTAGAGGTTCCACAATCTTTGCCCACTCTTTTCCACCAGCTCTTGCTAGGCTATATTTTTTACTTGGATCTTAAACCCAACTTCAGTTTAGAGACCTGAGAACTTCAATGAAAGGCTCTCTAAGATCTTTGACAACAAAATCTTTTACAGGGATTCCCAGGTGGCTCAGTGGTAAAGAATCCGCCTGCCAATGCAGGAGACATGGGTTCCATCCGTGGATGGAGAAGATCCCTTGGAGAAAGAAGTGGCAACCCACTCCAGTATTCTCGCCTAGAAAATCCCATGGACAGAGAAGCCTGGTGGGCTACAGTCCATGNAAGAATCCGCCTGCCAGTGCAGGAGACATGGGTTCCATCCGTGGATGGAGAAGATCCCTTGGAGAAAGAAGTGGCAACCCACTCCAGTATTCTCGCCTAGAAAATCCCATGGACAGAGAAGCCTGGTGGGCTACAGTCCATGAGGTCGCTAAAAGAGTTGGACACAATTTAGCGACTAAAGATCTTTTACAGGACTGGAAGTATATGATTCCTATTCATCCCATGATCATGAACAGTTATACGTAGTAAGTGTTGGAAACACAAGAATGAGTAAAATCCAGCAAAAAACGTGAACAGCAAAGAAAAATGATGAAATGTAGCATTCACAAAGTTTATATAAAGTTATTGGGAAGCATCATTCTGGCTACTACCTCTGTTCGACTCTGCTATCAATCACAAAATACTTCTCAAGCACACAAAGCTGAAGAATACTGATTAAAGGGTGGTAAGATAGAAGTTAAAAGATTATTGTGGTATTCTAATAACCTATAATCTAGTGTTGCAAGCAGTACGATGGTGTTAAAATTTTAGTCTTGCCTGACCTGGAGTTCAAATTCTGTTAACTTGCTTATTGTATGACATTTGACAAGTACTTTTTGCCTCTCTAAGCCCGTTTTCAGGATTCCCTGGTGGCTCAGAGGGTAAAGAGTCTGCCTGCAAGGCAAGAGACCTGAGTTTGATCCCTGGGTCGGGAAGATCCCTTGGCGAAGAAAAGGGAAACGCACTCTAGTATTCTTGCCTGGGAAATCCTATGGATGGAGAAGACTGGTGGGCTACAGTCCATAGGGTAGCAAAAAGTCGGACACTGAGCGACTTCACTTTCACTTTCAAGCCTGTGTTCTCTCCTGTAAACTAGCGATAAAATAT
>SJYX01022377.1:24173-39166 GCA_006410675.1 Oreotragus oreotragus
ACTGGAAAAACCATAGCCTTGACCAGACAGACCTTTGTTGGCAAAGTAATGTCTCTGCTTTTGAATATACTACCTAGGTTGGTCATAACTTTCCTTCCAAGGAGTATGCATCTTTTAATTTCACCGCTGCAGTCATCATCTGCAGTGATTTTGGAGCCTCCAAAAATAAAGTCTGACACTGTTTCCACTGTTTCCCCATCTATTTCCCATGAAGTGATGGGACCAGATGCCTGGATCTTAGTTTTCTGAATGTTGAGCTTTAAGCCAACCTTTTCACTCTCCTCTTTCACTTTCATCAAGAGGCCTTTTAGTTCCTCTTCACTTTCTGCCATAAGGGTGGTATCATCTGCATATCTGAGGTGACTGATATTTCTCCCTGCAATCTTGATTCCAGCTTGTGCTTCTTCCAGCCCAGTGTTTCTCATGATGTACTCTGCATATAAGTTAAATAAGCCGGGTGACAGTATACAGCCTTGATGTACTCCTTTTCCTATTTGGAACCAGTCTGTTGTTCCATGTCCAGTTCTAACTGTTGCTTCCTGACCTGCATATAAGGGAAGGTCAAAGGCACTGATCCTAATGAATAGGCAGATGGATGTAGAGGGGTGGCATCAGAGAACCAGCCAGTCCTAATGCCCTGGAGCGTCTTGAACTTACCAAGGTGCACATTCTAAGTGATAACACCGAATCAGACCATAATTTAAATGTCAGCATAATTTCTTTCTCAAAGGAACATAAAATAATGACAGGTCTTATAACTGATGCTACCGTAGATGTGATGACACAAAGATTCTTCAGCAGCGTTCCTGAGATCTTGCATGGCTCTCACCTGCCAGATCTGCCCAGAAGAAATTCAAAGTGGGGAAGGATGGAATTGCAGTGAGCATGTCTGATCTCACCCACCCCACATGCCCTCTTGTGATTCCTGAGGACTTGTGGTCCACGCATACACAGCATGACTCTTGGTTGCTTTGCTTTATCCTCGTGGCTTGGTCTGCACGGAATGAATCTTCATTTCCTCAGCGCTTGCTCTGACCCTTAGATCCCTACTCCTTAAGTTTCGCCCATCACAGCAGATGGCAATTCCAGCCCTCTGTTGCCTGCCCCACCAAAACCCTGGAATCATTCTTCACATCTCTTGTCCTCCCAAACACTATCTCCTATTGGCCAGTCAGTCCCATCAGAAGTATCTTCAACACTGGGTCATCATCCAACCACCTCGCAACACCCCCATTACCAGCACCTGGGATAAGCCATCATTTTTTATCACCTGGTTGACCACATAGCCGATCTCTTCTGCCACCATGGCTCCCTTCAAGTTTGTTGATACCATGGCAACCAGAGATGCTGCTAAAACATCAGTCAAGTCACACCCAGCATCTACTCATAAAGCCTCCTCCAAAGCAAACCCAAAGAACTTTCAGTGGACACTAAGGCTCAGTATGGTGGGTTCCCCCAACTCTTCTACGACTTCCTCTCCCATCCCTCTTCTCACATTCATTCCACACCAGCCATGCTTGCCTGCTTTTGTTGGACTCGGCAGGCTGTCCCAGCCTCAGGACCTTTGCACTGTCTGGTCTGCTATTGGGAACACGCCTCTCCCTGACATCCCTATGATTCATATCCTCACCTCCTCTAGGATTTTACTCCAATCCTAGCTGCTCAGTGACAACTTTCCTCATAACCTTATTTAAAAAGAGAACACCCCAGCTCTGTTTTTTCTCTATTTTTTCCCCTTATTTTCCCCCTCTTTCTCTCCCTCTAGCATTCATCACTAACAAATTAGGTAGTTTACACACTGTCTGGTCATTGCCACCACTGGCCCATGAATGTAAGCTTCATGATAGCAAGTTTTGTTCAGTAGTTTATCCCCAGGGCCTGCAACTGTGCCTGTCACATAGAAGATGCTCAATAACCTATTGAAGGGCTTCTCAGGCACCTCAGTGGTAAAGAATCTGCTTGCCAAGTAGGAGACGTGGATTCCATCCCTGGGTCGGGTAGATTCCCTGGAGAAAGAAATAACGAGCCACTCCAGTAATCTTGCCTGGAAAATGCCATAGACAGAGGAGCCTGGTGGTTTACAGTCTATGGGGTCACAGAGTCAGACACGACTTAGCAACTAAACAATGACCTTTTGAATAACTCTCTGTGGAATGAATTTCCCGTTAGCATTAAATATTCCTTTCCATCCTCTGCCCTTCACTCAAGCTTCAGCGCCTCCTAGCAGCCTTTCCTAAACCCAGACTCTCCTACCCCCACCCCCAGCTGGAATTCCTCTTTGATGTTCCCGTAATACCTTGCAGGTATGCCTACCATTCACACCTTGTTTTTTCGTAATGATCTGTTCATATGATGTAAGTAAGCCACTCCCAACAGAGCTGGCGCCTAGCAGCCCTCCTGAGAGGCAGTTGTTAGCATTATTACTTGTACTCCTCTTCCTCTCTGCTCCCTGGATCAGAGGTTTTTGGAAAACAGTGCTCAGCAGAGAGCTCTGTACAGAGCAGGAGCCGCCTGTGTGTACAGAAAGAATGGAAAGGGTATCGGATGCTCCTTCCGACTCAGATCAGGAACCGAGTCACATGCACCTTGGAGTGTTTCTCACCGTCTTTAAATCTGTGCCCCATGGATAGCACACACTAAGTATCTGAATCAAATTAAGTGCCAGGGAAGTTTCAGTGTTCATAGCCAGGGCTGTCTTTTTTCCCCCAAGTCTATTCAATACCCTCTCACTGACAGCCTCGTAGACACCCTTCACAACACGTGAGCTGGTCAAGGCATCCATCCTCCTCGTGGCTTTGAAAATCCCTTCAGGATTATGAATGAACAGTTCAAGGGTATATTATAAATTCCGACGTGTCTATCGGGCTTTCAAGTGTCTCTGCGGGAACCTCTTACTCAGGCATCCTGGAGTAAAAGGCTTCCCCACCTTCCCAAAGGTGACCCTCCCCCAGCATTTTCCAAGCCTGAAGTTAAAAAAGAAGGGACTCCACCTGCTTGAGTCTCTAAAAGCCCCTTCATTTTTCATGAGGCAGATTTTTTTATGGCTCTAGCGTCACAGAATGGAACACAGTCAGCTGCCCATCCTACGTGGGCATCTGTCCCAAGGCACATTGTTCTTGCCACTGCATAAGCCTGACTCTTTTTCATGTAAAAGAAAAACACAAGGGAGGAGGTTCCCTGGTGGTCCGGTGGTTGAGAATCTGCCTGCCAATGGAGAGGACACCGGTTCAATCCCTGGTCTCAGATCCTACATGCCATGGGGCACAGCTACTGAGCCAGCGTTCTAGAGCTGGAGAGCTGCAACTGCTGAGCCGCGTGCTGCAGCCACTGAAGCCCACGTGCCGTAGAGCCTGTGTTCCAACAAGAGAAGTTACCGCAGTGATAAGCCACACAGCCCTAGAGAGTAGCCCTCAATCTCTGCAGCTAAAGAAAGCCTGCATGCAGCAACAAAGATGCACCACAGCCGGAAAATAAATAAATGAAGCCTACAGAAGACTTTGTTAAAACAAAACAAAACAAAACAAAACACAGAAGCAGCTGAGTTGAGCAAGGTAAGGAGAAGAAAGAACGAGTTTGGAAATAGTCACCGAGAAAAGGGAAGAAGGAGTGAGTGCGAAAGGGATTTTTATGGATCCCAGGCCCAGTGCACTAGAGAACCTCTTCCTGTCAGTTGCTCAGGTGGCAGTGGTGCAGCCTGGAGTTAGTAGGAAGGGCTGAACATTGGATGGCTGTTTACCAGCCCCTTAAGATGGCACCCCACTCCGGTACTGCTGCTGCTGCTGCTAAGTCACTTCAGTCGTGTCCGACTCTGTGTGACCCCATAGACGGCAGCCCACCAGGCTCCCCCATCCCTGGGATTCTCCAGGCAAGAATACTGGAGTGGGTTGCCATTTCCTTCTCCAATGTATGAAAGAGAAAGTGAAGTCGCTCAGTCTGTCCGACTGTTAGCGACCCCATGGACTGCAGCCCACCAGGCTACTCTGTCCATTGGATTTTCCAGGCAAGAGTACTGGGGTGGGGTGCCATTGCCTTCGGACATGACTGAAGCGACTTAGCAGCAGCAGCAACCCAGATCTCTGGCTCTGCGCCGAATCTAGCCTTTCATCTCTTCCCCTTATGTGATCCTATTTCAGTTTTCTTGAGCACTTTCTCACTTTCTGAAACGATCTAGCTTATCTGCTTGTGGATTGCAATTTCCTTATATATTTTCTGCAGTCCTATTGGATTGGAATCCCCAGGATAAAAAGGACTTTTTCTCTCTTGTTCAGAGCAGCATCTTTCATGCCTGGAATGGGGCCTGCCACACGCACTTGGGAAACTGGGTCTTGAACGATGTCACATCAGCCCTGTGGGCAAAATCGGATATGATAGTCCTGTATCGTGATCTCAGAGCATCTTCATCCCCAGAGGGCCCAGAGGCCCGCTTGCCTGGGCTCAGCCTGTGTTGCAATTTCCCATGGGGCTCACTCAAATGCCAAACTCACTCTTTCCAAACTGAAGATGCCTTTCTCCTCTGAGGTTTATCCTGACAAGGCATCAATGGTTCAGGTGTGAGATTGTATAAAAGGTAACAGAATGTGTTTCAAGTGTTGGGACCACTTCCCCCGTTTATATTTTAAAAAACATTTTTAAAGGCATTTGTACCCAACAAGAGGCTTCAAACGAGTAACTTGGATGAGGTAGTTGTTTCTGTGGGAGTAAGAATCACGTCTGTTGAACAGAATGTTTACAGACAAAGGACACATTTAGAGAGACATGAGTGCAGGCCAACCTGGAAGTGGTCTGAAGTGACCTTTCCCTCTGGCCTCTGCTTACAAGGTGTCTGGACAGCGTTTTAACCACCTATGGGAATCTGAGTACCTGGCAGCTTACTGTTGGAGTCTCATTCCCTGTGTATGGGGAAAGGCCCCTTCACAGGGGCTCTTAGCTGAGAGATCATTCTGATCTCCTATTGCCCCCAGATACGGTCTTCTTCACTTGCCCACACACACTCACACACACATTCACAGTCACACACATATAAAAACACATATATACATATACATACACATATACACACACATATACAAACAAAAATACACATGCATATATGTATACACACGCATATACAAACATATATACATACATATACAAACACATATATACACACTTACACACACCCACATTCACACACATACATACACTCACACTTACCACACACAGAATTGTACTCGTATTTACATGCATGCATACATGCTCAGTCACGTCCAGCTCTTTGCGAGCCCACGGACGATAGCCCACCAGGCTCCCCTGTCCATGGGATTATCCTGGCAAGATTACTGGAGTGGGTTGCCATCCTCTCCTCCAGGGGATCTTCCCAACCTAGGGATCAAACCCGTGTCTCTTGCATTGGCGGGTGGATTCTTCATCACTTGGGCCACCTGGGAAGCCCAGTATTTACGTATTAGGAAGTGCATACCTGTCCAGACAGGGCCTGACTAGGGGGTAAGCAGGACCCCGGCACATAACTGAAAGGGGCACTCAGTCTGAGGTCTTCGAAGGCAGAGTCAGTCCCCAGAGTGACTCTCTTCTTCACTTTGGCAGTCCAGGCCCCATCTTGGCCTTTCTCAAGTCAGAGCTCGGTATCTGGACGTCTAGCCTCTTTGGAAAATTCAGAAGATTTGAACATGCCTGGCCAGCATTCCCAGATGAACCCCCAAAGGCTGGTTCTGAGGTAGAAATGGCCCTGGAAATGGAGCAGGCACCCTCCTCCCCTCTAACCCCACACCTGAGAGCTTCACATTTTTATCATCTGTTTGACTCCTGTGAAGTGAAGTGAAGTCGCTCAGTCGTGTCCGACTCTTTGCGACCCCATGGACTGTAGCCTATTAGGCTCTTCTGTCCATGGGATTTTCCAGGCAATAGTCCTGGAGTGGATTGCCATTTCCTTCTCCAGGGGATCTTCCCAACCCAGGGATCGAACCCGGGTCTCCTGCATTGTAGACAGACGCTTTACCATCTGAGCCACCAGGGAAGTCCTGAGCCACCAGGGAAGTCCTGTAGGCTCTTTAAATTCTTCGCCCTCTTGTGATAAGATTATATAGCTTCTTTTATTGTTGTTTATTTATTTGGTCATCTTAAAAATAATTAATAATTATAAATTTTATGTGAGATATATAAATTTCATACAGTATATACATATTATATGTATATATATATAGGATATATACATGTATAGAGAGTTTTTAAAGCCACATATATCATTTTATATGCACAGTTCAGTTCAGTCACTCAGTCATGTCTGACTCTTTGCAATCCCATGGACAGCAACACACCAGGCTTCCTGTCCATCACCAATTCTGAGCTTGCTCAGACTCATGTCCATTGAGTCAGTGATGCCATCCAACCATCTCATCCTCTGTTATCCCCTTCTCCTCCTGCCTGCAATCTTTCCCAGCATCAAGATCTTTTCCAATGAGTCAGTTCTTTGCATCAGGTGGCCAAAATATTGGAGTGTTACACGCACACATTTATGTATGTCTAACAGACAATAATTTCCTTTGAAATATACCACAATACCATTTTCATATTCAACAAAATGACCAATAATTCATTCATATAATACCCAGACTGTATTCCTGTTTCCTCAATCATTGCTGAAAGTTTTGTTGTTATTGTTAAAGACCATTGGTTTCCCCACAATTGAAACATTTTTTATATCATTAAAATGATACATTGCAATCTTTCCCAGCATCAAGATCTTTTCCAATGAGTCAGTTCTTTGCATCAGGTGGCCAAAATATTGGAGTGTTACACGCACACATTTATGTATGTCTAACAGACAAGAATTTCCTTTGAAATATACCACAATACCATTGTCATATTCAACAAAATGACCAATAATTCATTCATATAATACCCAGACTGTATTCCCGTTTCCTCAATCATTGCTGAAAGTTTTGTTGCTGTTGTTAAAGACCATTGGTTTCCCCACAATTGAAACATTGTTTTTGTATCATTAAAATGATACATAAAAAATAGAAGAAAATACAGAGAATCAGACACAAAGCCTCTCGTTATCCCTTCCACTCCCACACAGATTTACTGTCACCCCTTGCACCATAAAGTAACTGCTATTAAGATTTCTCTGTGTGCTTCCCTTTCTTCAACTCAACATTCATGCAAGTAAAAGAACGTACTTCTTTTCTTGTGTAATTACAACCATGCTTTACTTAATGCTCAGCTCCATGCTTTCTTTCCACTTAATATATGTCTTGGCAACTTTTCGGTGAGGTTAGGTGTAGATGTTGGCTGTTCTTTTTAATGGTGCTATGCTCATCCATAATATGAAATACACTCGTTAGCCACTTGTGAACATGTTTTCTTTTTCGCCATTCCAAAAATTTAATGCAATTAACATCTTTGTTCTTTGTGTCCCATGCAAGTATTTTTGCAGAAAAATGTCCTAAGAATTACTGCTACGTGGAGTGTGGTCCTGAATTAAAATTTCCAATGTGGTAACGAAAGATGTGGGTAACACAGCAGTGTGAGAGTCCTTCAGATTGACTGTGAATCAGCCTTATTAATTGTCTTACTGTGTTAGCTCCTTTGACAAGATAATGTTGACAATAATTTCTATACTCCAGGGCTGGCATGAAATACCTTTATTTATAATTGATAATAAATGTCATATCAAATATCATAATAATTTATAATATTTACTAAAGTACTCATTAGTCTTCTGATTAATGAGTATTTCCTGAAAGCAGTTGTATGTTGAGGATGCACAAGGTTTTGTTCAAAGACAGTAGCATGGGCTGTATAACATCTTAAGTCTCATTTGGTTTTCTGAGGCTTCGTACTTTATCTGGCTCCCTATGTGCTATGTTACATGCTCAGTTGCTCAGTCTTGTCTGACTCTTTGTGGCCCCATGGACTGTTGCCTGCCAGGCTCCTCTGTCAATGGGATTCTCCAGGAAGGAATATTTTAGTGGCTTGTCATTTCCTCCTCCAGAGCATCTTTCTGACCCAGAGACTGAACCCACATCCCCTGTATCTCCTGCATTGCAGATGGATGATGAGCCACTGGGGAAGCCCATCTGACTTCCTAAACAACAGATTTCCTAAAAGATTGTGAGCTTTTGTGCTGCATGCGTAAGTTTCATGCTCTAAACCCTCTGAGGTCGCCTCTGTTTTTAGAAAACAGTGCCACCTTATTTCTTGACCACTATTTCTTTCTTTTTGTGCTTTTCTCTCCTCTTCCCTCTTTCTCAGCACCTTAATTCATTGCCCAAAATTATTTTGCATCTTCCTATGGATAACAAAGCTTTCAGTGAAGGCGCTGAGCTGAGGACATAGATGTGAGACAGGGAAACTAGATTCAGACATAAACGGAGAGACACATTTGCTGGAGCCAGAAGGGCTAACACGACTATAAAGTACCCACTGTCCATACATCCTGTTCTTTCCTTTTAGGAAGGCTGTCTAATAACCCGAAAGTCAACAGAAGCCAGGCAGTCCCTCCATCCCAAGCAGTCAGAGAAGGAGAGGCAGCCCGCAAGTTGCTGATAGAAAATCCTTTCCAATGATCTCCTCTGGCTGCACCTGCACCTGGGAGCGGACTGAGGGAAGTGGGTCAGGATGAAGGCACTGCTGCCTCCCGCAGACTCATTGTGACAAAAATAGCTCTAAGGAGCCGCTTTCATTGTGTGCAGCTGCCTGTTCATTCAGACACTCCAAGGTAGCTACTGGAAATGAAATACTGGTTAGTCCACACGATAAATCAAAATGTGAGCCAACCAAGACCACACTAGGGACTTCAGATGTGATTGTGCAGGGGCTGGGCTATTGTCTTGTTTTGTTTTCACTTTGCCCTGAAGATAATGTGTTGGTTCACAAGGAGGTGACCACACGAGAATGGAGATTTTAGGCATGGCAGGTCAAAGATCTTAGAGACCAAATAAGGAAATTGAAACAGCCCAACCAACCCAGACCAAATGGGAAAAGCTTCTAAAAGAGTCTTGTTCCACCAGAACCCACCTTTCTTAATCAAGAAAGCCCTCCGAAGAGGAATGTTGCTAAGTACAGTGGACTGAGTGCTTTTGTTCCCCCCAACTCAAGTTCTGAAGTCTAATCTCCGGTGAGATTGTATAAGGAGAAGGGGCTTTAGGAGGTGATCAGGTCATGAGGGTGGAGCCCACATAACTGGGGTTAGTGCCATATAAGAGCCAGCTTGCTCTTTCTGTGCCAAGTGAGGATGCAGTGAGAAGCTGGCTCTCACCAAGAACCCGGCAGTACTGGCACCCTGATCTGACTTCCCCCTTTAGAGTAGCTGGTGATCTCTCTGCCCACAGAATCCCTAGAGAATATTCTCCTGAATGAAGACAGTTCATGCCCAACTGATACGTAAAGTCGGTACCCCCAGTTGACAACAGGGCATGGCTGCAGGTGTTTCAGTGACAGTAGCTACACTGATGAGAATACTATGTGACTATTAACAGTATTTTGCTCCTCTTTTGCCAATTTTTTTATTAAGATGTTGCTTAGATGTATAACGCAGGAACTGAACTGAACTAGATGTACAAACTCATCCTAGTAGTCAGACCCTTCGACTTCCTTCTGCTGACCTTCTTGTTCAAAATAGCACCAAGCACTAGCACCCCATGACTTTCCCAAGCTTCCCAATCAAATGCTAGAAGACAGAGGAAAAGAGGGAACGCCTAGCACTTAAACCTAAGACTGACCACAACTCAAGACCGTAACTCTACATCCTCCAGAATATAGATCCTTTACTCATCTACTTCTAGACTAATGACAAAAACTATGACTGGGCACAAAGAAATCTTAATGTAAAAAGTGTTGACACTGGCAGTGCTTTATGGCCACAATGCAAGAGGAATTATAAAGGTTTAAATGAGAAACTCAGTCTTCCAACAATAAAAATGTACCTTCTAAAATTTTCTTGAGGAATATAGAAAATAGTGTTTCAGTTAGAGACAAAAGAAGAATGATGACAAAGACATGAAATATTCAAATGTATTGGACGTGCCCAAAGCTGCTCTTGTGGGAAGTTTTACCATCCTCAATTAGTACAATTTTTTTTTTAAAAAAAAGAAAGAATGCTTAAGAGAAAAAAGGAAAAGAAAAAAAAAAAAAAAAAAGAGAGAGAGACGAATTTAAGTCAAGAATCTAATAAAGGTAAAAATAATATGTCAACATGATTTTTATACACACATATCTCCTAGGAATATAATATACAATAAAATGAGAAATAAATGCAAAAATAAATTAAAAAGGTGAAAGAAATTGAAGTAAAAGAAACAAACCACTACAAGAAACAAAAACATTTTCTAATCATACTCAATAAACACACAACACAGACACACACTTTGTGTATTCGTTGTTGTTATTTTGTTTTCCAGGGATAACATGCAAAACCAAGAAGAAAAAGAATCATCTTTCTGAGACTCATATAAAAAGGGCCTCAATAGGGAGTTATCTGTTGGTCCAGTGGTTAAGACTCCCTGCTCCACTGCAGGGGCTCAGGTTCAATCTGTGATTGGAGAACTAAGATCCTACATGTCATGAAGCCAAAATAAATAAATAAATAAATAAAGTTATTAAAGATAAATACAATAAAAATAGTCTCAACAGATTTATAGGTCTTAAGGAAGAATAAAGTAAGCTCTAACTACTATTCAAATTCATTTAAAACTGTAACACATTTTTATATGACATTTCCATGCAATTATTATGGGATTCCTCTTGTCCTAGCCCCACTGTTTCACTCAGAGCATGAGGCCAAGGCTCTACCTGCTGCAGGGTTTGTTGTTTAGTCACTCAGTCGTCTGACTTTTTTGCAAGCCCATGGACTGCAGCCTGCCAGGCTCCTCTGCCCATGGGATTCTCCAGGCAAAAATGCCTGAGTGGGTTGCCATTTTCTTCTCCTGAGGATCTTCCCAACCCAGGGAATGAATCCGTGTCTCCTGCATTGCAGGCGGATTCTTGACGGTCTGAGCCACCTGCGAATCCCCTACCATAGGATTCCTGTTCCCCAATTCTGGTCACTATGCCCTACTGATTTGCCCTGCACCTCTGAACTGCCCCCTTGTTGAAGACGGCAGCAGAGTTCATTTACTTGCTACCAAGAAAACTGTCTGATACACCTGAGGAGGAAGGCGGTTCAGAGGAAAACCCTGAGGAGATGGGAAAACAGTGAAATTCATATACTGATGGGCATGTGAAAAAGGAGACTTAAAAATCCATGACCAATAACCGAAGGTCACTGTCTTTAGTTTCCTGGACACAGGAGGGTCAGACGTTCCACTCTTTGCTCTGTGGCTGGCGGGCCAGGCAGGGGCCAGGATGATCCTGGATGAGTGAGGAGGGAGTTTGGTGTTGGGCAGCTGAGTGCCTGCAAACAGCTGTGGATTCTTGACGGTCTGAGCCACCTGCGAATCCCCTACCATAGGATTCCTGTTCCCCAATTCTGGTCACTATGCCCTACTGATTTGCCCCGCACCTCTGAACTGCCCCCTTGTTGAAGACGGCAGCAGAGTTCATTTACTTGCTACCAAGAAAACTGTCTGATACACCTGAGGAGGAAGGCGGTTCAGAGGAAAACCTTGTGGAGATGGGAAAACAGTGAAATTCATATACTGATGGGCATGTGAAAAAGGAGACTTAAAAATCCATGACCAATAACCGAAGGTCACTGTCTTTAGTTTCCTGGACACAGGAGGGTCAGACGTTCCACTCTTTGCTCTGTGGCTGGCGGGCCAGGCAGGGGCCAGGATGATCCTGGATGAGTGAGGAGGGAGTTTGGTGTTGGGCAGCTGAGTGCCTGCAAACAGCTGTTGAGCCTTTTGAAGTTGGTGTTTCATTCCAGAACCCAGGGGCAGTTGTTCCTGTCTGCTTGTCCCCAAATGCCTGAGTCAGCACAAAGGGTGGAGGAGTGGGGAGCCCTGAGGGCAGGGCTCTGTCTGCTTCTTCTCTCCNTTTGGTGTTGGGCAGCTGAGTGCCTGCAAACAGCTGTTGAGCCTTTTGAAGTTGGTGTTTCATTCCAGATCCCAGGGGCAGTTGTTCCTGTCTGCTTGTCCCCAAATGCCTGAGTCAGCACAAAGGGTGGAGGAGTGGGGAGCCCTGAGGGCAGGGCTCTGTCTGCTTCTTCTCTCATGGAACCTGGGATGCCCTCCATTGGAGGATGGTGTCACTGGCACAGTAGCTCTGCCTTCTTGATTCTGGAGAGACTGACCCTCTGTGTTTTCAATGCATGCCTATCAATCATGTTATCAATCATATCAATCATCAATCATGCATGTTATCAATCATCAGATATGGACCTTGTGCCCAGGAAAAAAAGGGAGGGACAGGAGTGGACCACGCTCATCAGTGGACCCTTGGCAGGTTCAGTTTATCCCTAGCTCACCCTACAGATTGCAGACAACCAAGTTGGGACCAGGCAAACAGAGCCCCTGTGTGATGGCAAGCAAATGCAGACACATGATTAATCAGCGACATATATTTGTCTGCCTGCTTTGGTAGCACATTGTGGGGTACATGCCCTGCATTTCAGAGCCTAAATCCTGAAGCCACAAGACCCTGTTGACTGTTTTGTTTGATGTCAGGTGACAAGGCTCCAGGCTTGGCTACCAGAGGACCTGCAGCAGAAGGAGGGCATAGAGAGAGTTTAGGATGGGTGACCTGGGAGCTTGTCCTCTTTACCTAATACCTCCTGACCCCATCCTGCCTCTGCTGTGTCTCTGAAGTGGCTACAGCTGGCTGACACAGCAAAAGCCCCATGGCCCCAGAGCAACTTGCCACTGGAAGGGCTGGCGGAGGGGTAGGGACAGGACAGATGTCCCCAGGGATTGTCCCAGGTGCATTGGGCACCACCTGGAGGATTGGGAAGCTGTATGGCCATCCCTGGGTGCTTCTCTGAACCTCAGCTAAAATTACCCCTGGACTACACCTGCATATTTTTAAGCTGGAAAAGAAAAAAGTGAAAGTCGTTCAGTCATGTCTGACTCTTTGCAACCCCATGGACTATAGCCTGCCAGGCTCCTCTGTCCATGGAATTCTCCAGGCAANGGCCATCCCTGGGTGCTTCTCTGAACCTCAGCTAAAATTACCCCTGGACTACACCTGCATATTTTTAAGCTGGAAAAGAAAAAAGTGAAAGTCGTTCAGTCATGTCTGACTCTTTGCAACCCCATGGACTATAGCCTGCCAGGCTCCTCTGTCCATGGAATTCTCCAGGCAAGAATACTGGAGGGGGTTGCCATTTCCTCCTCCGGAGATCTTCCCGACCCAGGGATGGAACCCAGGTCTCCTTCACTGCAGGCAAATTCTTTACTGTCTGAGCCATCAGGCAAGCCAGTTATGTCAAACTCTTTGCAATCCTATGGATTGCAGCCCTCCAGGCTCCTCTGTCCATGGGATTATCTTGGCAAGAATACTGGAGTGGATTATTTCCTCCTCCAGGTGATCTTCCCAACCCAGAGATTGAACCCAGGTCTCCTGCAGCTTCTGTATTGGAAGGCAGATTCTTCACCATTGAGCCACCTAAAAAGCACAATGGAATACTATTCAGCCATGAAAAAGAATGAAATGATGCCATTTATAGCAACATGGACAGACCTCAGTTCAGTTCAGTCACTCACTTGTGTCCAACTCTTTGCAACCCCATGGACTGCAGCACACCAGGCTTCCCTGTCCATCACCAACTCCTGAAGCTTGCTCAAACTCATGTCCATTATGTCANAATGGAATACTATTCAGCCATGAAAAAGAATGAAATGATGCCATTTATAGCAACATGGACAGACCTCAGTTCAGTTCAGTCACTCACTTGTGTCCAACTCTTTGCAACCCCATGGACTGCAGCACACCAGGCTTCCCTGTCCATCACCAACTCCTGAAGCTTGCTCAAACTCATGTCCATTATGTCAGTGATGCCATCCAAGCACCTCATCCTCTGGAAAAGACCCTGATGCTGGGAAAGATTGAAGGCAGGAGGAAAAGGCGATGACAGAGGATGAGGCAGGATGGATGGACCTGGAGATTATCATACTAACTGAAGTAAGTCAGAAAGAGAGGCAAATATCATATGATATTGCTTATATATGTAATATAAAATATGACACAAATGAACTTACCTACAAAACAGAGACAGACTCAAGGATGTGAAGAACAGACCAATATTGCCAAGGGCAAGGGGGTTAGGAAAGGGATGGCCTGGGAGGTTGGAATTAGCACATGCAAACTATTATATATAGAATGGATAAACAACAAGGTCCTATTATTATAACACAGAGAACTATACTTAATATCCTGTGATAAATCACAATAATGGAGAATATTTTTTTTAAAAGAATGTATATATATGTAAATCTGAATCACTTTGTTGTACAGCAGAAATTAACATAGCATTGCAAATCAACTATACTTCTATTAAAAAAAAATAGATGTTAGAAAGTGTTCTAGTTTCATTCTTTTACAAGTGGTTGACCAGTTTTCCCAGCACCACTTGTTAAAGAGATTGTCTTTAATCCATTGTATATTCTTGCCTCCTTTGTCGAAGATAAGGTGTCCATAGGTGTGTGGATTTATCTCTGGGCTTTCTATTTTGTTACATTGATCTATATTTCTGTCTTTGTGCCAGTACCATACTGTCTTGATGACTGTTACTTTGTAGTAGGGCCTGAAGTCAGGCAGGTTGATTCCTCCAGTTCCATTCTTCTTTCTCAAGATTTCTTTGGCTATTCAAGGTTTTTTGCATTTCCATACAAATTGTGAAATTATTTGTTCTAGCTCTGTGAAAAATACCGCTGGTAGCTTGATAGGGATTGCATTGAATCTGTAGATTGCTTTGGGTAATATACTCATTTTCACTATATTGATTCTTCTAATCCATGAACATGGTATATTTCTCCATCTATTAGTGTCCTCTTTGATTTCTTTCATCAGTGTTTTATAGTTTTCTATATATAGGTCTTTAGTTTCTTTAGGTAGAT
>SJYX01022377.1:40967-69217 GCA_006410675.1 Oreotragus oreotragus
GCCAGTCTAGGTTTGATACAGGATACAGGATGCTTGGGGCTGGTGCACTGGGATGACCCAGAGAGACGATATGGGGAGGGAGGTGGGAGTGGGGGTTCAAGATTGGAAACTCATGTACACCCGTGGCGGATTCATGTCAATGTATGGCAAAACCAATACAGTACTGTAAAAAAAAAAAAAAAAAAAAAAAGATGGTGACAAGGATTCGGTTTTGGATAAGAATGTTCCATTCACAGATTAGGATGTCAGGGGTGAACCACAGCCCAGAGTCACAGGTGATGTTCTGAACAGGTCCATGGACTGCAGTCCCCACAGCCCCTAGAAGCAGGGTCTCTGGTCCTCATTTTCCACTGAGCCTCACAAATGTCAGATAACTCGCCCAAGGTCACAACTGCTTTTGGGTGCCAGGAGGTGGGATTTGGACTCAACTCGGCTTTCTCAAGCATCTATGTTCACAACAACCACTCTATAAAAACACTTTTTTTTTTTTTTTCATTTCCTGGGGCTACCCTAACATATCAGCACAAAGTTGATGGCTTAGAATAACAAAAGTTTGTTATTTCACTGTCCAGGGAGCCAGAAGTTTGAGATCAGCTTCTGGGCAGGGCTATGCTCCCTCCAGGGACCTCCTTCCTACATTTTCCAACTTCTAGTGATGCCAGTCTTTTGTTGGCTGATGTCCACATCACTTCAGCTTCAGCCTCTGTCTTTACCTGGTCCTCTCCCTCTATGTTTCTCTGTCTTGAATCTCCAACTCCTTTCTCTCTCTCTCTCTCTCTTTTTTTTTTTTCCAGTGGGGAGGGAGAGAGCCTCATCTTAAGGCTTGTGAGATCCTTGTTCCCCAACCAGGGATCGAACCCAGGTCCTTGGGAGTGAAACCATGGAGTCTTAACCACTGGATCGCCAGGGAGGTCACCTTCTTTTCTTATAAAGACACCTGTCATTGGATTGAGCACCCACCCTAAATCCAGAACAACTACACCTCAAGATCCTTAACTTGATTGCATCTGAGAAGACCCTACTTCTAAATAAGGTTACATTTCCAAAACCAGAGTTCAGGACTTGGACATGTTTTTTGAAGAACACAGTTCCAAACCCTTTAAGGGTTTTATTCATTACATTTGGAAGGGATGAAGGACATGAACATGAGAAGCACAGGAAAGACTGGGACAGAGAGACTGCATGTGGGATATGCCTTAGGCAAGGGCACAGACTTGGGTTTAAGGTGAGAGTGAGAGGATGAACATGTTGGGAAGTCATCACAGGTTGGGAACCATGTGCAGCCGGATGCTGTCAAGCTTCTCAGGGAAGAGCGTGACTGGTCCTGATGATAGTGAACAGTGAATGGAGTTCAGGGTCTGGGGAGGAGGACACTCCAGGCTACATGGTTGCCAATTAGAGGCCATTCAGAGGGGGTTAGAATGATCCCATGGGAGCAGAAGGGGTCCAACCAAGATGGGAGAGTATTTTCTATTATGGCAAATTCGTCCCAAAGGAAGAGAAGTGTTTCTCTCCTTTTGCAAACTATCTGCATGGAACCATCTATTCTTTATATGAAACAAACCTACCATCCAACTGGATTAAAATATCAACTGATCAGGACATGAAAACACACATCCACACAAAAACCTGTACACAAATGTTCTCAATAGCTCTATTCACAACCCTATAATGTGTGAGTGCATGCTCAGTTGTTTCATTCATATCTGACTCTTTGTGACCCTGTGGACCGTAACCCACGAGGCTCCTCTGTCCATGGAATTCTCTAGGCAAAAATACTAGCATAGGTTGCCATGCCCGCCTCCAGGGGATCTTCCTAATCCAGGGATCAAAGTTGTGTCTCTTACATCTCCTGCATTGGCAGATGGGTTATTTACCACTTGGGAACCCTAAACTCCACAATGGAGACCACCCAAATGTCCATCAGCTGGTTAATGGATGCACAAAAGGGGTCCACCTATACTTGGAACATTATTCAGCCTTGAAAAAGAAAGCAATTCTGATCACCGTGACAACATAGATGAACTTTGGAAACACGATATTAAGTGAAAGAGGCCAGACCCAAAAGGCCATCTGTTATATGATTCCATTTATATGAAATATCAGAGATTGATTAAGCTATGGAGATAGGTGATAGATGGGTGGTTACCAGGAGCTGGTGAGGGCATGGGGAGAAATGACAGTGACGACTTAATAGAAAGGATTTTCTTTGGAGGGAGTGATGAAATTTTTTAGGAACTTGAAATTGGTGCTGGTTTTACAATGCAGTGAATGCTGTAAATGCTATTGACATATACATTTCAAATGCTTCATTTTATGTCACATAAATTTCATCTCAATAATTACATAAAGAAAGATTCAGCTAAAAGTGAGGCCAGGAGGGAGGCAACTATGCGGTGGGCCAAATCAGGTCACCCAGGAATTCCAGGAGATCAATCAACTTGACCAACAGCTGTGACACAGGGAAGGACTCTCAAGTGACCAGGTGTCCCGCTGAGCTGCAGCGCTGAGGAGAGCATGGCTTCTGCAGTCACATACCTGGGGCAGGTGTGGACGGCTGCATATGCCTCTGACGGGTGAACCCTCTCGGGAGATACAGGCCCCTCCAGCAGGAGCACCGTCTCCAGGGCAAAAGTCTTAAATAATCAGGTTGCGAACAACCAACAACCCGATGCAGCTGGCTGCTGGCGCTATATCTAGGAGACAGCACTGCAGATCCATTTACTGCCTGAACCAAGTGCTTGTTGCCTCTTGACTTCCCAGAAGGGCTCCCCAGTTCTTGCCGCTCACTGCTTCCTAATGTATATTACTGTCTCAATAAAACATCCCACACTGAGAACCACTAGGGAACCAGTCACTGCTCTGTTGCATGTGACTCATCTTTTTTTTAATTTTTATTGGAGCACAGTTACTTTACAATGTTGTGTTTGTTTCTGCTAGACAGCAAAATAAAAAAGCCATATGTTTACATATATCCCCTCTTTTTTGGATTTCCTTCCCATTTAGGTCACCGCGGAGCACTGAGTAGAGTTCCCCGTGCTAGACCACAGGGTCTCATTAGTTATCTATTTTATTCTTAGTATCAATAGTGCATATATGCCAATCCCAATCTCTGTTCCTCCCATCCACCTTTTTCCCCTTGATATGTGACCTTTCTTTCTCTTTCTTTTCTTGAATCCTCATTTTTCCCCTCCCATAAAATGGGAATAACACAGTATTTCTGTGAGAACAAGAGGCAGTCATATTTACCAAACATTCTATAAACCTTAATACACATTCAGTTGTAAGCTTTTGTCCTCCCATACCTAGCTTTAGATAGATTCTCTTTTTTATTTTAAGATTTTTATGGAATCATTTTTTGTGTCTTCATTGAATTTGTGATTATACAATATTCTTTTTGTTTTATGTTTCGGTTTTTTGGCCTCAAAGCATGAGGGAATCCTAGTTTCCTGACCGGGAATGGAACCCACACCCCCTGCGTTGGAAGGTGAAGCCTTAACCACTGGTCAGCCTGATAGATTTTTCAATGAATGTGGAAATGAGTTAAATTCTTGCATGTCACGGAGAAGGTGTATTAGCCAGGCTTCCATGGGAGATGGATGACGTGCGGACACTGTTATGAGCAGAATGTTTGTGTCCTCCCCAGTGTGATGGTATTTGGAGGTGGGTCCTTTGGGAGGTGATTCTGTTGAGATGAGGTCATGAGAGTGGAGCCCCCATGATTTGCTGTTGTTCAGTCACTCAGCTGTGTCTGACTCTGCGACCCCATGGACTGCAGCACGCCAGGCTTCCCTGTCCTTCACATCTCCCGGAGTTTGCTCAGACTCATGTCCATTGAGTTGGTGATGCCATCCAACCATCTTATCCTCTGTCACCCCCTTCTCCTCCTGCCCTCAGTCTTTCCCAGCATCAGAGTCTTTTTCAATGAATCAGTTCTTTGAATCAAGTGGCCAAAGTACTGGAGCTTCAGCTTCAGCATCAGTCCTTCTAGTGAATATTCAGGACTGATTTCCTTTAGGATGGACTGGTTGGATCTCCTTGCTGTCCAAGGGACTCTCAAGAGTCCTCTCCAGCACCACAGTTCCAAAGCATCAGTTCTTTGGCGCTCAGCCTTCTTTATGGTCGACTTGCATCTGTACATGACTACTGGGAAAACCATAGTTTTGACTAGACAGGCCTTTGTTGGCAAAGTAATGCCTCCTCTTTTTAATACAATGGGATTAGTGAATTTATAAGAAGAGGAAACAGAGAGATCTGTGCACACACGGAGGAAAGGCTGTGTGAGGACGCAGCCAGATGGTAGCTGTCCACCAGCCGGGAAAAGGATGAGCAACCAAAGCCACTGGCACCGGGTCCTTGGACTTCCAGCCTCCAGAACGGTGTGAAATAAATGTCTGTGGTTGACGCCCCTCAACTCATGGTTTCATGTTACAGTAGCCTGAGCTAAGGGAGGGTGTACCTGGGGAGAGTTTAAAGGAGGGACTTCTAATGAAAGTGTGAGTGCACTTAAAGGAACCAAGGGACTCCCTGATGGCCCAGTGGTTGACACTCGGTACTTCTCATGCAGCGGGTGAGGGTTTGATCCTTGGTCAGGAAACCAAGATCCCAGATGCTGTGTGACACGGCCAAAAAAATAGAACAAAGGAACCCAAAGTGGGTGGTGGGGCCCAGAGAGAACTGCCAAGAGGGATGCCGTGAAGCTTTCACTCTGATGGAGCAGAGGACAGGGGAGCAAGGGGATCCAGCAGTGGACGGAGCCAGACAGGAGTGGGGCTGTAGACCAAGGAATCCTCCTGCTGCCAGGCCCAGGAGAACCTGGGAGGAGCACCTGAAGCCCCAGGGGTGGAGGAAACACTCAAAGCCTGGGCGCAGCAGCCTCTGCCCACCCTCTGCTCTCCCTCTGGGGCCTCCCATTGGCCACAAGTTGCCAAGACAAAATCAGAGGTCGAGATACCTTGGGAAGGCAGGGGTCAGCCTCTCAGGGAGCAGAGAGGAAGGAGGGTAGATCTGGAGAGGCAAGTGTAGGAGCAGCAGAGAGCAGGGATCCCAAGAGGGGCTTGGCTCATGTGCCTGCTCAGTCACTCAGTCGTGTCTGACTCTTTGCGACCCCATGGANAAAAAATAGAACAAAGGAACCCAAAGTGGGTGGTGGGGCCCAGAGAGAACTGCCAAGAGGGATGCCGTGAAGCTTTCACTCTGATGGAGCAGAGGACAGGGGAGCAAGGGGATCCAGCAATGGACGGAGCCAGACAGGAGTGGGGCTGTAGACCAAGGAATCCTCCTGCTGCCAGGCCCAGGAGAACCTGGGAGGAGCACCTGAAGCCCCAGGGGTGGAGGAAACACTCAAAGCCTGGGCGCAGCAGCCTCTGCCCACCCTCTGCTCTCCCTCTGGGGCCTCCCATTGGCCACAAGTTGCCAAGACAAAATCAGAGGTCGAGATACCTTGGGAAGGCAGGGGTCAGCCTCTCAGGGAGCAGAGAGGAAGGAGGGTAGATCTGGAGAGGCAAGTGTAGGAGCAGCAGAGAGCAGGGATCCCAAGAGGGGCTTGGCTCATGTGCCTGCTCAGTCACTCAGTCGTGTCTGACTCTTTGCGACCCCATGGACTGTGGCCCACCAGGCTCCCCTGTCCATGGCATTCTCCAGGCAAGAATACTAGAGAGGACTGCCATGCCCTTCTCCAGAGGATCTTCCCAGCCGAGGAATCGAACCCGCATTTCCTGCATCTCCTGCATGGGCAGGTGGATTCTTTACCGTTTGAGCTACCCGGGAAGGATACCCGAATACTGTGAAGAGAGTTAGTGATGGATGTATGCATCATNGATGAATAAATCTCCTGACAACAGGTGAAAGAAAGGCCATGGAGCCGTTCTCGGATAGAGCCCTGAGTTTAATGAGCTTTATACTTCCTGGAGTCTTAATCTAAATAAGAAACATACTGAGAGCTATAAAAGCTACGGCCCTTTCTTTGAAACCTCAATTAAAACCAACACAAATCAAGAATGCTTAGCTTCCCTATCCAGGACTATCTTTCAGAAAGAAAAAACAAAAAAGCAAAAAACCATGGTGACTTATAGGAGGACCACCCCTTCTGTCTGCAACTCCTCTGCCGTTTCTGCAAAAATAAATAAATCTTAGAAACCAGGAAGGATGTCCTGAGCTAGGACATGGGTACCTCCACCGTCTCAAAATCAATTTCCAAATGTTTTTAGTTCTGGCTCTGAGCCAGCACATGTTTTGACATGATTCTTCCTCCTTAATTTATAGCCTATGTGTATCTGCAAGGAAATTCAACCCTTATGTTGCTGATTCCTTTACACTTAACTCATCAAGCACTGCCTTCTAAGGGCCATTTGATGTTAAGAGGCTCTGAGCCCTTTTTTTACGAGGTCTTTTAAACCTGTTCCCCCTTAGAAACAGGAAGCCAGGTTTTTCCAGAAATAAACAAACTCAGCCCACAAAAAGTGTCCCTCGCCAGCCTGGTGACCAGACCCAGAGTCCTCAGTGGCTCCAAACCTGTCAGCACGTTTAAAAAAAACCACTCCAGTGCTGCCTCTTTCAAGGATGAAACCTTGGGTTAAAAATCCACGAGCCACCCTATTGCTGGGAAAGCAAAAACTGAAACAGCCACTATGGAGAACAGGATGGAGGTTCCTTAAAAAGCTAAACATAAAACTACCATGTGACCCAGCAATCCTATGACTAGGCATCAGTTCAGTTCAGTTCAGTCGCTCAGTCGTGTCCAACTCTTTGCGACCCCATGAATCGCAGCACGCCAGGCCTCCCTGTTCATCACCATATTCCCTGAAAAAACCCACAATTTGAAAAGATACACGCTGCACTACTTAGAGAAGCCAGAACATGGGAGTGCCCTAAATGTTCATTGATAGATGAACGGATAAAGAGGATATGATACATATATGCAGTGAGACATTACTCATCCACAGAAAGGAATGGAATTGGGTCATTTGGGGAGACGCAGATGAACCTAGAGTCTGTCATACAGAATGAAGTAAGTGAGAAAGACAAAAACAACGATCATATTTTAACACATATATGTGGGATCTTAAAAAATGGCACAGATGAACTTATTCACAGGGCAGGACTAGAGATGCAGACCTAGGGAGCAAACAAAGGGACATGGGGGCAAGGAGCGGGGGTGAGACAAATTGGAAGAAAGCACTGACCTATATGCACACTGTGATGGGTAAGACAGACAGCTGCTGGGAGCCTACTATACAGCACAGGGAGATAGGCTCAGTGCTCTGTGATGACCCAGCGGAGTGCAATGGGAGGGGATTCGAGCGAGGTCCAGGAGGGAGGGAATATATGTATGCATATAGCTGATCCACTGCGTTGTTCCGAAGAAACTAATACAACATTGTAAAGCAACTTACCCCAGTCAATTTTTTTTTTTTTTTAATCAGCATGCCACAAAAAGTAAGGATCACATAATACCAACAGGAAAGAGAAAACCATTCCACCGAGAGGTTGCCTGGGTTGCAATTTAGGATGTGCAAACACAGGAGATGGGGAATCTGTGGAGGGAGACAATGAGCTGTTTCTTCATGAGTTTCGGTGACACCGTCTCTCCAGGTGTGGAAAAGACAGCGTCCCTGCCACTCCTCTGACTGAGGAGTGGAGAGCAATCTCCCTCTCCTTGAATCTGAGTGGGCTCGGCCACTTCTTCGTCAGATAAAACATGGTGGAAGGGATATTTTGGTCAACTTCTATGTCCAGAATCCTGTCTCTGGGTAGAGCCAGCTGTCGTGGGAGAAGTCTAACTACTCTGAGACTGCCATTCTGGAAGGAAGCCCAGGCCATGTGAGCAGGCCCTGGTGGGTGGGACACTGCCTGGGGATGGGGGAGAGAAAGGAAGAACAAAGATGCTAGATCTGTAGGTGAAGTGAAACGTGAAAGCAAATTCTCCTGCTGCGGCCATTATCAGAGACAAACAACCCAGCCCATTCCTTCCAGAGTTGCTGACTCCCCAGATCACAGGCATAATAAAAGGATGGTTTGAGAGTATGCATTTTGAGATGCTCACCATATGGAGGAATAGTCAGGACACGTGGATGCCTCTCCTCACCTCCTCTACCTATTCTATGGCCTCGTGTCCATTTGTATTCCCATTATCAGTTGGTTGACGATAAGAGAAAACCCTACTGTAGGCCTAAAAAGTAATCTGTGAACTGAAAACCTCAAGAGAGCTCTCATTTAGGTATAGTTTGATCCAGGGGTTCGTGATGTCAGCCTGGCATTGATTCCCAGTCTCTGAAAAGGGCTCTCTCCTCCCAGGGCTGGCTTGTGCTCAGGCCTGTGTGCTATGCTAAGCCGCTTCAGTTGTGTCTAACTCTTTGCGACCCTATGGGCTGTAACCTACCAGGCTCCTCTGTCTATGGGATTCTCCAGGCAAGAATACTGGAATGGGTTGCCATTTCCTTCTCCAGGGGATCTTCCCCATCCAGGGACTGAACCCATATCTCAAGTTTCCTGCATTGGCAGACAGGTTCTTTTTCACCAGCACCACCTGGGAAGCCCTATGCTCAGGCCAGGTGCCCTAAAAATAGCAAGAATTGTGGCACCACTTCCAATCCTGAAATCACACTACATGACCCAGAGGAAGAAAAGGTATCTGTGCCCACCAGTGATGCTTGAGCATCTGCCCCACTCTGTGGAGTTTGATGGAGAAGGAGGTGGAGCCAGCTTAATCCTAACCATGTGGATCCCCAAATGGAACAAGGGTGAAATGAATAGGGTAGTAATCAACACATGCCCTCTCTGAGATTTCTGCTCTTTGTTATTTCAATTATTTCAAGAATAGGAGATAAATGAAGCAATTACGAAAATCTGGGTACTGTGGTCTTTAATTTGTATAAAATATTTTTATTTTGGATTGGAAACCCCATGTTTAAAAAGATTATCATTTTGTGAGTATTGTTTATTTTTTTTTAGTTTCTTTAAAAAAAAATTGGTGTATAGCTGCTTGTGTCAGCTTCTGCTATACAGCAAAGCGAATCAGCCATATGTATTCATGTATCCCACGTTTTTTGGATTTCCTTCCCATTTGGGTCATCACAGAGCATCAAGTAGGGTTCCCTGTGCTATACAGTAGGTTCTCGTTAGTTCTCTATTTTATACATAGTATCCATAGTGTATATATGTCCATCCCAACAGCTCAATTCATCCCACCTCCCCTCTGTTCTCTACATCTCTGTTTCTACTTCTGTTTTGCAACTAAGATCATCTGCACCATTAGAATCTGGGTAATTTCTAAAGTAGAAGGGAAAAGGAGGTTCAAGAAATTTGTCTAACACACATACATGCCTTTTAAGAGTATGCTGCTTGGGTTTCTATCTGAGAAGAACAATATGGATGACTTTGGCAGCAGGCTGGAAAATGTTTAACAACCAGCTCTCCAGAAGAAAAAAATCAGCCCTAAATTGTGACACTGGCTGATTTCTGTGGTGTCAATACTCCCACCATGCTGGTTTCAAGCTGCCAACTAAACACAGTTAGGAGGAGATGCTTACAATCAGCTCTCACAAGCAAGCTCCTGTGTTTTCTGCATAATTTTTTAAAGGATTTTAAAGTTGAGAAACTTGGTGCTGGAGGAAATCTTTTCATTCTGACGGGAGCTGTATTCATGCCATCAGAACTACTCCAAAACTGTAAATAAAGCCATGCTTCTGGAGGACAAGTGGCTGATGGCTACCCATTACTTGGCACTTTCCAAAATACACCCTGGAAGGACTGAGACACTTTCTCCCCCTCCTCAGGGGGAGGATGGACTAATTTGTGAAGCCAAGAGGTCCCAGAAATGAACATAACAAAGTGTGGATGGTAGAGACTTTGGAAGAAGGTTGAGTAACAGAAGTAGCCATCAGAAAGAGCCCAGACCCAAGCACCATACAGAAGAGACGACCAAACAGGAACACAAAGGGTGAAGTTGATGAACAAAAGGGAACTTAACAGGGATGAATGTAGTCCATGTGTTTGGACGGAAGGGGAAAGGTAGCCTTATAAGAACCAGATAAGGTAGAGGGCAGTTTTGACTCAGTTCGTGGAAAAAGATGACAGGGAGCTTAATTTAAAGCATTAGTACCACGTGGCTGTCAAAAATGTAATTCTCATTCACATTAACAAAATTGTAGGATCTAACACAGGAACTGCAAATGGTAGCAGCAGATACAATGTGTTTGTCTTGCACGGTGTTTACACAATTTTAATTAGTCGTCTACATTAAAAAGCAGGAGATTTGAACCCACCCACCCACCTCCAAAATCAAGATTTCTGGTTTGTCTTAAAAACTCAGAATTTCTGTTAACACCAAGCTCCCAAATCTTCAACAGCAACGATGGTCTGGAACTTAGCTATAGGTTCCGTTTTAAACAGATCCTATGGTCCTTGTGACACACTCTGTTTATTGTCTGACACTAACAGCTTCACTCACTGTCTCCCTATAGACATTTGAATTCATAGCCCATGATCTAGAAGAAGGTAGGTGATTATCCTTTTAGTACCTCAAAAATAGTATTTATTTTAAAAAATTTATTCTGTTGAAGTATAGTTGATTTACAATGTTGTGTTAATTTCCAGTGTACAGCAAAGGGATTCAGTTAAACATATATTCTTTTTCATATTCTTTTCCATTATGGTTTATCACAGTTTTCTGAATACACTTTCCTGAGCTATACAGTAGGATCTTGTCATCCCGTTGTTTTTAATTGCTTTGTAACCTCTCTCTCTCAACTGTCTGTCCATTTATCTGTCCATCCATTCAACCATCTCTCATCTAGCATACTAGTTAGCTCACTGTCTAAACTATTTACTCTATCTACATTATCTATCTTCTAGGTACATAATACATGTTTATTACCAAAAACTGAAATTGAGAAAGTGTAAGGAAGAAGGTATAAAGATTATCCATAAATTGCACCAAACATAGATAAACCACTGTACACATTTTAAGCCTTGCCAGGTATACACACAGTTCACAATAACAACAACAACAAAAATGAAATTCATAATTCGCAATTCATAATTCACAGAGCGTATTATATAACCTGCCTTGTTAACTAACAGGCATAATATTCAGAATGTTTAACAACTGACTCGGCTTAGGTATTGTGTGTTAATTGCTCAGTCGTGTCCGATTCTTTGCAACCCAATGGACTGTAGCCCACCAGGCTCTTCTGTCCATGGGATTCTCCAGGCAAGAATACTGGAGTGGGCTGCCATTTCCTTCTCCAATGGCATAGGTATAGATCAATCTGAAAACAGGCCAAGCAGGAACCACCAGAGGGTTTGTCCATCCTGGCTGACATCAGCAGCTGTAGTAATATGATTGGCTATTTTCCCATGTTAATAACATGGTTCTACATAATTATTTTAATGAGAACATGATATTCTAAGGACTTACTACAATTGAACAGTCGGCCTTCTGGTGTCCATTTAGGTAGCTCTCGATTTTCAACACATTTAATGGAAGTAGAATTGCTGGGTCAGAGGGTATATGCTGTTGCTGCTGCTGCTAAATCACGTCAATTGTGTCCGACTCTGTGCAACCCCATAGATGGCAGCCCACCAGGCTCCCCCATCCCTGGGATTCTCCAGGCAAGAACACTGGAGTGGATTGCCATTTCCTTCTCCAATGCATGAAAGTGAAAAGTGAAAGTGAAGTCGTTCAGTCATGTCCGACCCTCAGCAACCCCATAGACTGCAGCCTTCCAGGCTCCTCCGTCCATGGGATTTTCCAGGCAAGAGTACTGGACTGGGGTGCCATTGCCTTCTCTGCAAAGGGTATATACATGTTTTAAAAGATGTTAGACACATGCTGCATTTGCTCTCTAGAAAAGATGATCCATTTTATATTCCCACCAGTGTGATAAGAGGAACCCATTTCCCCACACCCAAGTATTAACAGCCTTAAAAAAACAATATCCATGTGTTAGGCAAAAATAATCTTGTTTTCACACGTGTATCCTGTGATTATCATGAGTGAGGTTAAATATTTTTCTGCAGATTTATGGGTAATCCATACTTCTTATAATTTGAATTGAGATGCACAAACACCAGCAGGAAGCTACAGCTTTGGCCTTATAAATTTTATTGAGATTTTGCATTTTAAAAATTGTTTATTAATTCATTTTTTGCTATACAGAATTTCAAAATTTTATGGAGTCAAATCATGATTTCATAAAAATAGTTTTGGCTTTGATGTCAAGCTAAGAAAACTGCATCTTGAAAAGTTTATAAAAAGTATTCACCAGCCTTTGCTTTCCTTTGAATGAATATTTTAGAGAACTTTTCCCCTCTGCAGGTGGTCTTATTTTTATGTTTAAATGTTTTAACAATCTAAATGTATTTTGATAAAAAGTGTGAGGTAAAGATCTGGTATAAAAATGTGTCCAAATCTAAAGTAAGGCTCAACACTCAGTGATTGAAACACCCGTTCTTTCTTATTTAATTGAAACAAAGTTTCAAATTCATTTGCAGTTCTTCCTGGACATTATATTTTGTTCCATTAGTTTGTTTGTTTTAAAGCTCTTTTAGTTACTGTAGATTTACATTGCACTTCATTCTAATATCTATAAATTATGCATTTCTTCATCACTCTTACAGGGTTCCTCCCTTCCTCCGGAGTATTTACTCAAGTATGATGAATTTCATATCATTTTACAGAGTTCCAAAAAAATACAGATTTTCAAATTGAACTTGCATTATATTTAGGAATCAATTGGGGGGATAGTAGACATATTACCAGGTACACGGTATAATTTTTCTAATTATTTATGCTTTGCAGTAACATAGCAACATTTTCTTCGAAAGGGTTTGCATGTTAAGTTTATTTCTAGGTAGTGGCAGGGAAAGGTCGATTGGCCAAGATGGTGGTGGTCCTCCCGTGTCCTCTTGCTCTCACCACACATTCTGTAAATAATGATTTTGCAAGGTTATGTAACCATGCAAAGTCGACAGCATTTATAGCACTGCACAGGCGCATCATGACCTATATAAGCACCACCTGAGACGCTCTTGCGTCAACCATGAGAGAATGAAGAATGTCTGCAGTTCCTACGAAATCTTCCAGTCTCTTCCCATCTGCTTCCCAGCTCGTGCCTCGCCTACCTTGGGTTTAGTGATCGGCAAGGTGACTGGAGTAGTCAGCAGGATACCCAGTATGTACGGGAGCCTGAAGCTCCAATGGAAGGAGGAAGCCAGTGGTCACCACATGATACGTGGTACCCAGTGGCCACGGTCCTCTCGGCATGGGCCCCAGTGGAAGACAGACGGCTCACTGGACAGCACTGAAAAGGCATTACAGGCGGTGAGTTCTCCTTTGATAAACAGGGCAGCAGTGATGGCACACTGGGTTGAATTTTCCTGACTGCCCTGAAGGCGAGTGTAGATAATGTCCTAGTGCACCTGCACGATGTGCAGAGATGCTTGGAAGAACTAGAGCACCCTATACTGGGGTTCCAGCAAGAACGGCTTCCCTGGTAGCTCAGCTGGTAAAGGATCTGTCTGCAATGCAGGAGACCCTGGTTTGATTCCTGGGTTGGGAAGATCCAGTGGAGAAAGGATAGAGCAAGAACCGCACGGCCTTGAAGAACCCAGCATCTCTGACAGCGAGGTGGTACGGGATGGTGATGATGAACATTACACGACTAAGGAAGGTTATGAGACTGAATGTCTCCGCTTGTTAGCAAGGCCTCTGGTGAAGCAGAAGGATGAGGCCAAGGAGGCAAGGAAGTCCCGGGAGGCCTCGGGCACCAAGGAGGCCAAAGAGAAGAGGAGTGGACCGACTCTGCAGCCAGGATGAGGTCTGGGAAGGCCAGCAAGGGGCAAGGACCAACCCCGGTGGTGAGCTTAGAGCTGGATCAGGGCGTGCCAAAGCCACTCCAAGGAGTCCACAGAGTCTGCAGATAGCCAGAAACGATGCTCAGGAGGGCACGTGAAGCTCAGAAAAAACACTGAGGACCTGGGCTTCAAGCTGGCGGAAGATAACCATGCTGTGCTTGGATCCGGCTAGACCTCTGCCCCCTCAGCTTCTACACCAGCCTGGCAGTGTCATCCTGAAGATGACATATGTTTTACAGGCGGCATGCTAGACGCCATCTTGAACAATGCCCCATCCACCTCTTTGGGTTCCTTGACTGCTACCTTGGTGGTGGCAAGCTTGGGAGAAGTAGTGGGATGGCTGCGGGCAGAGGGAATTTGAAGTCTGAAGACCCCGAGGTGGGGCGGAGCTGGTAAAGGCCCCATCCAGGTTATGTGGCGGGGAAGGCAATGGCACCCCACCCCAGTACTCTTGCCTGGAAAATCCAATGGACAGAGTAGCCTGGTGGGCTGCAGTCCATGGGGTCGCTAACAGTCGGACAGACTGAGCGACTTCACTTTCACTTTTCTCTTTCATGCATTGGAGAAGGAAATGGCAACCCACTCCAGTATTCTTGCCTGGAGAATCCCAGGGATGGAGGAGCCTGGTGGGCTGCCGTCTATGGGGTCACACAGAGTCGGACACGACTGAAGTGACTTAGCAGCAGCAGCAGCAGCAGGTTATGCGGATGCAGATGTGGGCTGATTTGCTGGCAGCAGGAGTTGACAGAAGTAAAATTGATAAACAGCCCCATGCTCTGCTCCTAGAACTATGGAGGCAACTGAGAATACAACAGCAGTTTACCAAGAATGGGAAGTGCCCGCAGTAAGAGATATGGGCTGTTCAGTTAGATTACATGGCGACAAAGGACGTTCCTTCGGAATTGTAAAGGCTGTGTTCTTACCTTCGGAAATCGGATGGCTCCCTGTGCGGAGGTGTACTGTAAAGCCTGTGTCCTATGATGTGCTGCTAACCGCTGATTTTCTTGCAGATTTACCACAGCGTGCACCAGAGCTTATAAAGTATTTGGGATCATGTGTGTGGGCTGTGAAAATGGCAAAAATCCCCTTTGAAGGGGTGGGCCTGGAGCCTGTGGCTGGTGGGGTGGGGGGTGATTTGGTGATTACGGTCCTCAATAAAAATCCCTGCGGGGTGGAGTTGCCCCGTGAGGGCCTGTCTCTTATATAGGATGTGGATCCAAGGGTCGGCGTCAATTGCCAAGGGAATCAATACTGGAGAAGACGGACTGTGTGGATGTGAAGCAAGAGACCCTGAAGGGGTGGAATGTGGGGAAAGAGAGATCTGCCAAGATGGTGGTGGTCAGGCTTTCCCACCCCATGTTCTCTCACCCTCACCCCGCATCTTGTAAATAATGACTTTGTGTGGTTATGTAACAGCAGAGATCATTTTTAGCTCTGCACACGTGCCTCATGACCTATATAAGCACTACCTGAAATGCTCTTGCAATTGCATTGAAAGCATGATGCCTTGCTGCTAAGTCAGCCATGAGACAATAAAGAAATGTCTGTAGCTCCTACGGCTTCTTGCATCTTCTCCCAATTTCTACCATCTGCTTCCCAGCTTGTCCCTTGCCTACCCTGGGTTCAGTGATCAGCAAGACAGTAGTTTATCTATGCTTTTTTAAAAAAAACTTCTGTTGGACTATAGTTGATTTACAATGTTGTTAGTTTCAGGTATACAACAAAGTGATTCATATATATTTTTTCTTAGATTCTTTTCCCTTTAGGTTGTTACAAAATATTGTGTATAGTTCTCTCCTATACAGTAGGTCCTTATTGTTTATCTATTTTATATGTAGTACCTATGCTTTTTGTAGGTATTTTAAAGATGGTCTTTTATTTTCTTCATATTTTCAACTAGTTAATGCTGGTATACAAGGAAGCCACTGATTTTTGTAGATTTGTTTTGTCCAAGTCTCCTTATCAATTCTCATCAATTCCATTTTTGGCTTATTCTTTCAATCACCTCAGCTGCAAATAATAACTGTTTCCAATGGTTTTAGCTTCTTGCCTCTTGCCTTACTTCACGGTCTAGCATAACTAGGGTAACACTGAAATCATAGTTGACAGCCTTTTGTTCCAGGTTTGGTAAAAATGCCCAATTATTATGNATTCTCATCAATTCCATTTTTGGCTTATTCTTTCAATCACCTCAGCTGCAAATAATAACTGTTTCCAATGGTTTTAGCTTCTTGCCTCTTGCCTTACTTCACGGTCTAACATAACTAGGGTAACACTGAAATCATAGTTGACAGCCTTTTGTTCCAGGTTTGATAAAAATGCCCAATTATTATGTACAATATTTGCTGTAAGTGTCCAATGATCCCACTCTGTTGTCTCCTTGTTAGACAGTTCCTGGAGAATAGCATTCACTTGTGAGCATCTTCCTTAACAAAAGCTTATATCAAAGTAAGAACACTCTGAGGACAGTCAGCAAGGGGAAAACCAAGTTACTTAACAGTTTTAAGGATCAAAATAGATGCAGAGAGCACATAACACTCAAAAACATAAGGTTCTTTCATATGAAAAATCAGTTAGATGTGCTTATAGGAGGACCACGTCATAAAAGTAGAATTAGTAGGAAATAGTCATAAGGAAGCAGATTTTAACTCAAGACATGTCTTAAAATTGAGAGCTAGTCCAAGATAGAACATCCAAGGGGTGGTGCCCAAGATAAATCCATATCATTATGGTCAGGAGTGATAAAGTGGTTTAAACTTCACATGGTGAGTCAGTAGTAGATCATAGTCAAGTCAGGAGTCAGCAGCATTAGCTTTACCCAGGAGCTTATTACAAATACAGACTCTTCAGTCCTGTGCAGACCTATGGAGTCAGGATCTACGTTTTAGCAAAAGGTCCAGCTGATTTGTATGGACATTGAGGTTGGACAAGCACTGGGCTAGAGGTGGTTTTTCTTGCAAGTCACAGAACACCAAACTTGCTAACACTTGGCGAATACAGGCAGGTGATTTCCTTGAATAACAAGAAGACTGTAAGTGCAGTAGCTCAACGAAGTCATCACAAGTTTGGCCCTTGTTTCTCACTTACCATCCTTGGAATGTGGGTGTTAATATTGAGTTTATTGCCTCACAGTCACAAAATGGCTGCAGCAACTCTACATACAGCTTTCACGCTCCACATTCCATGAAGGAAAATGACAGGCTTCCTCAACATCTGTCTTTTCATCACCTAGGAAAATCTTTCCTTGAATCTTCCCTGATTCCCACCTGTATACTCTCTCTATCACATTAGGAGAACTTACATCTCATTGACTGGTCTGAGTGACATGCACACCCCCAATCCAGTGGGGTAATTTTACCTGGTTTAATCATTTTGGTTCACCCCCTGGGACACATGGGGAAATTTTGCCGTGGCAAGAATAAATCCTTAGAAGGGAGAGGTGGGTTGAAAGTAAAACCAATGCACTTAACTTTGTTTGATGTCCCTTCTTCTCTCCCGTTTTTCCTAACATCCTCTGTTTACACAACAGATGTGACTCAGTACTCTGAACGTCACTGAATATTGGGTTTTAATGCCTGAAAAAAAGGGTTGCATCATGACACCCATAAAAGAATGGAAAAATTTTATGTGACTTCTTCTGCCCTTCATATTGTTTTTCTTTGGTCCTCATCAACCTGTGTCATCATTACAACAAAATCAGAATCACAAATTCCTCAGATCTCTTTATGTTCTCTTTATGCCAAGTGTGGATTTTACTTTCTCAATACTTAGAAAAAATTCCCTTTGGAGAAAAAAACAACATTTTAGCTGCCTTAACTATTTCTGAATTTATTTCAAATTAATGCTCTCTGCTATGAGCCTGGAAGCCATTGAAACTTACAAGATATTGACACAGCTTCAGGACTATGGCTTCAGATGGGCTGCAGAAAGAAAGGCAGCTTGCAAATGAAGATTCTTACCCAAAGCCAACAAAATCCAAGTGTTTTATGTGAGTGGTGGCCCTGGAAGGTACACAGGTGCTACTCTGCCCTGGGGTGAGCAGGGGAGGAGAATGGCCCCAACCCCAGGGCTTGTCACTTCTGATCAAAGTCAGCTCCTGCAGCTCATAATCACCAGCTCCCACCTTTTAAAACAGACACTGATTTATCATCTGTCAGGGTTGATGACTTTGTAGTTCTGCCTAAAATACTGAAAACATTGTTAGAATAGGTTTTTAAGGTGGTTATTTTTAGTGCACATAGTCTCTAAAAATGCCACCAATCTCTTCCTTTGAGGACATCTGTTGTGAGAGACCCCCCTGAGAACATCCTCTCCCATCATTAGGGAAACCCCTGAAGACACCAATTGAAAAGTTCCTTTAGGTGGGGTGGAGGTGGGTGTGTTCCAAGCATGGTTTTTAATGACTCCCTTCTTATAAACTGAAGCCCCCTGAATACCAGCCTGGTACCAAAAAAAAAAAAGCCTTATAATAACAAAGTGAAACTCGGTGACAGGAAAAGTCCGACTGGGTTTCGGCCATTGTGCAAGATCTAACAGCATCATCTTCATAGGGGTGGGACTGTTTAAGTCCCCAATTACGACCACTCACCTCGACAACTGAAACTTATTCTTTGCACATTTCAAACGCATCTCCTTCCCTCCTCCCTCCAGCTTGGCCTTCACACTCTTAATAAAACATTAAAAAACACTCCACACTATGTTGCCGGAGCGTGTTCCATGAGCTTCCCTGAAGTCTGGCGTTTTTCTCCATCTCCATATTACAGCCATCTTCATCCATTTGCGTACAGAGGTGTCCACGCATGAGGTCTGATTTCCTGGGAAGTTGGCTATGATGTGATTGTGTTCAAAGAAAGAGACAGAGAATATTTTCCACTGCTGCAGAGGCACTGTGCCTGCCTTTTAAACTTGAAAGATCAGCGGGTATTCTGCAGAACCTGAACACGGGTATTGGAAAAATTGTTTCTCTAAGGGGGAAGAAAAAAAAAAAACTCATTCTGTTTAAAGATCATTACTCATTAGCATGCTGGGTTCATCTTTTGTGGGGAGGAGAAATAAACATAAAATAACATTTCTTGAACCTAGCTCAATGGCAACAGTCTTCGAAACACTTTATACATAAGATTTTATGTAATCCTGTCTCCTGGACTGGAGTGAGGGACTGATGGATTAACGTTATTGTTATCGTTGTGCAGTAGCTAAGTCACGTCTGACTCTGTGACCCCATGAACTACAGGATGCCAGGTACAATACAGAGCTATTAAAACAATTGAGTACCTAGACAGTGACAGCCTAGGGAGGGGTCCACTATCACCCCATTTTAAGGATGAAAGTTCCAGCAGCTTGCCCAAGGGAAAGCAACTTCCAAGGGCACTGCGTCAGACTGGGTATCTGGGCACAGTAGGAGCCAGATAACGTTCAATCCTAAACTATATTATAGTTTCATATCCTTCAAGTGTAAGATGCCAATTTGTACTCTGATTTGTTATTCTTTTCTGTCTCTCTCTCTCTCCTTTCTAAGAAAATAATATGGAAAATAGGATAATATCTATTGCCTCAAGAATACTTCTTGATTTTTGTTTTCTGGTTTTTGGTCTTGGAGCAGCAACTCAGTAGGTGCACGGATTAAAGAATGCCAGCCTGGTGCTCCTGTTCCTGTTGCTTGGCTGGCCCAAGGGATAAAGAGAAGGAGACAGTGCCCCAGGGTAAAAGAGGAGGGGTCTCAGGCATTCACCCTCCTAACCACTCCCCTCCCTTATCTCTGTCTGATTCACATATATGGACTCTGGATAAGACTATCGACAATACCTCCTTCAATCCTTCCCCTTTAAAAATGAGGAACTGGAGCCTGAGTGGTTAAGGGGATGCACTCATTTCAGGCACCCTCTGCAGCCTGCTCTGTCCTCCTCCTTCCTCTGTCCCTGGAGAGACCCCTCCCCCCACACCTGATTCACCTCTCCTGCAACTCTGACCATCTCTGGACACCCACCCATGCAACACCCCCATCACAGCCTGTAAACCAACCTTATCCACCTGGAAGGATCAGAGACCCTCAGGCACAAATTGTCTATGCTGCATTCATCTTTCCTTCTCCACCAACAGGCCCACGCCATCCTCTTGTTTATTTCCTCCTGTCTCAGTGATGTTCACCCTGGTCCCCACCCGAGTCAGAAACACAGTCCTCCCTGGCCATCCCTTTCCTCTTGCTCCTTCTCTGTGTGAAGTCAAGCCCTGCTGTTTCTCTGTCTACCCCCTTTTCTCATCCCCACTGCTGTGTCCTCAGCTCACCCTGGGGACTATTGCAGAAAGGCAGTTTGTCACACCCTCTGCTCTTCCATTCTCCCACGCTGGCAAAGGGAGCTTTGTACTTTCCCAATGTGATCTTGTGCCTCTTTTGCTTGCAGCAAAGGCGTGGACAGCTGCTGTGAAGATGAAATGATCTGGTTCACGCAAAGTCCTCAGAACCACTGAGAGCGGTAGGAGGGCCCAGTGGTCAGAGAGGCAAGCTTGGAGGCACACAGCCAGGGTTCACATTCTGGGCTGCTTGCCTGCTACCCCTGTGGCCTTGGCCAAGTGACTTATCTGTGCTCTAATTTCCTCATCTGATATGGGGGATGAGAATAGCTCCACCAAAATTTGCTGAAGAATTGAATGCATACATGTAAAGTGTTTAGCATAGTAACTGGTATAAAGTGTTATCATTCATTCACTCAATCATCACTTTTTGAACCAGTGGTCCAGGCCCTATTAAACTGCCCTGTTCCTATCCCTTGCTCTACTTACTTGCTGTGTGACCCTGGGAGTTTACATAACCTCTCTGTGCCTTGGAGTCTTCATCTATAAAGTGGGACTGATACGAGTACCTACCTGAGCTCTCCTGGCAGTTAAAAGAGACAGTCCCTGTCAATCACTCAGGAAGTGTTCTGAAAGGTCTGCTACATATGACTATCACTGTTATTGTTGTATCAATAGTTACTATTACGACTCTGAGGCCTCCTGCTAGGTGCTGGGCACAGTCTAGGTCCTCACCCTAGACTTCGTTCATAACTTCTGCTCTAGCCGTCAATAGGTCCCTGCAATTTCACCATGCTGTGAAATTACATGTCTTGAATCTTCCGCCTTCTGTGAATTTCAAGAGGCCTCCATGACACAAAATAGAAATACATGTCACACACGCTCCTATTATAGCTATGCAGGTCTTCTCAACCAGGCTGTGAACTTCTCCAAGCCAACGCCTGCTTCTCTATCTCCCAGACTCTGGCATTTACTAGGTAGTGAGATGTTTGCTTCCCAGGTGGTTCAGTGGTTAAAGAATCTGCCTGCCAATGCAGGAGACTCGGGTTTGATCCCTGGGTCAGGAAGATCCCCTGGAGTAGGAAAGGACAACCCACTCCAGTATTCTTGCCTTGGAAATCCATGGACAGAGGAATCTGGTGGGCTCCTGTCTATGGGGTTACAAAGAGTCAGACACGACTGGGCAACTGAGCATGCAGGCACGCTGATATGTGGATAAGGGAATGAATGAGGGAAGGAATGGACGGACGTGGATGGCAGCGTGACCTTGGCCATCACATTCTTTGAGGCTCTTTTAACCAAGATGTCACCCCTCAGATCTGTCACCCAAGACAGGTTTCCATTTTTCTGGAGCTGAGGCCATGGCCTCTGATGCTGAGAAATCTCCAGATGAAGGCAGTCAACATTTCTTTTGAAAATCCTTCATTGAGCTGGAGAATCCAAGGGCTACCAGGATGCTTTGGCTGCTTTCTAACTTTCAGGCCTGGATTCTTCTCCTAAAATTCACCTTCTGTATGAGACCCAGGGTCAGATTTCAGTTCTAGAGAGACTATGCAGTTTAGTTAGAAATCTCTGCTGCTACTTGTAATTACCACTGGGAGACGAGGCACACCAATGCTCCAAGCCCAAGGAAATGGTAAAACCCACTGACATTTGTAAACAAACTCACTGTAGTCTGAGGGGTAAATTCACACTGAAATACACTGAACAACAGCAAAGTCACTCATGGATGCTCTTAAACTTGGTTTTCTTTGGGAACACCGTCTGAAGCCTACACACCTGAACAGGAGCAGACCCAAAACCACTGAATAGTCTAATGATTTTAGAACTGAGTATTTTAAGCCCATACCCAGCTTGGACACTCACCACAGTGCTCCGATAGTTATCTTTCTCAACTTTCCCAAGCTCTATTCCAGAAATGTTATTTTTATTTTTCCTAAGAGTTACCAAAAGGGAGCAAGGCAAGTATACATACACACGTACATAAATGTCTTTAGTCTTTTCAAGATCTGTTTGGAAACAATCAACAAAAAAGTTTTTACTTGTGGACATATTTAAAAACTTTTTTTTTGTTTTTAATGCACTGAAGGCTATTCTGGATTTTACCTTAAATTACTTAACCTACCTACTTGGTGTTTCTCAAACCTGGTCCCAAATCATCCATGCTCCTCACTCCTGCATGCTACGTAGAATCCCATCCCACCCCTCACAAAAAATTATTTAGACCATTGTTCAATTCTAGTATTGTTGATGCAAGGATGGTCTGGGTCATCAGGCTTCAGTGCAAAACACCATTTTCAGGAAACAAGATACCCTGACTGCAGGCTTCTGTCCATCATTAATAAGTGTTAATAAATGCTCACAATTCTTAAGAGGTCTTGTTCAGCCTGGAGCTTGACATCAGGATGACCCAGGGATGGCTGGGTTTGTTCTATCAGATTCCCAAGGCAGTTGGTCCAAACTCTGCCCTTGGGTCCTTCTGGTTAGAACCTGAGTTTAGCTGTGCCCCAGACCAGCTTGACTCTGATTCACTTCAAATTTTTACAGCTACACAACTCAAGCAGCAAACACCGGAGGAGAAGCAAGCACAATGAAGCACAAAGCTGATTAGCTTCTCCTTAATGATTCACCACCTTTAGCAGATTATTTTATCCTATCCTGATCTACAATCTGTTTTGTAAATGTGTCCAGGTGTTTGTGGGAAACCAGCATACTTTGGATGGTTGTATACCGTTTTCTCTCTGTATACTTTGACTTCAGCAGGTCGACCGAGCCCTACTGATTTAATTCTCCTAATTGGCTGGATCCATTCTCCAGAGGCTAGTCTGGGGGCACAAGCCTGTATCCACGCTTAATATCCAAGATGCTGTTTAATGAACTGGGCTAAAACTGGGCGGCCCTTGCATCCTGCCACCCAGAGTCGGAGACAACTTCCAACCATACCCGCTTCCTGCATGTAACTCGTCTGCAGCCTGAAACTAAATCATTCTGCCCACTTTGGAATCTGTCCATTTGTCATTTCACAGAGATAACCAATGATCTGTAGACAGAAATGCACACTCGGGATTTGCATGAAAAGTAAACAGAGGGAGAAAGTTTTCTCTGTTCTTCCCACTCACAGAGAAGGGTCCCGTCACAACACACAAGGGACCAGCACCAAACTAAAGAACATCTTTTATTTTAAATAAAAAAGTGGAGCATGAAAAATATCATATATGACAAATAGACACCAGCAAGACCACTCTTTCCTGGTGTCTCCTGGTGAGGAGAATTAACTCCACCATTTGTAGACAGGGTTCTGGGGTCTATTCATGGAAACCATTTGTTTAATAATAGAAAGAGTCAATAAGCCCTTTGGGCACTTTTGAATCATCCCTCTCCCCTCTCCGCCCCCCACCCCCACCCTTCTACAAATCAGTCCTTACGTGCATCACATAGGCTTGGTTTCCATTAAAAAGCCACAAACTGTAAAACTAAAAGGGTTCTGAGGGTTGGGCCCCTTAGTTCTTTTGTTAGCATACTTCTTTTGTTGTCTTTACTACAGCAAAATACTTGTTTCTCTTTTGATTTTTATGGAAAGAGAAAAAGAAATGCATTGCACATCGTTGGCACTGTATCAATATGAGGTTAGATGGAAGTTTCTATCTGGGAGAAAGACCCATTTGTGGAGGCTGGAGTCTATTTTAAGGGACTCCACATCCACATCCACTGGAGCGTGCTGAGCTGTCAGGCCTTCTCTTTCTTCCTGTTTGCACAGTAGTTGCTGTCTACAAGCAGCCTTCTGAGGGTGGGCCCCTGGGATGGCTAGCCTGTAAGAGACATCATCCCTCTCTCTCTCTCTCTCTCTCTCTCTCTTTGCAACTCAGCAGAGGCTCTTTAATTTGCAAAGAAGTTATCTCTTCCCTGATTTGTAAATGGAGAGCAAAGCCAACTCAAACATACAGATGTATATTTTTGGAAGGTTCTAAACAAAAGTTTTCTTCTGGGGGCCTGAATCAACTATGCTACCACAAATGAGTTACACAAGAGGCTATTTAACTGGGAGGGCTCTCCTACACGGAAAACAAAAACAAAACGCATACCCTTTAAGTACATTTGGACTTTCAGTGTATCACAGCATCCTGAATTTCAGAGTAAAAACTTTTTATTTATTTTTTACTTTTAATTAAAAAAAAAAAAAACCAAGCAACCAACCAACGGAGAAAAGCACCATGTTTTGGCTCTGACAGCCACTGAATCCTCTCTGGGGAAGTCTTCCAATCCGGCCATCCCTCCAAGCCCCATTTACACACAGGTGGGAGGCTGGGCGGGGATTTCATATTTCCCNGCAACCAACCAACGGAGAAAAGCACCATGTTTTGGCTCTGACAGCCACTGAATCCTCTCTGGGGAAGTCTTCCAATCCGGCCATCCCTCCAAGCCCCATTTACACACAGGTGGGAGGCTGGGCGGGGATTTCATATTTCCCCAGATGGGTTTTGGGGGGATACTGGGCTTTTTTGTAAATTCCACTGCTGGTGATCACGCTGGCCGGTTTTCTCCGGCTCTTTTTCTTGAACCTGCGGCTGCAAACGTTCTGCCAGGACTGCAGAGTCTTAGATGTCCAGACCCACATGCCACTGGTGATGCCCACCACCAGCAGCATGAAAATCTTCACCATGAAGATCTCCACCGCGGGGATGGAGGTGGCCATCAGACAGTCCAGGTTTTTAGTCTGGTTGTTCATTTTGCACTTGTGCTGCGTGGCCAGGATTTTCCAGTACTCCACGTTGAGGCGTTCGTAAAAGTAGCAGGCAATCACACAAGTGGCCGGCACCGTGTACAGCACGGAGAAGACCCCGATCCGCACCATGAGCTTCTCGAGCTTGTCCGTGTTCTCCCCACCCGTTTTCATCACCCTCCGGATGTGGAAAAGGGCCACGAAGCCGGAGAGAATAAAGGAAGTGCCGATGATGAGGTAACAGGCCAGGGGGATGAGCACGAAGCCGGTGAGGGCGTTGATGTCCATATTGCCCACATAGCAGACGCCGGTCAGCTCGTCCCCCGCGACCCGGCGCATCACCAGGATCAGGATGGTCTTGACGGCCGGAATGGCCCAGGCGGCCAGATGGAAGTAGCTGCTGTTGGCCTCGATGGCCTCGTGGCCCCACTTCTTGCCCGCGGCCAGGAACCAGGTGAGGGTGAGAATCACCCACCACAGGGAGCTGGCCATGCCGAAGTAGTAAAGGACCAGGAAGACCAGGGTGCAGCCCGTGCTCTCCAGGCCCTCCTGGATGACATAGAGCTGTCCGCTGTCCCGGTCGCAGGCGATGCTCTCGGCGCCCGCAAAGAGGCGGATGATGTAGCCCACCGAGTAGACGCAGTAGCACATGGACAGGAAGATGATGGGGCGCTCGGGGTACCGGAAGCGCGCTGGGTCGATGAGGAAGGTGAGCACGGTGAAGGCGCTGGAGAAGAAGCAGAGCAGGGACCAGACAGCCAGCCAGACCACTGCGAAGCGCTTGTCGTCGCGGCTCCAATACACGTCCACGCCGGGCGTGCAGAGCGGCGCGCACGACGCACTCTTCTCCACGTGGTGAAACTTGCCCGGGTTGTCGCAGCCGGCTCGCCCCGGCCCCCCATCCTTCAGCTGGTGCTCCTGCGCGCTGTGGGGTCGCTGCGGCCTGAAGAGCGGCGGGAACATGCCCGAGCCCCGCGCGGGCTCGTCCGAACCGTTGTTGGGCGCCTCCATGCACAGGTAATTGGGGTCGTTCTTGTTGGGCAGTTTGCTGCAGTCCAGGGAGTCGGGCCACTTGAAGTTGAACTGCTCCATGATCGGGGAACACTTTAGCCGGGCCTGCTCACACATGACCCGGCAGGCGGGGATGGGGGTGGAGACTTGCTCGGTGCACATGGGCGCGTACAGGGAGCACAGAAAGAAGCGGAGGTGGCCGTGGCAGCCGTACTCCACCAGCGGCGCGAACTCGTGCAGCTGGATGGCGGCCTCGCGCTGATTCTCATGGCCCATCAGGTTGGGCATGCGGGTCATGTTGTAGCCAATGTCCTTGCACATCGGGATCTCGATGGGCTGGCACTTGCCGTCGCCCGGCCGCTCCATGTCCATGGAGCTGATGGCAGCACACGAGCCCATCACCTGCAGGACTAGCCACAGGCGGGGGCCCGGACGCTGCATGGTGGCGTCGGAGGTGCCCCGGCGGGGAGGTCCGCCGCCCTCAGAGCAGCCGCTCCCAGGCTCGGGCTGCCGGCCCCGGCTCCTCGTCCCCGCTCCGGCCCCCGCCCATGCCCGCCCTGCCCAACCCAGCCCCGCCCGAGCGGTGCGCACAGCGCCCCCGGCCCCGCTCTCCGCGCCCGCCTCCGCCGAGGTGGAGCCGCTGAAGAGAGAGGAGCAAAGTTTGCGAACAATACCAGGAAGCGAGAGGAGCCCCGCAGTTCTCGGCGCGCGACCCGGCGCAGGCTACAACTCACGGCCGCCGCCGCCGCAAACTTTGGCTTCTCGTGGGAGCAAGCGGAGAGGGCGGGAGGCGCGGGCGCAGCGGGGCCGGCGACTCGCGGCGGCTCCGCCCTCCCCGGGCCGGCCTCGGCCCGGCTCGGCCCGCAGCCGTTCGGAGTCGGGTCCCGGGCTGAGCAGTCTCGCAAACAGGCAAAGTGGCAAAAAGCCGAGCGCTGACAGGCCCCGCCCCCGGGCCGCGCGCCCCGCCCCGCCGCTGCTTTGCATGAGAAAGCGCAGCGCCCGGCCCCCAGATCGTGCCGCCGCCCCGGCCCCGGGCCCCGCGTCGCCGCCCTCTCGTGCGTCCCGCCCGCTGCTCCTTCGCCTTCTGCGCCAGCCTCCAACTTGGCCTCTCGTCGCCTCCCCGCCTGCGCTCCCTTTCTCGGGGGCGTCCCCGGCCTCGTCCCCCGCAGCCCAAGGGCCCCGGGGTTACTGGAAGTTCGGAGACTGGCCGGAGGAAGGGGTGGGCTGGTCCAAGTCATGCTAGGGGCTTATCTCCTCTGATTTTTATGGTGGGTCCCGGGCCGAGGGAGCTTTCAAAGCGAGGTGGGATTTGCGTTTTATGGCCTCGGCCATAAAGTGGCCCCTTAGCTTGTAAAGCTGCCCGCATCTTCTCGAGGCTGCGGAGTTACCAGGCCTGCGTCAGGGCTCCGGCTCCGGGGAGGGGGTTCTCTTTGAAATTTCAAAGAGAAGCGCTAAGGGCAGGGGGAGGGGCTCTGGCAATCTAGATTTTAGGGCCGCTGCTCCGAGGTCTCCGCGGAGAAGGCGGGGAGGAGGAAGAGCGGGTAGCTTCCTGGGACGCTGAGGTCCCAGCCACCCCCCCAACCCCCGGCCTCGGGAAGCCGGGGGCTTGGTTTGTAGAAGGGTGACCCCCCGCCCCCACCAGAGCCGCCGAGTTGAGGGGCCTCGCGCCAGGCAGGCCTGGTAATTTCTTCTAGGCGGCTGAGTTTATTTATTATAGGAAGTCATTTCGCTCGTCGGATATTTATATTATTTGGCGAGTGATTTGCCCGGCCTGCTTTCTCCTTGACTGCGGACCCGCGGGATGCTGTGGAGTTGGTGGGAGGGCGTTGAGTCAGCTCTTTCCGAGGGTCCCCAACTCCCCGGGAAAGGGGAGATGCCCGTGCCTCGCTCAGTTTTCTTAAAAAGTGGGGAAGGAGTGTCCCAGCCCAGTGCCCTTAGAGCACGCCATTCGAGTGGGGGCGAGTTCGGGACAGAGTCACTTAGGCCACACACACCCGCACCTGGGCGGGCGCGGTGGGCGCGGACGCCCACGCCCCACTTCCAAAGAAGCGCTTCACCTGGCTTCCCGTATTAACCCTTCAGTAAACAGTACCCCTCGGAGGTGGCCGGGTCTCTCTCCTCTCAGACGCTCTCGAGGTCGGGATCTTTGAAAGTTTCCCTGAAACTCCCGGACCGCGCATAGAGGAGTCCGTTGGAGGACTTAACCGAGCCGGAGTAGAGGTCAGAGGAGCCGGCCCCGTGCACAGGGGTCCTCTTTTTCTTCCTCCCTTTCTGAGGTTAGCACTCTGGAGGGATGTGAGGTTCGCACAGACATCTCTGCCGGTCGGTGCTGCTCACTCCACTCCCACCGCACCCCGCCCCCGCCCCCGCC
>SJYX01022377.1:70597-124518 GCA_006410675.1 Oreotragus oreotragus
CCCCCGCCCCCGCCCCCGCCCGGCTTTGCAGGAGCGGCTGGCGCTGCGGGTTTCCCGGTTATTTCTAGGAAGCGCCCAGAAAGGAGATGCTCCTGCCAGTCGCTTGTCCCCTGGGAAGCTTTTTGTCAGCGGTGGCAGAAGTGGGGCGCTTCCTCTGAAAAGGCTTTTTTAGAATATTGGCTTTTGTTTGAAACAAGTCGTATGATTCTACATCTAATAAGAAACTTGGGAGAACTCAAAACCTAAAACATACCCACTGATTCTATCCATCCATCCATTCAGCAAACAGAGAAGAACGAGGCTGGGAGTTTGCACCCGGCACTGAATGAGTGTCCCTGGATCTCCCTGTGAGGTGTTGGAGGGGGTGGGGGGTGAGGTAGAAAGGGGAAAAAAGTGAGGGGGATAGGGTCGAGGTAAATAAACGCCAATGCAGTCAGAACAAGCTGCCTTCAGCTGGATTGTTTCTCCGAGATGCTTTTTTTTAAAGGCTGTCATTTTCCTTAAGATAGTTGTGTTTGTTTTCGTGTCTGTGTGTGTGTGTGTGTGTGTGTGTTTAATCTAGTGAGCTATTCTCCGAACCTTTTCATTAAAAAGATTTCAGAATTTTTCTTGCCAGTTTCCTGCCTTGGAGATCATTTTCCTTCTTTTTCCTTTTCTTTTCCTTCCCTCAGACACTCTGAAAATAGACATGGGGAAGAGTCACTGACAGTGCCAAATACCAAGAGCCAGGGGTGTGAGCTATTTGAGAAACTATCTCCTAATTGATCTTTTATGTGCTGTTTTAATTCAGCCATGTTCAGACCCATTATTTTCGCTATAACCACTTCAGATTGCTTTCTTCTCTCCTTTTTTTAGAAGAAGAAAAAAAAAATGTCTGCAGAAGTGCTTCTCTCTGCCCAGCTGAGATGGAAACCAACAAATAGACATTATGATAGAAAAATGAGGGCTCTGAGAAATCACCAACTGCAAGATAACTCTGTAACTAATAAATGAAAAGGCCCTTTTGATGGCTCCAGCTGAAAAGATATTTTATTTTATTTTTTTTTTTTCCTGTGTGTGGGATTTGAGATGTGTGATTCTAAGGAGCGGCAGGGTTCCCTGCTGCTCAGCTCTGGCTGGCAACTGGCCCCCCTCTGGCAAATGTTATGGAGAATTGGGAGGAATTTTATGGCTGTCTCTCCCCTCAGCTCTTTTTTCTTTTGTCTTCTTTGAAGAATGACTTTAGACATTTTATTTACATATTTAACCATGGATGAAAGGGGGAAAAGAAAGCATTTGGGGCTGTCGTGGGAATGGTGATATGTTTAAATTAATGGAAATCTTATTAGGCCTCTAAAATTTTGAGCAAAGGTTTTTAATGAAACTTTATAATTAAACATGATTTCAAATAACATGCGAGGACAAGGAATATATATGTATATGTGTTATACACCAACTATCTAAAAATATATGTATATGGGAGAGACACTCTTAAACATTAACTACCTTCAAATTCTTGCAAATGTATGCCCAGAAAAAGAATAAGGTTCTTGAACAGGAACGTGATTTCAGCAGTCAGGCAGTATTTTGACCGAGAGTTAAGTATTTCTGGATGGAAGGAGACTGAGAGAGAGGCAGTTTTATCACCTAGCAAATTCCAAAGTCGAAAAGAACTTAAGGATATTGCTAAAAATCAAAGTTGTGTTTCCTCTTAAGATGTTATAGTCAGTGGAAATGATGAGCAGTGTGTGAGATGTTCTGAAATGAGATTCAAGAAAACCCACAGTAATCTCTTTAAGAACAAGTACTGACTCTTTCAACAGTAGAGAAAAATTAAACCGGAGACTTAGCACGTTACAAGCTAATTACAAGAGTAAACTTGTAGACTATCAGCACAGCTTAGGAAAAGAAAGAGAAGCGTTGTAGGGTTGAAGGTAGAAAGTGGTTCAGGTGATCTCTGTTTTTCTAGGAACTCTGGCTTGGAGCATCTCTCTCAGCACATTGGCGTTTGATGATCTGGTAAAATGAGTCTGATGTTTCTTCTTTTATCCTCTATTATCATCAATATTTGTATTTCATCAGCACTTTTCCGAGATTCTCCTTTCAAGTAAGAATGCGATGCTAATAATGGTCTGACATGTAGAGGGATCTCTGATACCAATACGTGCCTTTTTCCCTTGAGCATCTCTCTCAGCACATTGGCGTTTGATGGTCTGGCAAAATGAGTCTGATGTTTCTTCTTTTATCCTCTATTATCATCAATATTTGTATTTCATCAGCACTTTTCCGAGATTCTCCTTTCAAGTAAGAATGCGATGCTAATAATGGTCTGACATGTAGAGGGATCTCTGATACCAATACGTGCCTTTTTCCCTGATTTCATCTTGGGTTATGTTTGTGCAGGAGCTTATTATGAGATTTAGGAGGGGGAAAAAAAAAAAAAAAACAGGCATTGAGAATTCTGTTTTCTAAGCAAGCGGGCGTGCTCTTTCCCCCCACCCCCACCCCACATTATTCTCCTAGGAGAAAATACCTTTGGTCATCCGAAGGGATACTTACTAAAGAAAACACACAGCGTGTACCACCCCAGAAGCCACACAAGCTGCGGCAAATTCACCGGGCACAAAGTTTTTCATTCCGCCTAAAAACACTCGACGGAGGATGTTGGGGTGGGGGCGGGGCGGCAAGAAACAAACAGAAAAGCATCCACATCATAAAACGGATGACTGGAGGGTCCTCTGTTGCTCCGATACAATTTAGGCAGCGATTTTAAGGCCACTTCCCTTGAAATGTGGTTTGAAATATTACCAAAGGTTCCACAGGGTGCATTAGTGTGAATTGCAAATCACAGCCTGTCTCTAATCCCCCTTTCAAGGCCCGGCTTTGGATCACTGGCGTCTACGCGGCTCCCCACTGCTTCTGGCGCTGGAGGGACCATTCAAGGGGACAGCTTACCCCTCTATTCCCACACTCCAAAAAACAACACTGCAGACAGACACCCTCCAACTAAATTAGATTAAACTCCTTCTCCTCCACATGGCATTAGCCTTTTCACTGCCCAAGATTCATTATTCAGCGCCTCCTAATTTAAAGATACAGTATTTCTTTTTCATCTCAACAGAGACGGGCAAGAGCGACACACACACTGAAAGAGGGGACAAAGCCCGCCTTCCATGTAAGTGCTTCCAAATTACAAGGACATTATCTGTTTAAAATATAGGAAAGGCTTAGCACATGTCTGCTGTAAAATACAAACAAATTGACCCTTTGCCTCTGACAGAACTGGCCCCTATCAAAAGTACTTAAACCTGTAATTCTGTAAGGAGCTGCTTTGAGGGGGGAGGAAGGGGGAAGAAGTCTAGTGGAAGAAAAATCATAGCATTCCAGAAAAATGAAACAAAAGAGCATTCTTGTATGTGTGCGTGCATGCGTGTGTTGAGGAGGGGGTGTGTTTTATTTTGCTTTGCATTTATATTCCAAACAGCTTTAAGAAACAGTGTTTTGGAAATGAATGCACGATGTTTGAGCTCAAACTTCGTTTTTGGACATAATTACTTTGCTTCTTTTTCCCTCTGCCTTGGCTGTTTGGTATATATTGATTTAATTACTCACCTTCCCATCTGTTTCCTTTCTGCTTTTCGCCTCCATCCTGGGACCCTTTCATTGCGCCTGTCTGGAGGAGGGATGCTAAGAAAGAGGTCAGCTCTGCCCCCGCCCCACCCCAGGCTGCTGCCCCTGCACAGGTGAGGGAGGCAGATAAGATGAGGAAACCATCCCTTCAGGGACAAAGAAGGGGCACTCAGAAGCCTGGTCCTGCCTTTAAAAAAAGGAAAAAGAGCCAGCCTCCTGATTTCGCCCTGACATTGGCTGAATCTGAAACCACTTGGCCCAAATCGTGGGTACCCCTAACCTGTGGTGGTGACTGTAAGATCGGAGTCTGAATCCCTACCCACAAGCTGTAGCCCGGCGACCCAGGGAGAGTTCCTTCCTGTCACCATGCCTCAGTTTTCTCACCTGAAAAGTGGGCACCGGTGGGATTGCAACCTCACAGGGCACGGGGCGGATGCTGCTATAATACACCAGGAGGCTTTTAGAGCTATGTCAACAAGCACTGGGTGTCACAATGATGGCAAGAGAGCAGTGATGGGAGGCAAGAGCACCATCAAGGATACAACAGGGCGTGACATTTGTGAGCAGGGCTTGGGGGCCATGACATGTCATGTCAGAACTAAAATAATACAAGCCAACAATCGTATGTCAATTCAATGCTAGGTCTTCCCAGGGGACTCGGTGGTAAAGACTCCACCTGCCAATGCAGGAGACACGGGTTTGATCCCTGGGTTGGGAAGTTCTCCTGGAGGAGGAAATGGCCACCAGCTCCAATATTCTTGCCTGGGAAATTCCATGGACAGAGGAGCCTGGGGGGCTACAGTCTTTGGGGTCACAAAAGAGTTGGACACAGCTTAGCGACTAAACGCAGTGAAGTGCTAATAAGAGTGGAAACTGATTGAGCGTTTGACCCATGCCGGGCACTGTTCTAAGCCTTTTATGTGAAATGACTCATGTAACCCCATAAAGCAGGTTGTAGGAAGATTCCCATTTTTGAGAGAAACTGAAGTGTGGGAGTCTAAGCGTAACTTGCCAAGGCCACATGGCAGATGAGGGACAAAGTCAGGATTTAAAACCAGGCAGTGGGCTCTGTACTCTCTGTACTCTCTCCACTGCCGTGCCTGCCTCTGGTGCATAGAAACTCAGGACTCTCAGAAAAGGCCCTGTTTGGGTATCATGTCAGTGCCCAGTAAAAGGATAAAGGCCTGGTTTATGGCCTTTTTCCTTTCCTCCTGAATTGGAAGGCATTGGCCACTTTCTTATCATCTTGATGTTCTACTTTCTTGCGTTTGAAGGGATTTTTTAGGGTCACAAACAGTGAAGAAAAAGTGGAGGAAACACCACATGGGAGGTTCCTGGGTTGATTTACCCCTGTCTTCAGCTGTGTGACCTCAGGCAAGTTACTTAACCTCTCTGAACTTTGTTATAAAATGAGAATAATACCAGCACCTCCTTTATATGATCTGGGGTAGGATTAAGTGAGGCACCTCATAAAGTGCTTCAAACAGTGTCCAGCACTGGGATTAGCTGGTGTATAAACTCTCTGGTCAGTTGCCTTTTGACTTTCTTCGTTAAATTCTTCTTTTTTTTTCACTGGTTCGAAGGCAAGATGGTAGCATCCATTATGAGCATCCTCCACTTACGAGGATTTTGCTTTCCAGACTGAACTGTTAACACTCATAGCTTCCTGCTTCTTCCTTGAATTTAGCCAGGAATAAGCAGCTGACAAATTGGAAGCATCGATGGGGGTGGGCCTGGCAACACAGCTGCGGAGTCCCTTCCTCCCCCTGGAAGCACCTTCAGCTGCTGCAGATCTCTTTCCAGGACGGCTGCTTTCCTTTCCCTCCAGCCTAGATCTGAAACTCAGTGATGAATTTCTGCTGCTTTCAGAAACAGTTCAAGTTTCCCTTGTGTATTTCTCGGCAAGAAAAGAAACTCATTCAGATCACCTGCTCTGTTCTCCTCGTTGTAAATGACAATTCAAATGCAAAATCCCATTTTTCTCTAAGGTCCAGAATAGGGTAGAGAAGATAGTTTTTCTGTCCCTGCATACATTTCAACACACCGCCCCCCCCACTTTTTTTCTCTCTAAAATAACACTTGGGAAGTTCTTTGTGCCTGTTCTTGTAGCTGAGAATGATGACCTAAAGAATAAAGAGTCTCTGTTCTGATAGTGTCTGTCTGCTGGTTGGTCTGTCTCCCTTTCTCTCTCTTCTTCTGTCTGATATACATGTATTATATATGTAATCTAATTATATAATATAAATATACATACATGAATCCATATACATATTCAAAATCTAATATTTTTGAAGAGATTTAAATTATTTTAACTTTTTATTTTATACTGATCAAAATCTAATTTTGAAGCTGAATTTCCAAACTTGATCCTCTCTGCAGCTCCAGAACCAAGAACCAAGCCTGCAGCATGTTTCTTCAATAATTCTAAGGGTGACTTTTTTCCACACTGACATCCTACACAAAAGGCCGTGACCTCTTAATGGCTGGGAGATGCTGAAGTTGCTCCTGGCCTATCTATATGCTGAAGAGGGACCCAGAAAGCTGGATTGGCCCTGAGGTTGCAGCTGAAAGAGGAGCCTCAGTTTTTTTTCTTGAATATTAGAAAATATTATTTTTCCTTCATTCTTGAAAGACTAGGTAATATTAACAAATTGAAAATAATTTCAAGATGTTGAGGAACCTCTCCCCTCCTGTTCCCTTGGATGTAGGCAGTGGGAAGGACCGGTCCGTCCTGAGATGCCCTCTGCAATGGAAGGCTCTGGATGGCTGCATCACAAGGACTAAGGCTGGAGAGATGCCGCCTGGACCAGGAGGAAGTGAGTGAGCCAGAGAAGCATCCTCAACTTCCCAATCACCATGGTGACCCCTGTTTATTGAATACATGCCACTGGCCAGGCACTGTTCTCAGCCCCTTAGAAACTCTTGACATTTTTCATCCTGGCTACAACCCCACTTAGTTGGGACTATTGTTATCTCCATTCTGCGGAGAAGAAAACTAAAGTTCCAAGAGGTTAAGTCACTCAGACAGAAGACTGAAGACCTCAAGCAGGACCTGAAGCCAGGCTCCCCATCACTCCCTTCCACTGCACTTCAGCCTCTGATAGTAGAAGCAGAAGAGGCCAGATGCCAGAGCTTACAAGATGGGACGGGAAGGAAGGAGTAGATTTTATAGATCCTCCAGGAGGGTTCAAAAAAATACTAGCAAGGCTTGGTTTATGTGTGATTAGTGTCCCATCTAACTAATTACACTGGGACGAGAAGGGGAAGCCAGACGAGTCTGGGCCACCCCCATAGATGGAGAGGAGTGGCCAGAGAGCCTAGCAGCCCAATGCCTGTGACACGGTGAAAAGAGAAATCGCAGGTGGTTGAGATGGCCAGCTTGAGTGCAGGTCACATCTGCACCCCTGATCAGGGTACTAGCGACCCAACTCAGATGTCATAGAAGCAAACCTGGGCTCTCCAATCACCTGACCCCGAAACCTTTTGACCAGTGCATCAGTCAGAGGCAGCCAGAGCAATGGAGCCTATAGTAGGAGGTAGAGATTTATTGTAAGGCAGCAGCCTACATGGTTTTGAGGGCTGCTGGCTGGGCACGCTTGAAATCCACTGGCCCACTGGGCCAGGCTATCATCCCCTGCTTTTCAATGAAACCTGCACCCAGAGGTGACAGAAAAACCTGCTAGGAAGGTATTTTAATAGAAGTCAGCAGTGTTCACCACCTGTTGAGTTCATTTATTTCATTTTATTGGCCATATAATAGCATGTGGGATCTTGGTTCCCCAACCAGGGGTCGAACTCATGACCCCTGCAGTGGAAGCGCCGTCCTAGCCACTGGACCACAGGAAATTCCTCATCAGTTGAGTTTAAGTAAAGGAGATTATCCTCAATAATGTGGGTGGGCCTCAGCCAAAGAGGTGAAAAATCGTAAGAATAAGATTTCCAGCCTGCTGTGTGGATTTCAAGCTTTCCCAGCCAGCAGCCCTCAAAATCCTGTAGGCTGTTGCCCTACAATAAGTCTCTACCTCCTGCTGTAGGCTCCTCTTCTCTGGCTTGGCCCTAACTGATGCACTGGTCAACAGGCTTTGGGGTCAGGAGATCCCAGGTTTGCTTGTATGACATCCAAGTGGGGTCAGTGCCCTGTTCAGGTATGCAGATGTGACCTGCACTAAGTCCCTTAGCTTTGGAAGGAAACGGGCTGCAGTCCAGCCCCTACCTTACTCCCAAGTTATTCCTCCTGGCCTGGATCTGTGTCTGCCCCTTACTCCAGTTTGCACAAAGATCCTGAAATCTCATTCCAGCAAACGGTGTGTTCCCCTCTGCGAGGTTTCACCTTTCCTACTTCATACAAGCACCTATGTTGTGGACCCCCTTGGATAGGTTATTAAATCCTTCTGAGTGTCATCTCCTCATCTATAAGATGGGAGTTATATCCTCAAAATGGAGAGGGGTATATGAGATGACTCATGAAAAAAACTTATCATGGTAACTAGCATGGGGCACCCAGAGATATTAATATCTGTTAGTATTAGACTGGGCTTCCCAGGTGGCGCTAGTGGTAAAGAACCTGCCTGCCAATGCAGGAGACACAAGAGATGCAGGTTTGATCCCTGGGTTGGGAAGATCCCCTGGAGGAGGGCATGGCAACCCACTCCAGTATTCTTGCCTGGGGAATCCCTTGGACAGAGGAGCCTGGTGGGCTGCAGTCCATGAGGTCTCAGAGTCTGAGGTGACTGAGCATGCGCACACACACACACACACACACACAGTGTTAGAGCATTTGTTTCTCATTTCATTAATTAGGCATCTCCTTAGCAAGTGACAAAACTCAACTGGAACTGGCTTAAACTAGAGAAGTTTCCTCTATCTGGGATTTCAAAGGGTGATGCTTTGGTGGAGGCTGGGGAAATAAGAACCCGGTGAGTGGCACAGACCACCAGGATGCAGCCCTGGAATCCTGTGGAGGAGGGCAGTTACCCAAACAGAGCTCTGCCTGGGCGGCAGGGGAGGAGATGGACAGGGTCAGACAGGCATCTGTAGGGTCTGTTTTGCTTTCTCAGAGGCCAGCTGAAACAAGCAGCATTTTGACTGCAGTGGCTGGTTTTTCCTCAGGGAGCACAGTGGAAAGCCGTGTTTTTGGTCTTCCCCATGGCTATTTGGTAAGCTGCTTGCTGGAGTCGGTTGGGTTTTGAAAGGGTGTGCTTGAAACCAAGTTTTACATGCTGGTATCTCCCTGACTGCACTCATTGTTGGAGCAAGGTATCTGGGGGAACATGGGAATCAGGCCCAGAGGATCCCACTGAGGAAGGCCCGAGTTTCATCATCCTTTGGCAGCTTGAATGCATATCCATTGGGCCCAGGGAGCGGCTTAATTACCCACCTAATAGCAGGTCCACTTATGGCTTCAGGTTTCATAGAGGAAGAAGCATCATTGCAAAATGCTTTTGATGTGGTTTATTAAGCTACGAGGCCATGGTGACATGTGAATTTTTAGAGCTTGGTGCAGTTTGGGGGTAAAAAAAAAGCACATACTTTGTAGAGAAAGAAATTTCAGATCCTGGATCCTAAGTTTGGAAAGAGATTGGGAATATTTTCAGCTGCCTCCTTGTGCTTCCTGCTCTACTGAGTCTTTATGCCATCTGACATGAATGGCTGTTAGAAAACAAACAAACTCGCAAAGAGTTTCAGGGAAAAAGATTGCGGAACTACCAGAAGTTGAAGCGTTCAATATTCCTTGTAATCAGAAAGCACCAACATCTTTCTGAAATCACCACGGCTACAGTTGAAGTTTTTTTCCTTCCTGAATTGCTCTTAGAGCCTCCATTCAGATCACTCTGTGTGTGTGTGTGTGTGTGTGTGTGTGTGTGTGTGTGTGTGTACGTGCCTGTGTTGAGTGCCTGCCACACACCCTGCATGGGACCCCCACAGGGAGGAAAGGGCTGATAGGAAGAGGACATTTTGTTCTTGGGGAGCTTATGGCCAGGGGTGGGGGGTGGTAAGGCAGGCTTCCCAGGTGGCACTAGTGGTAAAGAACCCACCTGCTGATGCAGGAGATGTAAGAGACTTGGGTTCGATCCCTGGGTCAGGAAGATCCCCTGAAAGAGGGCATGGCAACCCACTCCGGTATTCATGCCTGGAGAATCCCATGGACAGAGGAGGCTGGCAGGCTGAAGTCCACAGGGTTGCAGAGTCAGACACAACTGAAGGAACCGCATGCACCCATGCACACACATATGCCTGCATGATGGGGTAGGGGCAGATGCCATGTGGCTGTCTTTTATGTAAATTCACATCATGTGAATTTCAACAAGGGTGTTACAGAAAATAAAAATAGAGATTCACTAAAATTAAATTGAGAAGAATGTCATTTACACCCGCGTTTTATTTTGCTTTATTTTTTTGAGGTATGTTGTGTCAGTTTCAGGAGTTCAGTAAAGTGAGGCAGTTTTACATACATACACAACTGTTCTTTTTCAGACTCTTTTCCCTCGGAGGTTATTACAGATTATTGCTTAGAGTTCCTCATGTTATATACTGGGTCCTCATTGGTTGCTGTATATATAGTAGTACCCACACTCCAATTTTAAAATTCAATTAAAAAATCCAATCATGTGAAACCTGGCAGATTAAGTTAATATTGAACTGTATTTACTCTACAGCTGCAGCTCTGACCCCTTTGAGCTAGAAATACTGAAAAGGTCCTTCTCAATATGTACTTCTTTGCAAAAATTAGCCTTGAATTATGCAGCAGATTTGCAAAAGGCAAGATTTCACGAACAAATCCTCTGTATAAAATGCTTCTGCCCTATATTTTAGGATAGTGTTTAAATGCAGTGCTAGCTGTCTGCTGGTTCTTTTATTTATACGAAAACTATTTCCTTATGGGAGGCAGGAGTTGGCAAGGAGTTGGTCCACCCAATGCCTGCTTTTGTAAATAAAGTTTTATGAAACACATCCACTCCTTGACATTTTGCAGATGACTATACTCCCAAGATAATGAGGGTTAGTAATGGCAACAGAGTCTGTTGCCTCCAGACTGAAAGGTGTAAAGTATCTCGACCTATAGAGAAAGCCTTTGCTGGCTCTTGGAGCAGGAGGCTGATCCCAGAGACACACAATTCTATTTGCCCACGTCTTTGGGCAGATTCTCCAGTCTTCCTGCACTTTGTCCTAACTCTGTGATATATTGGAGCCCGCTGAGTGAGGGGAGGGTGACTACCTCAATGGAGTGGTGAGGGACGATCTCTTAAGAGGTAACATTTGTCCTGAATGTAGAACAAGCCTGGCAGGCAAAAGTTTAAGCACTGAGGCTTGGAGTACGCCATCCTGTGGTTCTTACTCAATAAGCACATGACACATTCCAGGTGCCAGTCATGATGTTAGAATATTACAAAGTCATAGTCCCTGTCGCCATCCAGGAATTCACAAGTGGCCTAACATAGTGGTTGGACCAGATTTCCAGGTTTGAAGCCTAGCTCTACCACTTAAGAGCTGTGTGACCTTAGGCAAATTGCTTCACCTCTCTGAGCACTGGTTTGCTTAACAGCAAAATGGGAATGATAATAGTAGGACTCAGCGAGCCATGGTAACATGTAAAGGCAAACGGCAGTGTCTGGTATGAAGAACATTCCATTACCTACACGGTTTGTGTACCACACAGCCCTAGGGTGCAGCTCACATCAACTTCACCCCAGGCAGCTAGCAGCCCCACACAGCAAGGGCTCAAATAACCCAGACTAGTAGTGGAAGAGAGGGAACACATGTACAAGTGCAGGACTGCCTGACAAGTGTCCTAAAAGGGGCTGGGAGGATAAAGCAAATGCTTTGCTTCGGAAGACAGGAGAGTTTTCCAGAAAAGGCAACATTTCAACAGTCTTAGAAAGTGGGTAGAAATTCCAAAGACTGAGCAATGGGGAAGGGCATGCGAGGCGGAGGGAACAGCATACACAAAGACAGTGTCTCAAAGTTTTGTGGCGCTTTGTAGCATGTTTGGGGAGCAGACAGACTTATCTGTGTGCGTGATGAGGTCAGATGTTGGCTTTCCAAAGGTCCTTCTGGCAGTGCTGTGAAGGGCTTGGGGCTAAGGGTGTAGTGAGAGAAGGTGGGTTTAGTAGGTACCAGGTGGCCAGTGGTGAAGAATCCACCTGCCAATGCAGCAGACTCAGGTTCCATCCCTGGGTCGGGAAGATCCCCTGGAAGAGGAAATGGCTACCCACCTCAGTATTCTTGCCTGGAGAATCCCCATGAACAGAGGAGCCTGGCGGCCTGCAGTCCATGGGGTCGCAAAGAGTCAGACACAACTGAGCAACTGAACACACATGCCTTCAAACAGTTTAGGTCAAAAAGAGTGAGGACGTTTATTTAAAGAGATGTATTCAAGGAACATTTGGAAATACTCTCCACCTGGTGGATGAGACGGGGGTCATTGAGAAAGGAATTTCTGGCCTGAGTGCTGGGTGCAAAGTGTGCTGGGGAGGAGAAGACTATTGAAGATACTAATCATAGATGTTAATCATAGGAGGGGAATCGCAAGCCAAACTGTCCCCAAGGGCAGCCACAGGCCCCTTGGGAACTTGTCCAAATTGCCCTCTCTTGAGAACGTTCTAGTCCAGATGAAGATGTGCTCTAAGGCAAAGGTCGCCTACCCCCGGGCCACAGACCACTGCCGGTCCGGTCCGTGGCCTGTTAGGAATCAGGCCACACAGCAAGAAGGGAGTGGCGAGGAGTTGCATTTGAATCATCTCGAAAACATCCCCAGCCCATGTCTGTGGAAAAACGGTCTTCCATGAAACCGGTCACTGGTGCCAAAAAGATAGGGGAGCACTGCTGTAAGGGAAAAGTCACCCAGAATTTCAAGGACATAACCCTCTCATTGGCAGTCTTTATACTGATTTCACATTGCACTGATAATATTTTGCATTATTGGATTAAACAAAAGATTGTCACAATTAATTACACCTGTAATTTACCTTCACTTTTAAATTTTTTATTTATTAATTTTTTGGCCATGCCTCGCAGCTTATAGGATCTCAGTTCCCCAACCAGGGATTGAACCCAAACCATAGCAGTGAAAGCCTGGAATCCTAACCACTAGGCTGCCAGCAAACTCCCTACCTTTCCATTTTTAAAGTGGCAACTAGGGACTTGACTGGTGGTCCAGAGGTTAAGTATCTGCCTTCCAAAGCTGAGGATGTGCGTTCAAGCCCTGGTCAGGGAACTAAGACCCCACATGCTGTGGGACAACTGATGAGGCCAGCTGCTCTGGGGCCTGAGCACCACGAGTAGTGAGAAGCCCACACGCCTCCAAGAAAGACCGTGCCTGCCACAATCAAGGCCCAGCGCAGATAATTAAAAAACTAAAGGGGCAAAAATGTGTAGACTCACATATGTGGCCCACGTCACATTTCCACCAGACTGTGCTGAACCTCCTTAAGACCCAGGGATCAAACCCAGGTCTCTTGCATTGTGGGCAGATTCTTTACCCTAAACAAGGTTAGGGTTAACATGTTTCTAAATCCACTCCACACACATGATTTGTTTAGCCTGTGCAGTGTTTTAGAGAAATTTTAACTGATTAGTAAATGAACAACATTGCCCTGTTTTCAAAGGAAATTTTCAGAGTCTCAGGAAATCTCCAGATCTGGGCATGGATATGGCTGGAGACAGTGGTCACTGTCCCTGTGGACAGGAGCCCCAGGGCCCAGTTCTCCTTGGGCCCCACCCCACTGCTGAGATTCTCATTTGGGGCGTGGCCTCGGGGCTACAACAGGTGATGGCTGACCCTGATCCCAGGCTGGGAGAAAGACGTCCCGGTTCATCTAGGATGACCCCTTCTTCCAGGCTAGACACTGAGACAAGATCACTCGGGAGATGACCTAATCCCCAAGACTGAGCCAACAGAGGTCTCTGCCTCAGTTTCCCCATGTGTGAAGTGGGCATAATTATATGTACAGAGCAGGAGTTGGGAAGCTTAATTACTGTTTGTGAAGCTCTGCGTGGTGGCTGGCTTAAGGCTTGTGGGAAGGGTTCCCATCGGGTTTTTGCCTTTGGTTCTGGCTCCAAGCTAAACCCAGGTGAGTCACTGGGTTAATGGATGCAGGCAGCCCCGCCAACACAAACAGAGGGCTGTTTGCAGCGGCCTTGCAGGAAGGTGGCCTGCCCTGACTTAGGGCTGAGCAGCTCATCTGAGTCTCCTGGGCTTTCCNATTCTGGAAATAAGCTACACACTTCGGGCGTCATTGTCTCCCACCACCCCTAGATGGCACTGTCTAGTTGCAGGAAAACAAGCTCAGTGCTGATCACCCCACTGATTCTGCATTAGGATGAGTTGTATAATGATTTCATTATATATCACCATGTAATAATTAATAGGAATAAAGCGCACAATGAATGTCTTGCATTTGAATCATCTCGAAAACATCCCCAGCCCATGTCTGTGGAAAAACGGTCTTCCATGAAACCGGTCGCTGGTGCCAAAAAGATAGGGGAGCACTGCTGTAAGGGAAAAGTCACCCAGAATTTCAAGGACATAACCCTCTCATTGGCAGTCTTTATACTGATTTCACATTGCACTGATAATATTTTGCATTATTGGATTAAACAAAAGATTGTCACAATTAATTACACCTGTAATTTACCTTCACTTTTAAATTTTTTATTTATTAATTTTTTGGCCATGCCTCGCAGCTTATAGGATCTCAGTTCCCCAACCAGGGATTGAACCCAAACCATAGCAGTGAAAGCCTGGAATCCTAACCACTAGGCTGCCAGCAAACTCCCTACCTTTCCATTTTTAAAGTGGCAACTAGGGACTTGACTGGTGGTCCAGAGGTTAAGTATCTGCCTTCCAAAGCTGAGGATGTGCGTTCAAGCCCTGGTCAGGGAACTAAGACCCCACATGCTGTGGGACAACTGATGAGGCCAGCTGCTCTGGGGCCTGAGCACCACGAGTAGTGAGAAGCCCACACGCCTCCAAGAAAGACCGTGCCTGCCACAATCAAGGCCCAGCGCAGATAATTAAAAAACTAAAGGGGCAAAAATGTGTAGACTCACATATGTGGCCCACGTCACATTTCCACCAGACTGTGCTGAACCTCCTTAAGACCCAGGGATCAAACCCAGGTCTCTTGCATTGTGGGCAGATTCTTTACCCTAAACAAGGTTAGGGTTAACATGTTTCTAAATCCACTCCACACACATGATTTGTTTAGCCTGTGCAGTGTTTTAGAGAAATTTTAACTGATTAGTAAATGAACAACATTGCCCTGTTTTCAAAGGAAATTTTCAGAGTCTCAGGAAATCTCCAGATCTGGGCATGGATATGGCTGGAGACAGTGGTCACTGTCCCTGTGGACAGGAGCCCCAGGGCCCAGTTCTCCTTGGGCCCCACCCCACTGCCGAGATTCTCATTTGGGGCGTGGCCTTGGGGCTACAACAGGTGATGGCTGACCCCGATCCCAGGCTGGGAGAAAGACGTCCCGGTTCATCTAGGATGACCCCTTCTTCCAGGCTAGACACTGAGACAAGATCACTCGGGAGATGACCTAATCCCCAAGACTGAGCCAACAGAGGTCTCTGCCTCAGTTTCCCCATGTGTGAAGTGGGCATAATTATATGTACAGAGCAGGAGTTGGGAAGCTTAATTACTGTTTGTGAAGTTCTGCGTGGTGGCTGGCTTAAGGCTTGTGGGAAGGGTTCCCATCGGGTTTTTGCCTTTGGTTCTGGCTCCAAGCTAAACCCAGGTGAGTCATTGGGTTAATGGATGCAGGCAGCCCCGCCAACACAAACAGAGGGCTGTTTGCAGCGGCCTTGCAGGAAGGTGGCCTGCCCTGACTTAGGGCTGAGCAGCTCATCTGAGTCTCCTGGGCTTTCCCCTATAAGAGCCTTGGGGCCCAGTACTCTGGAAGGGGTCTGGGAACGGATGACCCCCTTTCTTCAGACCTTCAACTCAAATGCACCATGGAGATGGATGTCTCAAGTGCACAGGGCACTTCGCCAACAGCAGCACAATTAATACTCGGATTCCAAATGCCCGCTCCTGTGAGGTCCCCACCCAACATCAGCCAGGTCTCCCAGCACTGCCTCGGGACCAGACAGGGGCAACCCTCCTGCCCTGAGATCATTCAGCACCTTCCAGAAGGGAAAAGGACCCTAACCAGATGGGAACTCTGGGTGAAAGGAGAGGAGACCCCCCCAGCCAGGTGGGAAGGTCGAAGTGGCTGTCTTGCCCTGGAAGATTCTCTTTGTATGTGAACACGGACTCTGCTGCGGGCCTTGCCTCTTTTCTGCCCCAGGAGGCTGGCTGTTGGCGGGGATAATGGTGGGTCTGGACTAGGGGGCTGGCGAGGCCTTCAGGAGGCCCCTGCATGGATGGAGGGAGGAAGGTCGGTGAACAAGCTGTAGGGGGGTCTTCCTGCCTCCCCGCATGGCCCTAAGGACACATGGGTTGTGCTCTGCTGATCCCTGTGCCCAGATTAAAGCCAGGAAAGGAGAAAGCAGGACCCCAGGCCTCAGGCTGGCATTGTGGAAGCAGCTTACTAAGGAGGGTACCGCCTGGGTCCCCATTAAGTCACCTGTAGGGGTTTGGGGGGCTCACCGATGGTGCCAGGGAGGTGACTGCACTTAATTAAAAAGTCTGTCCTTGGACACAGCATGAAGATACTGCCGTGAGGTCGGTTGGGTTTAGCTTAGAGCCAGAACCAAAGGCAAAATCCCAATGGGAGCCCTTCCCACACTCCCTAAACCAGCCACCACGTGGAGCTTCACAAACAGTAATTAAGCTTCCCAACTCCTGCTCTGTACAGTCCGACAGTCACAGCTGAGCACCTGGTTCTGCCAACCTTGGCTGACTGTCCCCTCCCCCCAGCTCTCCTCCGATCAGGGTCATTCCGTTGCGTGTGGCTTGAGCTGTCCTCTTCTCTTTGACTTGGACCTCTGAAGATGCTCCCTCCTTGGAGAGAAAAACTTTCTTGTGTTTTGACATCATCTAATTCTCCCAGCAACAGCCAGAGGTAGATCGTTGCTGTCCCCATTTTACTGCCTGGAAAACTGAGGTTGAGAAGGCTGAGCAACTTGCTCAAGGTTACTGAGAGCCAGTCATGGGGCGAGGCCTGTATCCCACTGCCTCCTGCTACTGCTAAGTCAATTCAGTCGTGTCCGACTCTGTGCGACCCCGTAGACAGCAGCCCAACAGGCTTCCCCGTCCCTGGGATTCTCCAGGCAAGAACACTGGAGTGGGTTGCCATTTCCTTCTCCAATGCATGAAAGTGAAAAGTGAAAGTGAAGTCGCTCAGTCGTGTCTGACTCAGCGACCCCATGGACTGCAGTCTAACAGGCTTCTTCAGAACCCTGTAATTGTCATCTTTCGCTGGTGCTAGGTGGGAGGAAAAAGCCCCTGAAGGGACTAGTCAAGAGTTTGACGTCTAAGCTATTTACAGGTTAAAAAGAACAAGGACGGTTTGCGTTGATGTAGCCCTGGAAACTGATAATCTCCCTTCGGGGTTGAGAACCCCTGGCGGTGGGGCACCCCGAACGGCTTGATCCAGCTCTGGGACTTGCGGCTTTGGCTCTCATTGGCTTGCTGGGTCCACGGCTGCCGGCTGAGACACACATACGACTCTCCCTATCATTCATCCAGGGTGTCCTCCGTCGCGCCTGCCTGGTGGTTGCTGACGTCACAGGGGGCGGGTCGGTGGGTGGAGCCGCAGGATGAAGGGATGAGGTTATGATGATGTTGGCGGGAATCCAGACCAAGGGTGGCCTTGGCGGTGCACCCTGGGAGGGGACCGGACGTCCCTAATGGAGCTATCATGAAACTGACACTCGAAATTTGATCCTTCCCAGAAACTCCTTCCTAATAACAATAATAGACATTTTCTGGTCACAGAATAAATACCTTAGTAGATAAAGTGTGTAAAACATGAAATACAAGCAAAAGATTAAAGTGAAAATCCCCTGGAATCTACCCCTCAGAGACCCCCTTGGTTTTGCTGTTTCATGGTTTGGGTCTTTTTTCTTTTCTTTTTTTTTTTTTGAAAGTCTGCTAAGTCGCTTCAGTCGTGTCCAACTCTGTGAGACCCCACAGACAGCAGCCCATTGGGCTCCACTATCCCTGGGATTCTCCAAGCAGGAACACTGGCATGGATTGCCATTTCCTTCTCTAATGTATGAAAGTGAAAAGTGAAAGTGAAGTCGCTCAGTCGTGTCTGACTCAGCGACCCCATGGACTGCAGCCTACGAGGCTCCCCCGTCCATGGGAGTTTCCAGGCAAGAGTACTGGAGTGGGATGCCATTGCCTTCTCCTTGAAAGGCTACCTACTATAATCATTCATGGTTCCATAAGCACGATCTTACTGTGCCTACCTTTTTCATTACTGCTTTACTTTTCACTTAATAAGACACCATGAAAATCATTTCCTATCATGAAATATTCTTTTAAAAGTTCATTGTGATGGCCAGCCCACACTCCCTTGTGTCATACAAATGAATTTCCCCAGTCCTGGACATGTAAATAGTTTCCAGTTTCTTACTTCTCGAAGTAACACTTTTTAAGTTGCTTTTTAAAAGTTTTATTCATTTGTTTACTTTTGGCTTTGCTGGGTCTTTGTGGCTTTGAGTGGGCTTTGTCTAGTTGCGGTGAGTGGGGGCCACCCTCCAGTTTGGTGTGCGGGCTTCTCATTTCAGTGGCATCACTTATGGCTGAACAAAGGCTCCAGGACACACGGGCTTCAGGAGCTCCAGTACAGGGGCTCAGTAGCGGCAGCTCCCGGGCTCGAGAGCATAGGCTCGGCAGTTGTGGTGCGTGGGCTTAGTTACTCCGCGGCATGCGGGATCTTCCCAGACCAGGGATTGAACCCGTGTCTCGTGCAGTGGCAGGCAGACTCTTTACCACTGAGCCACTAGGGAAGCCTTCAATGTAACTTTTAACCTTCAATATCTTATTTACATCATTTTAGAAAATCACCCTAGCTTTGATTTTGTTCTTGAAACATGGTGATTGGGGTTCTGGGCCAGCAGGATGTTGATTTTTGAATTCTGGTGTGGGGTGCACACAAGGCAAGCTTGTTTTTTGCTTCTGCTGCAGCATGCCAGTTGGCTGTTCATCTAGTTTTTTGGGTTGGGCTGAGACGGTGGGAGGGGGCAAGCCCCATGCAACCCCAATCTCCCATCTGGATGGACAGGTTTCTAGTGGTGAGACAAGGTAAAACCAGAGAGATGGAGCCACTAACCCCAGGGCGCACAGCCAAGTGATGCCCAGAGCCCTGGGGTAGTTCCCCCAGGGTTGGGACTCGGTCCTCAAGCTTCACCTGTGACGAGCACCTCCACCTCCATTTGGCAGTTCTGAATAGGGTCTCTGACAATTTCTTCTTCACAACCCAGGATCTATGCATCAGCCTTTCTGAAGCCAATTCCCCAACCCTCCCTCCGGCTCTCTGCCTGTGTTTGGAGAGTTTTTAACATTCCATAGGCTAAACCCCAGCCCTTTCCTTGGGAGCTGTATACATTCAATTTGCAAAATATCTCTCTACCTTTCCATCTTAACCTAATGCTTTTCACTTTTTAATCTGTGGCTCTGAGGAGGGGGAAAAAAACTGAGCTGCTTCTTGTCTTCGGTTTCAATCTACCACCTGGAAAATGCGCCTGAAAGGTTTGGAATGAAAAGTTGTCTCCTAAGGCTCCTTCTATCTTTTTACTATGATGGAGGCATTTTATGGTCCTAAGTTTACCATAAACACAACTGGAAACAATGACAACCCATGGAGACCCCGAGGGAGGATCTGTGGAAGATGTGGGGACAGATGCTTTCTTCTCGCTTTGCTTTTGAGAGCTAAGTGTTGTTGCATGTCTACTTTTGCAAGGGCCCCTCTTAAAAGGATTACGAGATGGTATTTTGCCGAAAACTTCTCTTACTGTAGAGATCCATTAGCTGGGGGTGGGTTGGATGTGGCAGGAGGGCTCAGGAGAAAAGGCAGGGGAGACCTTTCTGGGTGGTCTGCAAAGCTAGGACAGGGCTTGGGTACCACTGTGAACCCCTAGGGGTCACCACCCCATTCATCCCCTTGCAAAGAGGAACTTCTCAGGAAGAAAGACAGTTCTTGGTGACAATGTGTGCTTGATGATGGAGGTTCTTTCTTTCTGGTTCCCCCTCAGAGTTGGGGTCACCCTTATGCCCCACACTGGGACTCAGCTCAACAGACGTTGAGATGGTTGAAACTTAACTGTTTTTTTTTTTTTTTTATTCTTGCCTAGAAAATCCCATGGACAGAAGAGAGCCTGGCAGGCTAAAGTCCATGGGGTCACAAAAGAGTCAGACAAGACTTAACAACTAAATGACAACAGGTGTGAGATGTTTTATCTCATTATGGTTTTGATTTGCATTTCCCTATTGAAAGTCTGACGCTGGGAGGGATTGGGGGCAGGAGGAGAAGGAGACAACAGAGGATGAGATGTCTGGATGGCATCACTGACTCAATGGACGTGAGTTTGAGTGAACTCCGGGAGATGGTATGGACAGGGAGGCCTGGCGTGCTGCGATTCATGGGGTCGCAAAGAGTCGGACATGACTGAGCGACTGAACTGAACTGACTGATCAGTTATGTTAAGCATCTTTTCATGTACCTGTTATCCATTTTTATACCTTTTTTAGAAAAATATCTGTTCGGCTCTGTACCTGTTTTTAAGTCAGGATATTATTATTATTATTTGCTAAGCAACGGCACCCCACTCCAGTACTCCTGCCTGGAAAATCCCACGGACGGAGGAGCCTGGTAGGCTGCAGTCCACAGGGTCGCTGAGGGTCGGACACGACTGAGCGACTTCACTTTCACTTTTCACTTTCATGCATTGGAGAAGGAAATGGCAACCCACTCCAGTCTTCTTGCCTGGAGAATCCCAGGGACGGGGGAGCCTGGTGGACTGCCGTCTCTGGGGTCGCACAGAGTCGGACACGACTGAAGCGACTTAGCAGCAGCAGCAGCAGCAGTTTCTTATAAATTTTTAAGATAAATCCCATTTTCATTCAAATATATGATTTACAAATATTTTCCTCATTCTGTAGGTTGCCTTTTCATTCTGTTGATTATTTTCTTTGCTGGCTGTATAGAAATTTTTTAGTTTGGTGTAATCTTATTTTTGCTTTTGTTGCTTGTGCATTTGGTGTGAAGTCATTGCCACACCTATGTGAAAGAGATTGTCCCTTATGTTTTTCTCTAGAAATTTTAGAATATCAGGTCTTGCATGGACTAAGTCTTTGGTCCATGTTGACTTTATTTTTGTGTATGATATAAGATAAGATCTCAATATAATTATTTTGCTTTTATTATCCTGTTTTCCCAACACTGTTTATTGAAGAGATTATTCCTTTTACAGTGCATATTCTTGGTTATTTTGTAGAAAATTGGTTAGCCATATACTTATGGGTTTATTTGGGTGCTGTCTATTCTATTCTGGGCTTCCCAGGTGGCACAAGTAGTAAAGAACTTGCCTGCCAATGCAGGAGACATAGGAGACACAGGTTCTATTCCTGGGTCAGGAAGATCCCCTGGAGGAGGGCATGGCAACCCATTCCAGTATTCTTGCCTGAGAAATCCCATGGACAGAAGAGCTGGAACGCTATAGTCCACAGGGTGACAGAGAGTCAGACACGANCACAGGTTCTATTCCTGGGTCAGGAAGATCCCCTGGAGGAGGGCATGGCAACCCATTCCAGTATTCTTGCCTGAGAAATCCCATGGACAGAAGAGCTGGAACGCTATAGTCCACAGGGTGACAGAGAGTCAGACACGATTGAAGCGACTAAGAACGTACAATATTCTACTCCACTGGTACATGTTTTTTGTTTTTGTTTTCCAGTACCACAATGTTTTGAGTAGTATGCTTTGTAATATACTTTGAAGTTAGTAAGTGTGATGCCTCCAGCTCTGTTCTTGCTCAAAAGTGTGTTACCTGTTTGCAGTCTTCTGTGGTTCCAAACAAATTTTGAGTTTGTTTTTTTCTATTTTTATGAAAAATGCTTTTGGAATTTTGATAGGGATTTCCTTGAATCTCTGCATTGCTTTAGGTAGGTAGAACGAGCAATAGGTAATATTCTTTCAATCCATAAACATAGGATGTCATTCAGTTTATTTATGTCTTTGTTTTCTTTCATCAGTGTTTTATGGATTGATTGATTGTCCAGTCACCCAGTTGTGTCCGATTCTTTGCAACCCATGGACTGCAGCATGCCAGGCTTCCCTGTCCTTCACTAACTCCTGGAGTTTGCTTAAACTCATGTCCTTTGAGCCAATCATGTTCTTATAAATGTCTATCACGAGGTGCCACCATCTCGGTCACCCTCATCTCAGAATATAGAGCTTCCACTTGCTTGGTTAAAATTTTTCCTAAATATTTTTATATTTTTGCTGCTATTGTAATTGGCTTTTTAAAATGTCTTTCCTAATAGTTTATTGGAAATGTATAGAAATAGAATTGATTTTTGTAGGTTGATTTTGTATCCCGCAACTTTCCTGAATTCCTTTATTAGTTTTAACAGTTTTTGCCAGAGTCTTTAGAGTTTTCTATATATAAGATCATGTAATATGCAGACAGGCAATTTTATATCTTTCTGATTTGGATCTGGCATACATAATTTCTGATGTAAATATGCCATAATTATCTTTGTCACTCTGTATGTAACATGTCTCTTTCTCTGGACACCTTCGAGATTTTAAAATTTATTTTGTTTTTCAGCAGTGACTATATTGTGTCTATATGTGTGAGGCTGTAGTGTATGAGCCTGTGTCTGTGTGTGTATGTAAGCTTGTTTGTTATTCTCTGAGCTTCTTTGACCTGTGGGTTTGTGTCTTTCTTTAGTTTTTCAAAATTCTTGGGCATTATCTTTTCAAATGTTTCCCCTTTCCTTTCCTCTTTCTCTTCTTCTTTTGCATTCTAATTACAAGTATGAGAAATTATTTCATTTTGTTCCATAGTTGTTAAATGTCCTTTTCTATATGTTTTACTCTTTTTAATTCATGTTTTAGTTTGGCAATTTCTGCTGGTAAGTTTTTAAGTTCGTTGATTCTTTCCTTGCTTGGTTGAGTGTTCTGATTTGCTTTTCAAAGGCAGTATTCATCTCAGTTATCATATTTTCAGCATTGTTAGCATCTTAATTTAAATCTTTTTTAAAATAGTTTTTATCTCTCTACTTAAGTTCCTCATCAGATCATTCTTGTCCTCTTTTCTTCGTTAGGGACTTTAACATATTAAACAGTTATCCCCTATCTGATAGTCGGTATTGAATACAATATCTGAATCTGGTCCTATTTATTAATTTGTATTTTTTAAATAACACATAGCCTATTACATTTTTTTACTGATTCATTTTTGTTTTGGCTGCTCAGGCTGTTCGTTGCAGCTCGCAGGCTTTCTCTGGGGGCAGACACCCGGGCTTCCCTTTGCGGTGCATGGGCTTCTCTGCAACACGGGGTCTCCTCTAGTTGCGCTCTGTGGGCTCAGTGGTTGCAGTTTTGTAAACGAGTTCAGCTGTGGTCCTGGGCTTAGTTACCCTGCAGTGAGTGAGACCCTAGCTCCCCAACTAGGGATTGAACCCCTGTCCCTGCATTGGAAGGTAGACACTCAACCACTGGACCACCAGGGAAATCTCCTGATTTGTGCTTTGATAAACAGTGGAAACAGTGTCAGACTTTATTTTTTTGGGCTCCAAAATCACTGCAGACGGTGACTGCAGCCATGAAATTAAAAGATGCTTACTCCTTGGAAGGAAAGCTATGACCAACCTAGACAGCATATTCAAAAGCAGAGACATTACTTTGCCGACTATGGTTTTTCCTGTGGTCATGTATGGATGTGAGAGTTGGACTGTGAAGAAGGCTGAGCCCCGAAGAATTGATGCTTTAGAACTGTGGTGTTGGAGAAGATTCTCGAGAGTCCCTTGAACTGCCAGGAGATCCAACCAGTCCATTCTGAAAGAGATCAGCCCTGGGATTTCTTTGGAAGGAATGATGCTAAAACTGAAACTCCAGTACTTTGGCCACCTCATGCAAAGAGTTGACTCGTTGGAAAAGACTTTGATGCTGGGAGGGATTGCGGGCAGGAGGAGAAGGGGATGACAGAGGATGAGATGGCTGGATGGCATCACTGACTCGATGGGCGTGAATCTGAGTTAACTCCAGGAGTTGGTGATGGACAGGGAGGCCTGGTGTGCTGTGATTCATGGGGTTGCAAAGAGTCGGACATGACTGAGAGACTGAACTGAACTGAACTGAATGTGATATTTTTTCCTGACCTTTTTTTGTACGTGTGTCTTATAATTTTTTTGTTGAAATTCAGAAATATTTTGCAGGACAATAGAATCTGAGTAATAATTATTTATAACTGGAAACAGACTTGCTTTGTCTTTTTCCAGACCTTAGTGAGGGAGTGAGAGCCTGTGTAGTTAGATGTTGGACTGGATTCACTTTTCTTGTTGTTGCTATAGTTACCATTAGAACACTACAGTCTTCAAATTTTTCTCATATTATCTTGTCTTTAGGATAGGGGCAGGTTTGCAAAGGATTTTATCCCAAGCTTACTGCACTTTTAACTTTGGATTCCCTGTTGTGCTTATATCCCAGAGAAGATCTCCTTCTATGTTCTTCATCTCTCCCAGCAGTATATTTCTGTTACTGTCAATGCTTGCTAGCCTAGTTAGGGAAAGCAAGTAAGAGAAGGGTGTTCTCTGTAGTTATAGCTCAGCATAAGTCTTAGGGGAGCATGGATTCATTTGTTTTGGAGATAGGTTCTTCCCAGAGGTCCTGCCCCTGCCCAGAAGGTGATATTTAATGGCTTGCTTCCAGAATATATTTTTACCTTTCTTGTAGGAGTACTGGATTTTATTCTTTCTTCTCCCCACTGCAAGGTATCTTCACCTGTACTCTGAAGGTAATAAGATTTGCTGCCTTGTCCTAAGAAGCTTAGTGAAAGTTGCTCAGTTGTGTCTGACTGTTTGAGACCCCATGGACTATACAGTCCATGGAATTCTCTAGGCCAGAATACTGGAGTGGGTAACCTTTCCCTTCTCCAGGGGATTTTCTCAACCCAGGGATCAAACCCAGGTGTCCTGCATTGCAGTCAGATTCTTTACCAGCTCAACCATCAAGACGTTTTATTATAGAGGACATCACAGAAAACAATTTATGCTACATCTCCAAAAACTCTTGTTCCTCTCTTCAAGGACTGAACCAGAAGATAGAATTCTCATACTATCTCCAGTTTTTCTTATGAGTCTGACAGTGGATGCAAGCTTCTGTGGTGTATGTGACTCAGGAATTCTACACCCTCACACTGGCACATGACTGGCCGTTACCCATTTGAAAATTCTATCAGAATTATTTCACCAGCTTGTTTATTATTGGATGTCTGCTGCAGATAAATGAGCGCTTATTCCCTGTCTCTTGTACATGTCTTTCTTTATATTTTGGATAGGGTTGTTGCCCTGCAACTTCAGCTCTCTGATAAAAAAACTTCGTTATAGACACAAAGTACAAAAGGTGTAGTTACTGTATATTCTCAGCAGCTCCAAATATTCTTTTTTCATTGTGGCCAATATGAAGTTGTGAAATGATAACTCACTTTGGTTTTATTTGATTTTCCTGAATACTGCTGCTGCTGCTAAGTCACTTCAGTCGTGTCCGACTCTGTGCAACCCCATAGACGGCAGCCCACCAGGCTCCCCCGTCCCTGGGATTCTCCAGGCAAGAACACTGGAGTGGGTTGCTGTTTCCTTCTCCATCCTGAATACTAATGAAGCAGAATATGATTTCCCCCCACACTTTTACTTTCAACTTTTCTATTACTTTAATATATGTGTCTTGTAATTAGGTAAATTTTATTTTTATTACTGCAGTTTGACAATATGATTTTGGATGGAATTTTTAGTCCATTTGAAGTTTATTAAATTACTGATATTTCTAGGTTTTCAAATACCATGTTAGTACTGTTTTCCCATATTCTGAACCTTGATCCTTCGTCTTGTTTCTTGCTATTTGTTTTTATTTTACTTATTTCTCTCAATTAGGTTGTTAGTTTTGTATTTTTATTGTAGTGATTGTTCTAGAGATTACAATGGTATCTTTTGTCTTGTTTAGAATCAGTATTAACTTATCAGCTTTACCACTTCCTGGACTACACCTGTAACTTACAACATATTAAATTCATTTATTTTTTTTTTTTGCCTTTTGTGTTATTGTTGTCAGGTATTTTACATTCACATATATTATGAATTCTAAAAGACATTATTTAGTGCTGTGGGAGGTGGGAGGGGGATTCGTGTTTGGGAGTTTGTGTACACCCGTGGCAGATTGATGTTAATGTATGCCAAAACCAATAGAGTACTGTAAAGTAAAATAAAGTAAAATGGAAGCTCTTAAAAAAAAATCTTAATATCATTTACTTTTCCCCACTCACCCTTGTTTTTTAGTGCCCTCTTACACTGCATAGATTTGGGAAATATTCCATTATTTCACCTTTATATATGAAGAATATTTTCACTGATTACAGGATTTTAGATTGGCAATCATCTTCTTACAAGTTTTTAAAGATACCTCACAGTCTTCATTTTTATGCACTGGAGAAGGTAATGGTAACCCACTCCATATACTTGCCTGGAGAATCCCAGGAATGGGAGCCTGGTGGGCTGCTCTCTATGGGGTTCCACAGAGTTGGACACGACCGATGTGACTTAGCAGCAGCAGCACAGTCTTCTAGCCTCTTTTTTATTTAGAAGTCATTTATCTGCTTCATTGTTACTACTTTTAAAGTGATACTTCTTTTTTTTTCCTTTATTGGCTTTTTGGAAATCTTTATCTTTAGTTTTCAGCAATTTTACAATGGTGCATTTGTTTTATATTTTGTTGAATAACAAACCTGTCCAAGTTTAGTGACTTANGACTGATGTGACTTAGCAGCAGCAGCACAGTCTTCTAGCCTCTTTTTTAATTAGAAGTCATTTATCTGCTTCATTGTTACTACTTTTAAAGTGATACTTCTTTTTTTTCCTTTATTGGCTTTTTGGAAATCTTTATCTTTAGTTTTTAGCAATTTTACAATGGTGCATTTGTTTTATATTTTGTTGAATAACAAACCTGTCCAAGTTTAGTGACTTAAAATAATTCATGATTTCACTGGCAGTTGGGGTTCATCGGGCAGTTCTTACCTGAGGTTATGTGCAGTCATAGTCAAATATCAGCTGATGCTATGGTTACCTGAAGGCTACACTGGGCTTGACACCCGTGGTAGCTCACTTAACAGCTGGCTGCTGGTTGGTTTCAGAGCTGGTGCTGTCCAACAGTGTCTAAATCTGGCCTCTGTATGAAGCATTTTTTCTGTTAGTGAAATTTTTTTTCATTTTATATTGGAGTATTGTTGATTAACAATGTTGTTTTAGTTACAGGTGCACAGCAAAGGGATTCAGTTATACAAACACATGGATCTACTCTTTCTCAAATTTCTGAGTTAGGTAAGTGTAGATGAGACTGCCAGGTGAAAAAGGCCAGTCTAGCCTGCTAGAAACGTGGTCCAGCTAATGGCAGCCTATGTATTCACGCATCCTATGAGAACTTAATGAAACAATTTATTTTCATTATTTGAATTATTGTAAAACCTCAATAAGTAAACAGCATCTTATGATATCACTTGACCTTCCTTTAATATGAATATTAAATACAAACACAAACTCAGACACAGAAATTATATGGTTATATTCTATGCAGTGGCATTGTGAATATATATGTATTTATTCACAATGCCACTGCATAGAATATATTTGTATTAACTTTTACACTATCAAAAATGCAGAAACACAAAATGTAAGATTTTGTAAGATTGTTAGAACCTTAAAAATATGTCTGAATGACCCTATGTGTGTATGCCAACTACAGTTTTAGAAACACTGTTCCACATTAATGAGAAAGAAACAAGAAACATTTTCAACAGTCAGACCAATCACTACCACTGATTCCACATCAGAGGTGAGGACAGTGGATGCATGAGAACCACCACTCAGAGAAGTGATTCAGAACACCCAAGCCTCCCTCCTACCCACACTTGATACACTGTGATATTCTTGGGAACAAAAAAAAGCAGCATGTCAATTTTGGGATATTATTCTATAGTATTGTATTGTATCACCAATTGAGATAACTATTACCAGTTGAGAATCAGGATTCAGGCTGAAGATCAATATTTTCTCTTGTAAAATCTCTCACATTAAATGCAGAGCTCTCTAACCTTCAAGGAAGCCTCTGTAGAATCAACACGTTCTGCACCACTACTGGCACCCCACTCCAGTACTCTTGCCTGGGAAGTCCCATGGACGGAGGAGCCTGGTGGGCTGCAGTCCATGGGGTCGCTGGTTGTCGGACGCAACTGAGCGACTTCACTTTCACTTTTCACTTTCATGCATTGGAGAAGGAAATGGCAACCCACTCCAGTGTTCTTGCCTGGAGAATCCCAGGGACGAGGGAGCATCGTGGGCTGCCGTCTATGGGGTCGCACAGAGCCAGACATGACTGAAGCGACTTAGCAGCAGCAGCAGCAGCTCCACTACTAAATCCTCTGCCTTTTCTAATATTTCTCAGTTTCCTTTGCTTCTCAATCTGCCATTACTTCTAGACTTTGGATTTAGAACTATACCTGGAAAATCTTTTGATGTTGTATCATAATTTCTTTTTTCATAAGATTAATTTTTAGTGGATTTGATAGTAATGTGCCAATTTAAGCATTATATATGATGTTGCATCATAATTTTACTGCTGCATACCACCTGCATCCCAAGTCACCTGACATCCATTTACTTTTTGGTAATGATAAAACTGATTCTTGAACTCTGTTTAATCCCAACCATGTTATATTATGATAACGTTATTTTTCCAAGCTTCCAACTTCTTTACAAAAGGCAATAAAGAATATTTCCATTTCTACCATTCTATAGTGACTTTGTTTGGAAAGCAAATAATTGCTTCTTGAGAAGAGTTTCTTTGGTAATTACTGTTGGAAATACATGGTTCTAAGGGCACAAGGCACACTGGTGCTGACCCTTCTGTAAATGAAACTTCAACTCTCAAGCCTTAAGCATGACCAGATAAGAACACCAAGCCCCATTTTCCAAATAATCAGTTTTTCAAAAGATTAGAAAGATATATATATCTCCGATATGCCAAGTGGTTTTCACATCCCTATTTGACTATATTGTTGAGAAAAGAAGAAAGAATGGCAAAACCAATACAATATTGTAAAGTTAAAAAAAAAAGAGAGAGAGAGAGAAATTACTCAAAAACTAAAAAAAAAAAAAAGAGGTAGAAAAAAAAAAAAAAGAAAGGTGAACAGTCCTACTCCTTTTAAATGTTTTCTTCTTCTTCTTCTTCTTCTTCTTTTTTTTTTTTTTTTACTTTGACTGTGTTGTACCAAATGTGGGATTTTAGTTCCCCAACCAGGGAGCAAGCCCACACCCCCTATCTTGGAAGCAAGGAGTCTTAACCACTGGGCCACCAGGGAATTCCCATGTCCTACTCTGATAAGATCAGATCCAAAGGAAGAACTTTCTAGATAACTGCCCTTCCAGCCAGGAGCTAAACATAATATACACACTGAATAAGGAAGCTACTATCAGATATGTTGATTCACTTAAGTGTCAAATGCCTAACTATAACATTTACAGAACATTATCATACTATTATACTAGCACACTCTTCCACCTGGCCTCAAAACTAACTTGGGAAAGTAGAGAAATTTCCCATCCAGGAAAGGTTGGTAAGCACAAATATTCTAGCCAATCTCTCCACTTAATCACTTTAAAATGATGTGACTCTTACACCTTTCCTTACTGGGGAGCCTGGCATGGACAAGCACATCCCAGCTTTCACTCAAAAGGTAACCAATGCAGTGAACTTTCCAGCCAAAGACTATGGAACAACCCAGGGGCAGTGTGAACCCTCTCTGTGTTTATATCTTCAGTCATTGGCTTTTTAGCTCCAGTCAGTGCCCAACAGAGGCACCCAATATGTGTTTGTTCAATTCTACTAAAGAGAACTTGCTGCTAGGAGATACAGCTGTTTCCCTCACCCATTGCCTTTAAATCGTTCAACCGAAAATACTTAATGAGTATCTATCTGCACCAGGCATTGTGTTAGCTACCAGGGATGTTGCAATGAGCAAAACAGACTGTGTCTTCTGCCTGTGTTTACCTTATTAGTTACTATTTCAGGCCATATCCATTCTGGCTGCTTCTCCAAACCTAGATGAAAAGTATTATGCAACCAGAGAGTCCATTGAAGAATCAAGGTCATTAGGAACTGTTATCATTTGAAATTCTCCATGAACGATCAAGTGAGTCAAACTAGATCAGCTGTTCTTACAGGCTATAGTTTCACAGTTCTGTGGGTAGGGCAGCACCTGGAACATCTTTCTTTGAATCTCTAGGTGGATGACCTTGAGGAAAGACATGTCCTCAAATTATTTTTTTCCGGGAAATGTTTGATAGTGGTATGTTTTTTGAGCCCTTACATATCTGATAATATTTTTTTGTTGTCTTTACATGAAATTGCCACCTTGACAGGGTGTAGGATTCTTTGATCATAGCTATTGTCTCACATCTATGTGGGATTTTCTGAAGTTTCTGACATTTATTTTTATGACAGAAAAGTTTGAAAACAATTAATTTTTTGCTCTTTTATAAGTAATTTATCCCTTTCATATTTATTATTGAAATTCAAAAATTTAGTAACAAATGCACAAAATGCTTACATTCTTCATTTCTCCTGATGAGTCTCTCCTTCCCATGAACTCAAAATTTTGTTTTTAACTTAAATTTTTTTGCATTAAGACATTAAATCCTGCCTTTGCTCCATCTACTGCTGTTCATTTTAGGAAACGAATCTCCTAACCATGGAGAGCTTCTAAAATATCTTCTAAAATAGTTTTGTTTATTCTTTCTCATTAAAAAAAATATTCTTTTCTTCCATTAAATTTATCCTTTATATAATTGATTTGAATCTATGCTTTTTTTCCAGATAAGATGTAACTTCGGTATCTGTGTTTTTGATCTCCTTATGGTCCATGTTAACCATGACTATTGATGGGCAACCAAGCTTTGTATACTAACTTGCTCTCCTTCTCAAATAGGTGTGGTGGCCTCAACTAAATCATTCAGTTATGGCAGAATTACTGACCCAGGTCTTGATTAAGTGAATAATGTGTTTGCATTGCTGTTGATTCCAGGGACATTTATAACAACAAAGGACAGAAGCCATCTAGTTCCAACTGCTTCTTCAGTGACTCCCACACATGATATCAATGGAAACTCTGTTGCTGTTGTTCAGTTACTAAGATGTGTCCAGCTCTTTGTGACCCCATGGACTACAGCACATCAGTCTTTCCTGTCCTTGACTTCCTCCGAGAGTTTGCTCAAACTCATGGCTGTCGAATTGGCAATGCTATCTAACTGATGATATCTATCTGAATTCTGGCTTCTATAATGAGATTTCTACCTTCATTCTTCCTTTATTCTATCTATTACCCACAATTTTGTCCAAGTGATGTTTCCCATTCTTTACTCTTCTTATATCTGGCTTGGTGAGCTTCCTCAGTGATCGCTCAGTCATGTTCGACTCTTTGTGACCCCATGGACTGTGGCCTATCAGGCTCCTCCTTCCATGGGATTTTCCAGGCAAGAGTGCTGGAGTGGATTGCCATTTCCTTCTCCAAGGGATCTTCCCGACCCAGGAATCGAACCCAGGTCTTCCGCATTGCAGGCAGACGCTTTACCATCTGAGCCACCAGGGATTAGTATCAGATCTTTGATGCCAAAGGATTCTGAATTCTTTCTACCCTTTCACCTGTTCACTCCATGGTCTCCCTGATACTACCTTCACCAAGAATATCAAGTTGCACAGTTTATATTTTTCCCAGCCTACTTTGCTTAGTTCTTCAGGCCAATAATTTTATGTAGAATGGCAAAGTGAACAAGAATGGCTTTAAAATGTATTCTGAACCATCTTTGAAATTATTCTATGAAATTTGCCTGTGTCACTAAAGCAAGATACAAAAAATGTGCTTCTTCTCACTCTGCCTTAAAAAAAAAAAAAAGAGCAATCCCTCTTACTGATGTTCATGAATTTTAAAATTTCCCCTGCTCTACCCTTGGATTCTTCAGGGAAAGAGGGCTTCCCTAGAACCAGAAGAGTGCTAATGCTATGATACTGCTCAATCTCATCTTTGACTTGACTTGTTTCAAATGTCTGAATGCATGACATAAGAACTTTGATAAAGTTTCTCTGATAGACCCTGATGTTGGGAAAGATTGAAACAAAAGGAGAAGGAGATGGCAGAGGCTGAGAAGGGGACAATAGAGATATTCAGATGAAGGTTAGATATACAGTATTAGAGGTTTAGAGAGAGGATTAAAATGAAGATACAGGTTATAAGGTCAGTAGCGTACTAATGCCTGGGAAAAGGGCCAATAGTAAATGCCTGGCAGTGTCTTAGGTACACAGGATGTAATGGGGAAACAAAGGTTCCTACTCTGATGAAGTTCATGTATCAAATAGTAATAATTAAAGAGACAAATACATAAGTAATGTAATTTCAGACTTTTACAAAAAAGACCAAGAATAGACTTCCTAAAAATGCAAAAATATGAGTTGAATAAAGAGAAAACTTATTTGCAAGGAACCAAGAAAGAGAGATAGATCCAACTGGTTGAAGAAAAATCAAGAGCCAGAAGGCTCTTGTGTCAAGTAAGACTGTTCAAAAGGACCAATGCTAAAAGTACTGTGTGTGTGTGTGTGTGTGTGTGTGTGTGTGCTCAGTCGCATCCAATTCTTTGCAATCCCATAGTCTGTAGCCTACCAGGCACCTCTGTTTATGGAGTTTTCCAGGCAAGAATACTGGAGCGGTTTCCATTTCCTTCTCCAGGGCATCTTCTCAACCCAGGGAGTGAACATGTGTCTCTTGTATCTCCTGCACTGACAAATGGGTTCTTTGCCACTATGCCAAGTAAATCATCTCCTTGATTTTACTCAAAGGTTATGTCTCTGCCTTGGCAATCAGAACAGCCAGACTGTGCATATAGAATGCTGGCTTTACCATTCTGATTGCTGATTTGAAAACAAATCTCACCATATTTCTGATCATTCATTCCGACAATGTTCCCACAAGTAAAACTGAGCCATTTAAAAAATCATATATATTTTGTCACCCATATATATTTAGTCACTCAGTTGTGCCCAACTCTTTGTGACTTCATGCACTACAGTCTGCCAGGCTTGTCTGTCCATGGGATTTTCCAGGCAAGAATACTGAAGTGGGTAGCCACCACCTTCTTCAGGGGTTGTTCCTGACCCAGGGATCAAACCTGGTTTCCTGCATTACAGGCAGAGTCTTTACCATCTGAGCCACACAGCTGATTTATTTTAGTTTCTTGTGTACAACAAAGGAATTATTTTTCAAGTTCTTTTCCATTATAGGTTATTAGACATTGAATATAGTTCCTTGTGCTATACAATAAGACCTTGCGGTTTTCTTTTTTACTTATTTTATATATTGTATTTTATATCTGCTAATCCACAAATCCTAATTTATCCCCCCCTTTGGTAACCATAAATGTGTGTTCTATGTCTGTGAACCTATATCTGTTTTGTAAATGAGTTCATTTGATAAATCATTTTAGATTGCACATATAAGTGATCTATTTGTCTTTCTTTGTCTGATTGACTTCACTTAGCATGATAATCTCTTTAGGCTGCAAATGGCATTATTTCGTTTTTATGGCTGAGTAATATTCCATCCTATATATGTACACAGTAATCCAAGACTATGCCCCGACGAGTAATGCTGAAGAAGCTGAAGCTGAATGGTTCTATGAANGGCATTATTTCGTTTTTATGGCTGAGTAATATTCCATCCTATATATGTACACAGTAATCCAAGACTATGCCCCGACGAGTAATGCTGAAGAAGCTGAAGCTGAATGGTTCTATGAAGATCTACAAGATCTTATAAAACTAACACACAAAAAAGATGCCCTTTCATTATAGCGGACTGGAATGCAAAAGTAAGAAGTCAAGAAATACCTGGAATAACAGGCAAATTTGGAATTGGACTACAGAATGAATCAGGGCAAAGTCTAATAGAGTTTTGCCAAGAGAACACTCTAGTCATATGAGACACCCTCTTCCAACAACACAAGAGAAGACTCTACACATGGACATCACCAGATGGTCAAGACAGAAATCAGATTTATTATATTCTTTACAGCCAAAGATGGAGAAGATCAATACAATCAGCAAAAACAAGACTGGGAGCTGACTGTGGCTCAGATCATGAACTACTTATTGCTAAACTCAAACTTAAATTAAAGAAAGTAGGAAAAACAACTAGACCATTCAGGTATGATCTAAATCAAATCCCTTGAATTATACAGTGGAAGTGAGAAATAGATTCAAGGGACTAGATCTGAGAGACAGAGTGCTTAATGAACTATGGTCAGAGCTTTGTGACATTGTACAGGAGACAGGGATCAGTACCATCCCCAAGAAAAAGAAATGCAAGAAAGCAAAATGGCTGTCTGAGGAGGCCTTACAAGTAGCTGTGAAAACAAGAGAAGCCAAAAGCAAAGGAGAAAAGGAAAGATATACCCATTTTAATGCAGAATTCCAAAGAATAGCAAGGAGAGATAAGAAAGCCTTCCTCAGTGATCAGTGCAAAGAAATAGAGGAAAACAATAGAATAGGAAAGACTAGAGATCTCTTCAAGAAAATTAGAGATATCAAGGGAACATTTCATGCAAAAATGCGCTCAATAAAGGACATAAATGGTATGGACCTAACAGAAGCAGAAGATATTAAGAAGAGGTAGCAAGAATACACAGAAGAACTGTACAAAAAACATCTTTACAACACCAATAATCATGATGGTGTGATCACTCAACTAGAGCCAGACATCCTGGAATGGAAGTCAAATGGGCCTTAGGAAGCATCATTACAAACAAAGCTAGTGGAGGTGATGGAATTGCAGTTGAGCGATTTCAAATTATAAAAGATGATGCTGTGAAAGTGCTGCACTCAGTGTGCCAGCAAAACTGGAAAACTTAGCAGTGCCCACAGGACTGGAAAAGGTCAATTTTCATTCCAATCCCAAAGAAAGGCAATGCCAAAGAATGCTCAAACTACCGCACAATTGCACTCATCTCACACGCTAGTAAAGTAATGCTCAAAATTCTCCAAGCCAGGCTTCAGCAATACGTGAACCGTGAACTCCCTGATGTTCAAGCTGGTTTTAGAACAGGCAGAGGAACCAGAGATCAAATTGCCAACATCCACTGGATCATGGAAAAAGCAAGAGAGTTCCAGAAAAACATCTATTTCTGCTTTATTGACTATGCCAAAGCCTTTGACTGTGTGGATCACAAGAAACTGTGGAAAATTCTGAAAGACATGGGACTACCAGACCACCTGACCTGCCTCTTGAGAAATCTGTATGCTGGTCAGGAAGTAACAGTTAGAACTGGACATGGAACAACAGACTGGTTCCAAATAGGAAAAGGAGTACGTCAAGGCTGTATATTGTCTCCCTGCTTATTTAACTTATATGCAGAGTACATCATGAGAAACGCTGGACTGGAAGAAACACAAGCTGGAATCGAAATTGCCGGGAGAAATATCAGTAACCTCAAATATGCAGATGACACCACTCTTATGGCAGAGATGAAGAAGAAAAACTAAATAGCCTCTTGATGAAAGTGAAAGAGAGTGAAAAAGTTGGCTTAAGGCTCAGCATTCAAAAAACTAAGATCATGCCATCTGGTCCCATCACTTCATGGGAAATAGATGGGGAAACAGTAGAAACATGGCTGACTTTATTTTGGGTGGCTCCAAAATCACTGCTGATGGTGTTCACAGCCATTAAATTAAAAGATGCTTACTCCTTGAAAGAAAAGTTATGACCAACCTAGATAGCATATTACAAAGCAGAGACATTAATTTGTCAACAAAGGTCCATCTAGTCAAGGGTGTGGTTTTCCCAGTAGTCATGTATGCATGTGAGAGTTGGACTATAAAGAAAGCTGAACATCGAAGAATTGATGCTTTTGAACTATAGTGAGAAGAAGACTCTTAAGAGTCCCTTGGACTGCAAGGAGATCCAACCAGCCCATCCTAAAAAACTCAGTCCTGAATATTCATTGGAAGGACTGATGCTGAAGTGAAACACCAGTATTTTGGCCACCTAATGCAAAGAGATGACTCATTTGAAAAGAAGATTGAATGCAGGAGGAGAATGGGACGACAGAGGATGAGATGGTTGGATGGCATCGCCAACTCAATGAACATGAGTTTGAGTAAACTCCAGGAGTTGGTGATGGACAGGGAGGCCTGGCGTGCTGCAGTTCATGGGGTCACAAAGAATCAGACGTGACTGAGAGGCTGAACTGAACTGATATGTACTACATCTTCTTCATCCATTCATTGGTTGATGGACATTTAGGTTGCTTATATGTCTTGGCTATTGTAAACAGTGCTACAGTGAACTTTGGAGTGCATGTATCTTTCAAAATTAGAGTTTTCTCTGGATAGATGATCCAGAGTGAAATATCTGGATCACTGGGTGGCTCTACTTTTAGTTTTTCAGCCCCTGTTCTTCTTAGTGGCTGAACCAATGTACATTCCCTCCAATAGTATTGGATGGTTTCCTTTTCTCTACATCCTCTCCAGAATGCATTTTTTTAGATGATGTCACTTTCTTTGAATAAAGAAAAACATTTTCAGACATGATACTTAAGTAGTCTTCTATTTGCAACTATAGAAGAGATTATTTGTCTGTATAATTGCTATGATTTTTAAAAGAAACTAGATTATTTTATATTCCTAGACTATGAGTCAAAGTTCATCAGTTCCGTTCAGTTCTGTCGCTCAGTTGTTTCTGACTCTGCGACTCCATGAACCGCAGCATGCCAGGTCTCCCTGTCCATCGCCAACTACTGGAGTTCACCCGAATCTACGTCCATCGAGTCAGTGATGTCATCCAACCGTCTCATCCTCTGTCGTCCCCTTCTCCTCCTGTCCTCAGTCTTTCCCAGCATCAGGGTCTTTTCCAGTGAGTCAGCTCTTCGCATGATGTGGCCAAAGTATTGGAGCTTCACCTTCAACATCAGTCCTTCCAATGAACACCCAGGACTGGTCTCCTTTAGGATGGACTGGTTGGATCTCTTTGCAGTCCAAGGGACTCTCAACAGTCTTAGAACCAAATTATTTCTATGTACAATGTATTTGTCTTATGTTGAATGTGATACCTTGAATATTTTTTGAGATATTTGTACCTCAAATTCATTATTCAGTTGCCTTTCTGTGTTGTTTAGAATAAAATCAGTGTGAGACGTTTTCATCTAAATGCACTTCAGATATAATTATAATTTAAATTCTGTCAGGTTTTACTAGTACTGTTAATGCATTTAAGTGTGCATTAAAACCAAATCCTTTCCATCTATTTCCTTTTCACAGGCAAGAATTATAGTGTCAAGATAGTTATTTTCTGAATTAGATGTAAGCCAGGCAGAAGTTTTCCTGTGGAATGCTTTTTTTTTTTTTTTTTAGAAATGGCAGGGGAACATATTTCACAGTGGGCAGCATCACTTTGAAACATGATTATTAATCTTTTTCTGAGAAAAAATGCAACAGATAAAGAAATTTGTTCAGCAGAAGGAGAGCCTAAACTTTTTTTTTTTCCTGGATATTTGCTGCATGGTGTGAGATGAAAAATAAAATAAAGTTACGGACAAAACTCATTTTCCCTGGAAAGTTTTGACTATAATTCAATACAAAATATATAATAAACTTTATATTTTTCCTTTTGAACTTTGAGGGCTCCAGCTCTTCGCTTCATCAAGTGCCTTTTGATGGGTTTGTGCCAGGTTAAAATAGAGAACCCACATCATTATTGACAATCCTATAGTGATGGAAAAACAAGTGAGTGGAAGAATTTTATTATGTCAATTCAATATCTTTATAATAAAAGCCTCACTAATTTACACAGGTAATTACTGTCTAGCAAGACTGTTTCCCAGAAAAGGTAATGGCCAGCCACACATGCTCACTCTATCCAAGCTTGTTGTTAAGCTATATTAGGCAAATTTTTTCTTCAAAACTCACTCATTTCATTAAAGAGACATCATCATGACTATTACAGGAATAAAATTGTATTGTTTTAGTATTTTGTCAAGGGACATATATAGGAACACTAAAATTATATGAAGGTATGAGAAATCACCACATCTAAAAGCACTGAGAATCTATGAGGAACTTTCTATAATGAGGCAAAGTAACACTATATTTTCCACTGAGGCTTTGGTCCTAATCTTCCCCAAAACCAATTGCGCCAAAATGCTAAAACTTCATGGAGAGCTTACCTATGAGGGCTAAGAGTAGGTTTCCTGAGTTTACATTTTGCTCTGGATATTTCCAGTACAAAGCCTGCAACTGAATGTTAGATTGTCCCTCCTCGGAGTGAGGAAAGGGCATGATGCCCAAAACAGTCTGTTAGCCAGGAGTTAGCCTGTGTCTAGTCTTCAGGAGCTTGCAGGTCAGGGTCACAGCTACTCAGATCAGAAGTTTGTGGATAGTGAAAGGGGGATGGGATGAGAGAAAGGGAGAAATGAGCAAGTGGATCTGTAATCTTTTACTTTCATGTCATCAAGTCTCTCTCCACTAACCTAATGGACCAAGTTCTTAAACCTGGTCAATCTTTAACTCTTTCTTTCTTTCCTTCTCTTCTTCCTTCCTTCCTTTCTTCTTTCCTTCTTTCCTTTCTTCCTTTTTTCTTTGTGTCTTTCTTTCATCTTAAGGAAATAGAAAGTTTCAGTGAACAGATTATTTAGGAAAAAGGCTTTGTAATTTCTCCAGAAACGAATCTTCAACATACATTTTTCCCAGAAGAATATAATTTTGTCTTTGGTTTCATTGAACATGTGATTCAAAAGTTGATGAAGTTTCACATCTAACGAAATGTAGTAAACTTTTTTCCATAAAAAATTTGAGTTATTTATATTTACAGTCATTTTTCATGTTTGAAAATCAAGATCATACTGTTTTTTTTTCAATTAGTAAAAATATAACAAATCATTCTTTACTGTGAACTGTGGGCCTTGTATATATAAGAATTGAAAGAAGTTTCTTACATATGCATGTTTGCTATAGGTTTGGGGAAGACAGAACTTCATGGTATCTCTTTTATCCTTCTTTGAATGCAGTGGACCTAAAATATTCTTTTTAACTTCACACTTTGAATTACTATTATTTAACTGTTTGAAGTTTTCCATCTGCTTGTACTCCATCTGTATACCATATATTTAAACTTGTCTTTTCCATCGTTCCACAGGGGGGATAAAACAAACAAACAAACATGAAATTGCTCTATTGCAGATTAAACTCTGGTGCTGAGGTCACAGGATTAGCAATTTCAGCATTCTAAGCAAGTATCCTTTTACTCTCTAGATTGCAATTGTTTCAAGAGTGGCAAAAAAAAATCTTTCCAAAACGCATGCCACAATTTGAGACAATAGTGGGACCCTGTAAGGTACAACAAAATCCACACACTGGTGCCAATTTGCCTTAGAGAGACTAGAGAAAGTTAAACATTTCTCAGAAGAAACAGTACCTATTTACCCTCTGTTTTAGTATAACACCAAATGAGATGTAATTTTAGAAACCCCTTAAAACACCCCCACATAAAATAGCTCTTATCGGTTTGTAGTTGTATTTAATGTTAATTTATTTAGTTATTGCAAAAACCTAGTGGCCTTCAGTTCAGTTCATTCGTTCAGTCATGACTGACTTTTTGCGACCCCATGAATCACAGCATGACAGGCTTCCCTGTCCATCACCAACTCCTGGAGTTTGCTCAAACTCATGTCCATCGAGTCGGTGATGCCATNAAAAAAAAAAAAAAAAAACCACAGTATGAGTACTAGAAAGACACCACAACTCTGGCAGATTTAACCATAGGTAAAATATACGCAAAAATAGGAATAACAGTCATACTCAGCACAGACAACACTTTTTGTTTTTTAAGCCTGTTAACTTTCATCAACACTTTTTAAAATGCTTGCGTTCTCTAAGTCCCAGTTAAGGGGCTTTACAACGATCCGGAAACAGATGGTAAGGTTAACTCCGTTCTTCGTAACTAATAACTGTCGCCAGAGAAAATAAAACTGTGGCGCTATGATCCTGACCCTGGTGGACCCGCTGAGAGAAGAAATTGCTGAGGTAGCCCCGGAGAATGTCAACAGCGAGGTAATTTCTGCCCCCTGGGTTCAACATCTGATCTGACAAGAACTCTTAAGTGGCTGACGCTTGACTGTCCCTGATAGAGTTAATTTGTATGGCAACTTCGAAGACAGTGTTTAAAAAGGAAACAAGCAGCGGGGGGCAAGAACCACAAAAAGAAAGGAAAGCAAGAAGACGTAAACGATCATAGCCTCGCGGGTGCCCACCGAAACCCAGGAGGGCTGAGTAAGGAACGCAGGGAGCAGTCAGTCCCCTGCCAACCAGCAACTCCCGACTGCAGCCCAGGGCGGCGCCGGGCTTCCAGTTCCACGCCCCGCAGGGCCCGGCTCGCCGCGCCGCCCGGGCAAGTCCGAACAAGTCCGCCACGCGCGAAAGAGCCTTGCCATCCCAGGCGCCGAGCGGCGTTCGGCAGGGAGCCCCGGGGCCCAGCGGAGCCATGGATCTAGCCTGTCCTCGGGGCCCCTCGGGCGACAGAGAAGGCCGACACAAACGCGAAGCTCGAAAGTAAACAACTCACAGGCATGTTGATCCCTTCGCAAGCCCAGCCCGTGCAGATCTCTTAGGCGACAACCCCAGCGAGTAGCACGCGAATAAGCGCGCGGCGTCAACTTCCGGGCTAGAGGAAGCTGGGAGGAGCGAAGCGGCGGGCTCGTCCACTCTAGGCGCACCTCTCGGTGGTAGGGGCTGGCTCCGGCCGGGATCCGCGAGTGCCGGGAGAGGGGAGGTGCTGAGGCGCGCGCCCATCCAAAACCTCAAAGCCCGGGATTCTAACGCGCTCCAGGGCTAGGGCCCCCGGCCTCAGGTGTCTGCTCTGCGCCCAGGAGTGCTTAGGGTCGAGCTCAGGCTGCTCACTCTCATCTGGGAAGCCGCCTCGGGCTTCGGGAGCGGACCAGGGTGGGCATGCTGGGTCCTGTCAGCGGTCCCGCTGGCAAGACACTCTCCGCTCTCCGCCACTCAGCTGGCAGGCACACGGGCGATGCCTATGTTCTTTTATGTATTAAAAACAGTATTATTCATTAAAACCATTAACACGTGCCAGCGAGGTTATGAAAGAGGCTCCTTTACTTGTGCATCCGGCTCCAAATTACTGGTTATTAAGTTCTTTGCGGGGTGCGGCTGTGCTTTGGGTTTGCTTGGCCTTGAAAAAGTTTTTAAGAAGCACCTATTTGCTGCTTAGTTCATTGTGTGGCTCCTTCCTATCCTCCGTGGGTCACACTTTCCAGAGTGGACAGCTCGGACTTGAAAAAACAGCGAGTGTCACCGATGGCCAGACTTGAAATATTTTTGATGAAGAGCACCATCCTGTAGATTGAGCGAGTGTTGTCAAAAGCTAAAAATACTTGATCAGAAAATTGTCCTAGGTAGACATTCTCGATCAGCTTTTATTTCTCTTCGAAAACATGATACATGTGTAATGTCTATTTTGGAAAATGGAGAAAAGCAAAAGAAATTTAAAATCATCCAGAGATAAATATTATTGATATTTTGACCTATATCCTCCCATTTATTTTTCACTTGCATATAGGTTTGTTTTGGAATTTGGTTTTACATAATTGGTATCATCTTGTGCATGTTCTTTTATAGACGAATCCCCATACACACAACTTACTGTATAGTGAACGTCACTCCATGTTACTATATATTCTCCTACATTATGACTTTCAATGGGCACATAGTATTCATCCTATGAATATATATATAGAGAATATATATAGAATATATATCCTATGTCATCCATACACNCTTTTATAGACGAATCCCCATACACACAACTTACTGTATAGTGAACGTCACTCCATGTTACTATATATTCTCCTACATTATGACTTTCAATGGGCACATAGTATTCATCCTATGAATATATATATAGAGAATATATATAGAATATATATCCTATGTCATCCATACACTAAGATAGACATTAGGGTTGGTTTTTAAATGCTTAATATTTAAAATAATAATGTTAAATAGTTTCAGACAGATTCGTGTATGGAATAATACAATTGTGTATGCAGAGTCATGGCCCCAAAGACTTCTTAATCCCCAGGACCTGTGTTTATATGGCAAGTGGAATTAAGTTTGCTAATTATCTGGCTTTAAGCTAGGAAAATTATCCTGGATTATCTGGGTAGACCTGGTGTCATAACAAGGGCCCTTAAACATGGAAGAGAAAGACAGAGAGAGAGAGGTGTGGTGATGAAATAAGAGTCTGAGAGATGCCATGTTGTTGGTTTTGAAGATGGAGTAAGAGGGTGGTGAGTGGAGGATTGTAGGTACCTCTAGGAGCTGGAAAAGGACTCTCCCCTAAGCCTCCCTTAGAATCAGCTAAATATTTGCCTAAGTTTTAATTCTTTTGTTGTAGCATTTATCTATAAGTTTTTAATTAACCTGGGAATTTGTGTGTGTGTGTGTGTGTGTGGCAGGGCGGGGGTGGGGGGCTGGGGGTCGGTAGGTGGCTGCATCACACAGCTTGCAGAATTGCAATTAAACCCTGGTCAGGAATTGAACATGGAGCACAGCAGTGAAAGCCTGGAATCCTAACCACTAGACCCACCGGGCAACTCTCTAACCTGGAATTTCTTTTGGCACTTGGTGTATAGTGAGTCTCAGAACAATGTCTAAGGAGCAGGCCTAGTTATTGTTTCAGCTTCTTAAGCAATGCCCAGTACAGTGTCAAAACCTTTTCACTTCTGTAACTTCTGAGACACTGTAACAGTGTGAGAAATAAAACTCAAGGTCAAGAAGATCTAGACTCTTATGTATGACTCTGCCTGCTTGTCCAAAGCTCAGTTTCTCCTAACATGTCCCCAGGCCCTTGCACTGATGACAGATAAAGAGACATGTAGGCAGGTGCAAGGGTGCAGGATCCCTTGGCCTTGGCAGCCTACTCAGGGATCCTGCACAAGGAACTCCTGCCTGGCTTCCCAAAGGACTCTGAAGTGCCAGCAGAAATTCTGTATGCTGCTTGAGAAATTTCCAGCTGTTCTCTCTAGCAAGGTCTGAGAAGGTGCTGCTGAACCCTCCATTCAGCATCCAGCCCCCTTCACCTTAGAAGTGTGAGGCCATTTCCAGCCCCTTCCTCCTTTCCAAACTTCAAAGGCTGGGAGAACCCACAGGTGTTCACCTTAAACCAAATCAGAACCCACTGATGCCAAATTTCAAGCTGGGAAAAATCAGTTCTAAACAGATCGGTTCCTCACGTTCACCTGGGCTGGAGTTCCTCAGGTTTATACTCTTCTTTTCCCAGAAAGATGATAAGAGGTTTAGTTTAGTCTCAGCTTTAAGAAATTCAGGGTGTGAGGTGGGGCCCTAATGTTAACTTTTGTTACCACTGCCTGTCTAAGTATTTTTCTGAGAAGCTCAGGGAAATCCATATTGTCATCAAACTTTAACCAAGACAGCGTTATTTTTCTCTTCCTTCTTTTGTCCACCTGTGGGCAGGTTGCAAAGCACGTGTGGCTCATTCTCAACACATTCTTGAAAGCAGCAACTTCTGAAACCCACCTCTTTTCTGCACATCAGTTCTCCAACAGGGACATAAACACTGTCCCCAAAGCTCTGCTTTTGGGGTTGCAGTCCATCTGCCACTCATGAGGATGTTTGACACTTCACGTAAGCTCCCAGCTCTAAGGGGTAAGAGTCTCAGATGCAAGCTCTGACGTCATTTTCTTTATTTTTCATACCAATTTAATTTCTGACTGAGGCGGCGCCCCCATAGGACTAGTACCAGAGTGTGAAAGTATTAGTTGCTCAGTCGTGTCGGGACTCTGCTACCCCAGGGACAATAAATAGCCTGCCAGGTTCCTCTGTCCATGGAATTCTCCTGGCAAGAATACTGAAGTAGGGTGCCATTTCCCTCTCCAAGGGATCTTCCCAACCCAGGGATCAAACCTGGCTCTTCTGCATTGCATGCAGATTCTTTATCGTCGGAGCCATCATGTTTATGTCCCCCATAAAATTCATATGTTGAATCCTAATCCCTAATGTGATGGTATTGGCGGGTGGGGCCTTTGGGAAGTGATTAAGTCATTAGGATGGAGCCCTCATGTTGAAATTGTTGTCAAACCTCAGATCATGTGCCCAACACAGCGAGGCCAAACAAACTGAAACGCTGGAGTTGGGAACAGAGAAAGGTTTACTGCGCAGCCTAGGAAGGAGAACAGGCGGCTCCTGCTCAAAAGACCTGAACTCCCCAGTGGGTTTCAGGGAAGTATTTGTAAAGGTGAGAGCGGGGAGTGACGGTATGTGAATCAAAGGATTGTGGTTGTTGGTGAGGTAACAGGGTGTTGTCAACAGAGGTCAACGTTATCAGTCCTCAGGCTTTGGGGGCTAAGTCCTCATGGTCATCAGGTAGCTAACTTCTTCCATTTTGTGGGAGGTTTTAGCACCTAAAACAATGCAGGAAACGTGCATCAGACAGTTATCCAGGTACTTCAGGGAGGGACTAAAAATTCTGTGACTGCTGTATGGCTGATTTACTATTTAAATTTTGAGCAGTTCTCCTGGCCCAACTGCTGTTTTTGTCACTACATATTCACATCCTTTCAACAGTTAATTCTTGAGCCAGGCTTTTGTGACTCAGGGGAGGCCTGGATACTACAGCTTTTCTACAAACAAGAGGCAGGCAGGCCGAGGATATGGGGGGAGAGGATATGGGGGATGCTCCAGGAAGGCCCCTAGGGCCCTGGTCCATTACAGAATTAGTGCCACTAAAAAAGACGCCCCAGAGAGCTCCCTCGCCACTTCCACCGTGCAAGGACGCAGCGAGAAGAATGCCATCTGTAAACTGAGAGGCAGGCTCTCGCTCGACACTAAATCTGTTGATGCCTTGATCTTGGACTTTCCAGCCTCCAAAACTAGAGGAAGTAAATGTGTTTAAGCTAGCCAGTCTAGAGTATTAATATTTTGTTATAGCCACCCAAACAGACTAAGATAGCAAGCCCAGCAGAACATTTCACCTCATTCTTTTCTTTCTTTTCTTTTGGCACCCTGTGGCATGTAGGATTTTAGTTTACTGAGTAGGGATCAAACCTGTGCCCCCTGCAGTGGAAGTGTGGAGTCTTAACCACTGGACCACCAGGGAAGTCCCAGTATTATGTTACAGCAGTCACACAGACTGAGATAGCTGGCCTGGCAGAACATTTCACCTCACTCTTGGGGACTGTGCCAGGTTATCTGTAACATAGGTATGTTGTTATCTGGGTCTGCTCTCCATCCCTCACCCTGCTCTGTGCCCAGGAGGCTGGCCTTGGGCTCCATCAGCTGACTTCTCTTGCCCTCTGATGTCTAGACCCCTTTTGAGTGGGTCGTCTGTGATCTGCCGGGATCCCCTGCCGGGATATGCTCCCCTTTTAGTGTAGAAGGCCTTGCAGATGGGGACTGTCTGGCTCTCAGTCATAAGTCTAAACAGGTCACTGCACAGCTGTCCACTGTCCCTGTCTGTGGAACCCTTCAGGTCTGACAGATTGTGACTCCTCCTGTTCCATGTTTGAGATGGATGTGGGAATCTTAAGGGAGATGGCCTAGAGTCATGGCCATGCAGATCTCTGCCACTTTGTGGACCAGCACCATTGGGGTCACCTAGGAACTTTTGGGGAGAAGGCAATGAAACCCCCACTCCAGTACTCTTGCCTGGAAAATCCCATGGACGGAAGAGCCTGGTCGGCTGCAGTCCATGGGGTCGCTAAGAGTAGGACACGACTGAGCGACTTCACTTTCACTTTTCACTTTCCTGCATTGGAGAAGGAAATGGCAACCCACTCCAGTATTCTTGCCTGGAGAATCCCAGGGATGGGGGAGCCTGGTGGGTTGCCATTTATGGGGTCACACAGAGTCGGACACAACTGAAGTGACTTAGCAGCAGCAGCAGAAGGGTATGGAAAACACCATTGGCCAATACACTCCAGTATTGTCTGGAGAAACACTTCCCTGACAGAGAAGCCTGGCTGGCCACAGTCTACAGAGTTGCCAAGAGCTGGACACTACCAAAGCAACTCTGCACACATAGGCACAAGATTTTTTTTTTCACCTGTGGTAGCTCTGCCCCAGGGAGAGCTGAGCATGAAGATGGCACAGCTGCTTGGCTTGCAGGGACCCTAGAAGCACCAAGGGTCAGGGACACAGACTGTCTCCATTACAGGAATTACGGCCCTCTCAGAGTCTTTTTTCGAGCCTCTTGTAGCTGGTGATCAGAAGGCTTCTTTGGCCAGTCTTTGTCCACAGCTCCACCCGTTCAGACACTTAGAGGGCTCCCTCACCTGGGGTCCTTCTCTGTTATTTGGTGCATCAGACACATTGAGGGGCTCCCCTGGCTGGGGTCCAACTCTGTAGATCAGTGTGTCAGGCATTTGATGGGCCAGCTTTTCTATTTTTCAGCTGCCGATGCTGGTGTGTGGGGGAGAGAGGCTATGGTGATGGCTCCACCCCCTATGCATGACTCAGCAGTATTGCCTTGCTCCATGGCTGCCTGGCTTTCCTCTGCAGGCATTTCCCACCACAGTCTCCTCTCTTCCACCCCCTTGATCCGTCTCTCTGCACTCAACAGCACCCCTTGCCTGGGATTGCTCCACAGTCCCTAACTCCAGCTCCCAGCCACTGTGCCTTCCACGGGACCTGTGAAGAGTTGACTCATTGGAAAAGACCCTGGTACTGGGAGGGATTGAGGGCAGGAGGAAAAAGGGATGGCAGAGGATAAAATGGTTGGATTGCATTACCGACTCGATGGACCTGAGTTTGAGTAAGCTCCGGGAGTTGGTGATGGACAGGAAGGCCTGGTGCACTGCAGATCATGGGGTCACAAAGAGCCGGACACGACTGAGGAACTGAACTGAACTGATAGCCAGCAAATTTGAAAAAGTCAGCAGTGGCCACAGGACTGGAAAAGGTCAATTTTCTTTCCAATCCCAAAGAAGGGCAATGCCAAAGAATGTTCAAACTACTGTACAAGTGTGCTAAAATACTAGCATATGACCTTATGTGTTAGTAAGGTAATGTTCAAAATTCTTGAAGCTAGGCTTTATCTTGAAGCTAGGCTTTAGCAGTATATGAACCAAGAATTTCCATATGTACAAACTGGATGTAGAAAAGGCAGAGGAATCAGAAAACAAATTGCCAACATCTGCTGGATCATAGAAAAAGCGAGGAAATTCCAAAGCAAAATCTACTTCTCTTGACTATGCTAAAGCCTTTGAGTGTATGGATCGCAACAAACTATGGAATATTCTTGAAGAATGGGAATACCAGACCACCTCATCTGCCTCCTGAGAAATCTGCATGCAGGAAAAGAAGCAACAGTTAGAACTGGACATGGAACAATGAACTAGTTCCATACTGGGAAAGGAATATGTCAAGGCTGTATATTGTCACCCTGCTTATTTAACTTATATGCAGAGTACAACATATGACATGCTGGGCTGGATGACTCATAGGCTGGAATCAAGATTGATGAGAGAAATATCAACAACCTCAGATATGTAGATGATAACACTTTAATGTCAGAAAGAGAAGAGGAACAAAACAGCCTCTTGATGAAGGTGAAGGAGGAATGAAAGTGTTTGGCTTAAAACTAAACATTCAGAAAACTAGTATCATGGCATCTGGTCCCATTGCTTCATGGCAAATAGATGGGGAAAAAAATGGAAACAGTGATAGATTTTATTTTCTTGGGCTCAAAAATCACTGCGAGCAGTGACTGCAGCCATGAAATTAAAAGACACTTGCTCCTTGGAAGAAAAGTTATGACAAACATAGACAATGTATTAAAAAGCAGAGTTATCACTTTGTGCTTAATATTTCCCAGCATCAGGATCTTTTCCAGTGAGTCAGCTCTTCACATCAGGTGGCCAAAGTATTGGAGCTTCAGGGTTAGCATCAGTCCTTCCAATGAATATTCAGCGTTGATTCCTTTAGGATTGATTGGTTTGATCTCCTTTTTGTCCAAGGGTCTCTCAAGAGTCTTTTCCAGCACCACAGTTTGAAAGCATCAGTTCTTTGGTGCTCAGCATTTTTTATGTCCAGCTTTCACATCCATACATGACTACTGGAAAAACCATCACTTTGAAAGTTTGTCAGCAAAGTGATGTCTCTTCTTTTAAATATACTGTCTAGATTTGTCATAGCTTTTCTTCCAAGGAGTTTGTGGCTAGAGTCATTGTCTGCAGTGATTTTGGAGCCCCCCAAAATCAAGTCTGTCATTGTTTCAATTTTTTCCCCATCTGTTTGCCCTGAGGTGATAGGACTGGACGCCATGATCTTAGTTTTTTAAATGTTGAGTTCTAAGCCAAATTTTTCACTCTCTTCTTTCACCTTCATCAAGAGGCTCTTTAGTTCCCATTTGCTTTCTGCCATTAAGGTGCTGTCATCTGCATATCCATCATTATCAATATTTACCCTGGTAATTTTGATTTCAGCTTGAGCTTCACCCATCCCAGCATTTAGCTTCATGTAAATAAAGCATGGTGACAATATATAGCCTTGATATACTTCTTTCCCAATTTTGAACCAGTTCATTGTTCCATGTCTGGTAATGAGCAAAAGACAGTTTCAGCTTTAGGAGATATTGTGGGCTGACTGATCTAGTGATTTTTGTCACCCAGTTTACCTCAATGACCTCAGTGGCTCAGCAGGTAAAAATCTGTCTGCAATGCAGGAGACATGAGTTTGATCCTTGGGTTCAGACGATCCCCTGGATAAGGAAATGACTATCCACTCCTGTTTTCTTTCCATGGAAATTCCCATGGACAGAGGATTTCAATTTATCTTGAAGGAAAAATGTTGCTTTTAAAATTCTAATTCCTTACCAAGATATCCTTAATGTTTGTCAAATATTTCTAGGCCCGAGTGCTGTATTTTAAAGTAATCTCTGGATGTTATCCCTAACAAATCTGTAATTCAACCTCAGTGTGTCCCACTTTTCCAAATTTCAAAGTTCAACAGAAAAACAATATCTAAGTGTGTAAAATATTATATATGGCATATCAGTCCCCCAAACCTTGAGTATCCTATGGGCCATACTTAAGAAATGGCCATAGTTGTGATGACCAGTACAAATGGGTAATAATTTTTGCGTAATTATTTTCTTAACTCTTCAATATCTCAGGGTCCCAGCAGAAAGCTGACGGCATACAAACTGGGTGCTTTAAATAATCTATTTGGAAAAATGGGTGCAGGTAACAGAGAACCCTAGAGCTGGTGAAGGAAGGTTGATATTACCCCTGAATAGAAACAAGTATATTTACTAGAAGTAGAGAAATACATATAAGAGAGTAGTCTGACAGGATCTGAGACCATTGGCTACGAGATAAATCCAACCAATGGAGTCTTCCCCAACTGTTCCCTCACCAGGTATCTCAGGAATAAGTACAATGACCTCACTCTTCTCCTTTCCTTGAATAGTCTGCTATGCCCTCTATTGGCTGAAACCAACTCAAAGTGCTGTATATTGGAGAATAGACACACAGGTACATAAAGAAGAGACTCAGCATATCCTCAGTTTTAAAATGCCACAGTTCGTATGCTCTAGATTTTGAATAGATATGGAGTAAATATGACTGAAGAATTTTATTTTCTGGCCTCAGACTCATATTTTTAGTTATATCCTATATTGCATGGTAAACATAGTGATTTTTAACTCTCTCATCCTTCTACTCTCACCCAATCTGGCATCCCTTTATATATAACCATTTTAACTTTCAAATCAACTTTTCTACTTTTATCTCATTTAGTGACATGTACTGAGCCCAATCTGTGGTTGAGAAACAGTGTTAGGCCTGTTGGTGAGGAGATTATGTTACCCAATGTCTGCCACTGCACTGTCTGGTAGACAAGACAAATACAGAGATGAAATTCCCAATATTATGGAGTAACAAGAAAGATATGAATAAAGCTTCATAGACCGATATCTGTAGAGTGTCAACTCTGCAACCACATTTCATAGAATACCAAAAGACTTGAGTCTACACTCAATGCAATATATTTATCCTTATTTAAATTAATAAAATGCAAACTGATTATAATTAGGCCTCCTATTGATCGGCAGGGGTGGGGTGAGGGTGGGGGTGGTGGCTGGAGGCGTGGGATGTGGCAGCTTGAAGCAGGATCTTAGTTCCCTGACCAGGGATCAAACCCAGGCCATGGAGGTGAGAGTGCCAAATCTTAACCTTTAGACCATGAGGCCCCATTGGGTTGATGCAGGACCTTGGTGCTTGTCTTCTTTGAAGAAAGAATTTATCAAAGAGACAAAAGGTGGTGAAGCAGGTAAATCATTTATTAGAAGCAAAGTACATGTGAAAAGACATACTGGCAGGCTCAGAGAGAGTTGTGCTTTTGTGGTGGCTTAAATTGCTTATAAGAGGGCAATTTTCCTAGTTCCTTCTGGCCAACCACGTTGTTTTGTCTTGTTTTTTGCCCATATTTTGTCTGACTCAGGGCCCTCTCTGATATGCACTCACATCTTTTAGCCAAAATGAATTCCAGCATGAGGCTCTCTGTGAGGCTGGCAGACAAAATATGGGCTAGTGCCTCCTCCCTTTTTTGACCCCTGGGGAACCTTTAGGCAAAGGGGTAGTTAGGGAGGTCTCCTTGACCTAAAGAAAAAAAAGAATGTGGGCTCCTCCTGCCCAGCTCCCACATGCCCCAGGTTCCCTGCCACCCTGAGTGTTACCTGTGCACCAACTGTGGCACCAACCTGAAAGAGAAGGGCCATTTCTTCATGGAGGCTCAGATCTACTTGAAAAGCATGCCTGGAAGCGACTCATTCCACCCGAGGGCTAGCACATGTGCTCTTTCTCCAACAGCTGCCAAGGAGCCCAATGCACCCTTCCGTGTCCTGCCCTGTCTGTCCCCTTGGGTTGCCACCCACTCTCACCATTTCATGACCACCCAGCAAATAATCCTTCCATAGCTGGGACCCTGGGGCTTCCACCTCCTGGGGAGCAAGGACTTTGAACAGCCTCTCGCCATTTCCTGGGTCACTCCAGGAAGCAAGGCTGCTGTAGGTAATTTATGTGTTGGAGATGTTAATCACAGCTATCAATGGGGAAAATACCAGCAGTATGACACACTTGGGAAGCTCAGAACAAAATCAAGGGCGGCACAGACAACTTGACTCTCACAGCAGACAGACCTGAATGGAAAATCTGGTCTCCTCCGGTGATGGAGAAAGGGAAACGTCACCCAGACAAGATGAATTTAGCCTGTGAACCCCAAGAGGCCCTGCATGTAGGAAGCACCCTCAGCCACAGAGCTGGGCCCTTTACCGCCTCACCTGCCTCCAGCTCTGCCCCTAAGGTCATCACAAACCAATACAACAACCCAGCTGGCCCCTACTCCTCTGAAAACATCTCCAGCTTCAACACTGCCTTGGAGTCAAAGACAGCAGCCAGTGGGCAGGAGACAAATGGCAGAGCCTTAGACCGTTCTTAGCTTCCAAGCGGACTCCTCATCGACAAAGAATCTGAAGTTTACAAGATGCCCCAGGAGAAACAGGAGTTAAATGAGCCTCTGAAACAGTCCACTTTGTTCCTGGTTTTGCAGGAAATTCTAGAGTCTGAGGAGAAAGGGGATCCCAACAAGTCCTTGGGACTCAGAAGTGTTAAGGCTCTGGTCACCAAAGTGGCTGCATTGATTGGAAATGCCCAGAAGCTGCCCATGTGTGACAGATGTGACACCCACATTGTTGATGTGTTCATGAAGCTGCGGGACCATCACCGCCACCCTGAGTGTTACCTGTGCACTGACTGTGGCACCAACCTGAAAGAAAAGAGCCATTTCTTCATGGAGGATCAGATCTACTGTGAAAAGCATGCCTGGAAGTGGGTCACTCCACTCAAGGGCTAGGACGTGGTCACGGTGTTCCCCAAGTGAGCCGGCAGTTCTTGTCCAATGCTGCTTTCTAAGCAGCCCCTGCTGCATTTTGCCCTCTAAAAGCTCTGGCCTTTCTCTTCTTCTGAGTTTGCACTTACTTTGGTTGTATTGCTGCTCATTCAACATCACATTCCCTTTTACTAATGGCTCATGCTGGCTGTGTGATGCCTGCTTTTATAATTAAGGGAAGATGGTCTTCTTCAGTGTCCCGTTGCTAGCATCACTGTGTCTTTTCTTTCCCTCCATTCACCTCTGCTGCAAATGGACATCAGCCAAGTTTGAACCAATTGAATTTAATATGTCTGACGATTCGTTTTTACTCAGTAAATTAATAGACTTAAAAAAAAAAAAAAACGAAAAATATGGTTGTCTTGTCTTTTCACTCAAGCTGAGTTCAGCTCCTCTCTGTTCCTGCCTTAATCTTTTCCTTCAAGTGTGTCAACAGGAAACAAGCTCCAGCTGCTCAGCCTGGGGACCCATTTACCTCCCCTCTCATTGTGACTCTGTATGTGAAAAACATACAGGCTCACAATGTAGACTAAATTACTTAAGCTCTAGAGAATTTTTTCATTTGAGTTTAGTTAGTGTGAGTTGACTAAGTGCGGTGCTAGAGCAGCGAGTGGTGGCTGCAGCTGGGCGATCGGCCATGAGGAGATACCCCACATCCAAGGGCAAAGAAGAAGCCTGAGCAAGACGGTAGGAGGGGCAAATTTGTGTTTAGAATCAAACCCCATTCCCACTAGAGGCACTCAGAGGGCTCAAACAAACCTTGTGTGCATCAAAACCCAGGGCTCCACAGAGCCCGAGACAGAACTGTGTGTGAGTATCTCCTGTGGAGGTACGGGTCAGCAGTGGACTGCCACAGGGCAGGGGCTCTGGGGGCAGCAGACTTGGGTATGCCATAAGCCTTCTTTGAGGAGATTGCCATTAACCCCACCATAGAGCCACCAGAACTTACACAGGACTGGGAAATATATTCTTGGAGGGCATAACAGAATCTTGTGTGCACCAGGACACAGGCAAAAGGAACAGTGACCCCCACAAGAGAATGACCCAGAATTCCGGGAGTGTCCAGGAGTCTCTAGCAGAGGTGTGGGTTGGTGGTGGCCTGCTGCAGGGCTGGGGACACTGAATATAGCAGTACATGCATGGGATCTTTTGAAAGAGGTCACCATTATCTTCATTATCTCCACCATAGTTTGGCTCCAGGTAAATAGCAGGGAAAAGGCATAGGAGGCAGAGATCAAATTGTCAACATCTGCTGGATCATCGAAAAAGCAAGAGAGTTCCAGAAAAACATTTATTTCTGCTTTATTGACCATGCCAATACCTTTAACTGTGTGGATCACAAGAAACTGTGGAAAATTCTGAAAGAACACCTTACCTGCCTCTGAGAAACCTATAATGCAGGTCAGAAAGCAACAATTAGAACTGGACATGGAACAATAGACTGGTTCCAAATAAGAAAAGGAGTACACCAAGGCTGTATATTGTCACCCTGCTTATTTAACTTATATACAGAGTATATTATGAAAAACGCTGGGCTGGAAGAAGCACAAGATGGAATCAAGATTGCCAGGAGAAATATCAATAACCTCAGATATGCAGATGACACCACCCTTATGGCAGAAAGTGAAGAAGAACTAAAGAGCCTTTTGATGAAAGTGAAAGAGGAGAGTGAAAAAGTTGGCTTAAAGTTCAACATTCAGAAAACTAAGATCATGGCATCTGGTCCCATCTCTTCATGACAAATAGACGGGGAAACAGTGGAAACAGTGTCAGACTTTATTTTGGGAGCTCCAAAATCACTGCAAATGGTGACTGCAGCCATGAAATTAAAAAAAAAAAACACTTACCCCTTGGAAGGAAAGTTATGACCAACCTAGATAGCATATTAAAAAGGAAAGACAGTTCTTTGCCAACAAAGGTCCATCTAGTCAAGGCTATGGTTTTTCCAGTGGTCATGTATGGATGTGAGAGTTGGACTGTGAAGAAGGCTGAGTGCCGCAGAATTGATGCTTTTGAACTGTGGTGTTGGAGAAGACTCTTGAGAGTCCCTTGGACTGCAAGGAGATCCAACCAGTCCATTCTGAAGGAGATCAACCCTGGGATTTCTTTGGAAGGAATGATGCTAAAGCTGAAACTCCA
>SJYX01022377.1:128021-138985 GCA_006410675.1 Oreotragus oreotragus
GATGAAACTGGAGCCGATTATACAGAGTGAAGTAAGCCAGAAAGAAAAACACCAATACAGTATACTAACACATATATATGGAATTTAGAAAGATGGTAATGATAATCCTGTATGCGAGACAGCAAAAAGACACAGATGTATAGAACAGTCTTTTGAACTCTGTGAGAGAGGGAGAGGGTGGGATGATTTGGGAGAATGGCATTGAAACATGTATAATATCATGTAAGAAATGAATCACCAGTCTAGGTTTGATGCAAGATACAGGATGCTTGGGGCTGATACACTGGGATGACCCAGAGAGATGGTATGGGGAGGGAAGTGGGAGGGGGGTTCAGGATTGGGAACACGTGTACACCCATGGCAGATTTATGCTGATGTATGGCAAAACCAATACAGTACTGTAAAATAAAATAAAGTAAAAAAAAAATATTTATTAGAAAATTATATAGCTTACTTTCAATATACTAACATTAAAAGAAAAGAGAAATAGAAACGGCACAGGATACATCAACAAATTGGGTTTTGACCAACATCTAGACTTAAATAGTGCTGGGAAGTCCCATGTCAAGCACATCTGGAGTTCCATTTGGGAAAAGGTTCCAGGCAGTGTGTCTGCTCCATGGGTGAAATTTTCAAAAATTGCAGCTCAATTTTCCCACTTATAATCCCAGGTTGCAAACTGATATTATCATCTACTTGTGAGCAAACTGCGGGGAAGGCAATGGCACCCCACCCCAGTACTCTTGCCTGGAAAATCCAATGGACGGAGGAGCCTGGTGGGCTGCAGTCCATGGGGTTGCTAACAGTCGGACAGATTGAGCGACTTCACTTTCACTTTTCTCTTTCATGCATTGGAGAAGGAAATGGCAACCCACTCCAGTGTTCTTGCCTGGAGAATCCCAGGGATGGGGGAGCCTGGTAGGCTGCCGTCTATGGGGTCACACAGAGTTGGACATGACTGAAGTGACTTAGCAGCAGCAGCAGTGAGCAAACTGCAGCTCTGGTTTCATGCTAATGCTGTTTGTTTTGTCATGTAAAACTTGGAATGTTGTTAAACCTGGGGCTTGGTTGCCCAGGGTCCTTCCAGGGGCTCAACAATTTCAAGATTTGTCCCTTATCTTATCTATGGTGCTGCAAGTCTTGCACTCACAGGAGGCAGTCAGGGCACTAACAGTCAGGGCAAGTCCAGGTAGGTTAGAAGCAAGATCAGAGCCCTGCTCTGCTCTGTCTCTGAAGCCTATAAAAGACTATATATTTAATTTCCCTAACAAGAGCTGATGGTGGAAGCCTGATATCTACTCGAAGATGAGGAAGAAGGTGGTCTTTTCTCCCTCTCCAATTTTCCTTTGATTATAAAGATATAGCCCACTATGTTCCTAGACAGCATATTAAAAAGCAGAGATATTACTTTATCGACAAAGGTCCGTCCAGTCAAAGCTATGGTTTTTCCAGTAGTCCTGTATGGATGTGAGAGTTGGACTATAAAGAAAGTGAAAGTGAAAGTGAAGTCACTCAGTCGTGTCTGCCCGACTCTTTGCAACGCCATGGAGAGCAGCCTGCACCAAGCTTCTCCGTCCATGAGATTTTCAAGGCAAGAGTACTGGAGTGGGTTGCCATTTCCTTCTCCAAGCTGAGCACCAAAGAATTGATGCTTTTGAACTGTTGTTTTGGAGAAGACTCTTGAGAGTCCCTTGGAAAGCAAGAAGATCCAACCAGTCCATCCTAAAGGAAATCAGTCCTGAATATTCATTGGAAGGACTGATGCTGAAGCTGAAACTCCAATACTTTGGCCATCTGATGGGAAGAACTGACTCATCTGAAAAGACCCTGACGCTGGGAAAGATCGAAGGCAAGAGGAAAGGGGATGACAGAGGATGAGATGGTTGGATGGCATCACCGACTCTATGGACATGAGTTTGAGTGAACTCCGGGAGTTGGTGATGGACAGGGAGGCCTGGCTTGCTGCAGTCCATGGGGGTCACAAAGAATCAGACGTGACTGAGCAACTGAACTGAATTGAACTGAACTGAAGTTCTTAGAGTAGACCTCCCATGCTTGCCTACTTCTATCTCACAAGCATCCCTAATAAACTCTTACATTTCACTCTGCCTCTTGCTTAATTCTTTCTGCACCAAGACAGGAAAACCTATACTCTACTCAGTTCCAAAAAGCTTTCTGCAGTTTCCCTAGGACTTAAAGGAACACTTCTGCACTTGAAGACTATTAAGGCCATCAGAGGTAACATACATACCTTGTACCATCTCACTTATTTGTATGATCTGGATTTGCTTCTGTTCCTGATCCTCTTTCTAATAACTTAATAGACTTTGTGCAACTTCTTTCTTCTAGAACTGAAGTTTCATCTATTCGGTTCAGTTCAGTCACTGAGTCGTGTCTGACTCTTTGCTACCCCATGGATCGCAGCACGCCAGGCCTCCCTGTCCATTACCAACTCCCGGAGTTTACTCAAACTCATGTCCATCGAGTCCATGATGCCATTCAACCATCTTATCCTCTGTCGTCCCCTTCTCCTCCTGCCCTCAATCTTTCCCAGAATCAGGGTCTTTTCAAATGAGTCAGCTCTTCGCATCAGGTGGCCAAAGTATTGGAGTTTCAACAATTTCAGCTTCAGTATTTCAGCTGAAGTTTCAGTATTTCAGCTTCAATATCAGTCCTTCCAGTGAACACTCAGGACTGATCTCTGTCAGGATGGACTGGTTGGATCTCCTTGCAGTCCAAGGGACTCTCAAGAGTCTTCTCCAACACGAAAGTTCAAAAGCAATTCTTTGGCGCTCAGCTTTCTTTGTAGTCCAACTGGCAAAGTAATGTCTCTGCTTCTTAATATGCTGTATAGGTTTCATCCTTAATAAGATAATAAAATGGGTTTTGAAACTTACACTTGCAACTGCATTCTTTATTATCTTGTTTGAATCATGGCACAGTTACCTGTTCTAACTACCTCTACCTTCCTATTCCTGTTTCTGTGGCCTCTTGGAATAGAATCCAAAGATTACACTGAACGCCACTTTACTAGTGATTTAAGACATTTTTTTTCAGAATAAGATTCTTGAAATAAAGCAGGATGAGTTTGACTAAATGGAAGCTCGCCTTCGGTCTTTATTAGATAGAAACCCACCCTTCTCTTTTGTTTAAAAAAAAAAAAAAAATGTGTGTTATCAGTCCTGTAAGTTATTGCCCACACCTGAGGAAAGGAAGTACCTGAACCCCTACCTCTTACAGAAAGTCAAACAGACTTAATTTGTTAGAGTCACATGGGACTTGCTCTGAGCGGATTTGCTTCTGGGTCAGTTGGGTTCTCTTGCAATTCTACAGAGGATGTATGATTTTTAACTTATCTGGCTGTACACATTTTTGACAGCTTGTAAATTTTTATTTCTCCTATTTAAGCATTTCATTGTCACATTTATACCATGTCAATGACTTGAATTAAAGTACTGGGGTCAGGAGTCATATTGCAACTTTCTATTTCAAACAGATTCTCTACCTCATTATTTCTTTTAGGGAGAGCTAATTGTTTTCTTTTTTTGGTCTCCTGAGTCAGCCTTATTTGAATGCTTTAAAATTCACATCAGTTTTTCCACAAAGAAACTCCCTAACTAGAGGAATATGCCCAAAGAGTGTAAAGTATTTATGTATGCTTAGTCACTTCAGTCGTTTCCGACTCTTTGAGACACTATTGACCATAGCCCTCCAGGCTCCTCTGTCCATGGGATTCTCCAGGCAAGAATACTGGAGTGGGTTGTCATGCCCTTCTNGAGGAATATGCCCAAAGAGTGTAAAGTATTTATGTATGCTTAGTCACTTCAGTCGTTTCCGACTCTTTGAGACACTATTGACCATAGCCCTCCAGGCTCCTCTGTCCATGGGATTCTCCAGGCAAGAATACTGGAGTGGGTTGTCATGCCCTTCTCCAAGTGATCTTCCCAATCCAGGAGCCTGTGTCTCTCATGTCTCCTGCATCGGCAGATGGGTTCTTTACCACTAGCGCCACCTGGGAAGCCCAGAGAATTTATATAGGATGTTAATTTTTTAAGTACACATTTCAAGGATGTGGTACAGAGCTGCAGCTATTACTAGAACATATCTAGGACAGAAGTGAATTCACAACAAATCCTAACTGTATACAGACATTTCTAAAAATTGTTTCAGTTAGTATATGTTTCCAGATTTTTTCAATTTTCCAAGTCTCAGCATTTCAGGAAGCTGACTCTCCAATCAGTTACAAATTAGCTTTGATATGGTAGAGGATTGTAGGTATTTTATTCTTCTTTAATGATTTTAGGTGGCAGTGGTTATCCTTTGAAAAACTACTTAATTGCTTCATTATCTCATCTCCAGACTCCTTCTGAAAATCAAATCAATATGTTATACTGGGAGTCAATGAGTGACTGGAATGATAATGAAAAATGCATCAGGAATCTTGACAAACAGAACGTGAATGTCTTGTTCAGTCAAGTGGAGCCTCACCACGCTGCCCTTCAGATGTTTTAAGGCTCTATAACTCTTAGCACGGCCATTACATGAAGCTTATCTTTTAAAATAAGCTGCAGATATGAACACAGCTTACCAAGTGGTGAAGTGAATGATTCTGATGGTGTGCAGTTTTGCAAACTTAGTTCAAATAGTAAAGCAGGGTTCAAAATATTAGAGCCAAATGTTGATTTTCATTTTGAAAGAAGAAAAAAAACACATTCTTCCATATTTGGGCAATTATTTCTATTACAAAAGTAAATTATGTACCATATTATATTTTACAGTCATGTATGGATGTGAGAGTTGGACTGTGAAGAAGGCTGAGCACTGAAGAATTGATGCTTTTGAACTGTGGTGTTGGAGAAGACTCCTGAGAGTCTCTTGGACTGCAAGGAGATCCAACCAGTCCATTCTGAAGGAGATCAGCCCTGAGATTTCTTTGGAAGGAATGATGCTAAAGCTGAAACTCCAGTACTTTGGCCACCTCATGCGAAGAGTTGACTCATTGGAAAAGACTCTGATGCTGGGAGGGATTGGGGGCAGGAGGAGAAGGGGACGACCGAGGATGAGATGGCTGGATGGCATCACGGACTCGATGGACATGAGTCTGAGTGAACTCCGGGAGTTGGTGATGGATAGGGAGGCCTGGCGTGCTGCGATTCATGGGGTCGCAAAGAGTCGGACACGACTGAGTGACTGAACTGAACTGAGTGTATAGATGCCTTGGCAATAAATACTAGGAAAAAAGCTTAGTTTAGTTCAAAGCATTTCCTTTCTCCAAGCGAAGGCTGGAGATATGGTAACTGTGGAGTTTCATCTGAGGATATGTCTAGTGGTTGAGGTTTGGAGGGGTGTTTCCCTGGTGGCTCTTTCTGCAATGCAGGAGACCTGGGTTTGATCTCTGGGTTGGGAAGATCCTCTGGGAAAGGAAGTGGCAATCCACTTCAGTATTCTTGCCTGGAGAATCCCATGGACAGAGCAGCCTGGTGGGCTGCAGTCCATGGGGTTGCAAGGAGTTGGACATGATTTCATTTTCACTAATAATTTACTCACTTAAGCAAAATTCAATGAATTATATTTATCATAATAAAAATTTTTGAAAAGTATTTCTCAATTCATGATAGCTATTTCACACAATGCAATTTCTCAGTCAATTGCATTGCTATCAGCACCTGCTCATCCGTAAGTTTGTTTTGTTTTGATCTTAGAAAGAGTTCCTCATATTTGAACAAGTTTGGTAATCACTTAAAGATATTATCTTTCAAATCACTTCTGACATAGTACTCCATGATTTGAAGATAATTTCATCATTTCTACCATGGCTTGATTCAAATGAAAAGTAAACCTGGCACAATGAACTCTATTTTATGGAATAGCTGGGTAATAGATACTCTCTGAGACTCAAAATGTGAACTTTGTTTGCCACTGTGGTAATGACCATGTTAGAAAAATCTGTTGGTCTATTGTATTTATAATGTTTGACGTGAAAATATAGTGAAGCATGTATCTAAAATATGGGAAGGTTTGTTTAGTACCTATAGAGCAACTGCTTGTTTATGTATGACTTTGACGCAAGGGGACCAAGGCATGATTCTTTAATGTTGAATCTTATAATTATTCCTTTCTTTAACATTTTAATATCTAAACAATAATCAGACTTTTTCAAGACTGGTATCTAATTTCTTTTTGACTTATGATAATAAAAAAAGGAAAAAAAATGATTTTTCTACCTCGCCTGGACCTCAGCTCTGTGGTATGTTTCTAAGGATCGTCATTCTAGAAACATATGTGTCAGTTAAGTGTTCAGTTTCAGGTAACACTAGTTATAAAGAGCCCGCCTGCCAATGTAGAAAAGGTAAGATCTGTGGATTCGATCCCTTGGCCAGGAAGATCCCCTGGAGAAGGGAATGTTAACCCACTCCAGTATTCTTGCCTGGAAAATCTCATGGACAGAGGAGACTGGCAGGTTACAGCCTATAGAGTCCCATAGAGTCAGAAACGACTGACCGATTTCATTTTCTTTCTTTCAGACCTCAACTATAGCATGCAAAACCTCCAATTCTTTCCATCCCCCATTCTTTCTAAACTGGTACTAGGAAAAACCACTATAGGAAAAATCTGGATGGTAAATGCTTGTTGTAACATCTGTACTCATGATTAGATTTTCCCTCACAGGAATTTTTATTTGTGTCACTGGGATACTGATGGATTAATGGCTCTGGAACTAGATGTTGATGTGGAAGTGCATGGTGGTGCTCCTTTTCCACAATATTCTTCGTGAAATAAAAATGGCCATTTTGCAGAGAGAATCAAGTATTGTATATTGAGAAGAAGAGGAAAAAAAAAAGATATAAACAGAGCTGTCTTCTGCTCATTCCAGTAAATGTTGGTGGCCTTTCTTCCATTTAACTTTCAGGAGCTACCCATATATCTGCCAGTGCATTCCCCCTGTTTGTGCTTGTCTGAATGGATGTCTAGACTTACAATGGAAAAAGACTTGTTTTACCAACCCCCATCCTCACATGCTGGAGGATCAGGCTATTCCAGCCCACTGGTGATGCCTCCAGTGCTGCCATTTTGCTTCCAGTGCTGGCATGTGGCTCATTCCCTCTAAGCCCCCTGGAGGATACTGTTACTCGTACACAGAAGACCTCCTGCCATTTTTCTATTTCAAAGAATGATGCTTTTTCAATTTCTTATTGCTTCTATTCCCTTGCAGTGAAATGGGGAAAAGGATCTCTTTTCACTTGATTAATAAGGCCAGAAGTCCCACTGCTGTGTACTCCCAATTTCCTGTAAGGATTTTTGTGGGTTAGACCTTTAATTCTAAAATTATTATTTTGTTGTTGTTGATAATCTTCTCAAAACACTGAGGAATGAGTCACAGTAACTGTCTTTGTGGGCCAAAATGAATAGAATGCATCCTTTGGCTTTAAAAGTGGCCCTCTGCTGCAATCAGAATCTACTGACAGTGATACTGTGTAAAAAACAGATAATTAATGAGAATCTACTGTATAGTACAGGAAACGGGGAAGGCAATGGCACCCCACCCCAGTACTCTTGCCTGGAGAATCCAATGGACAGAGTAGCCTGGTGGGCTGCAGTCCATGGTCGCTAACAGTCGGACAGACTGAGCGACTTCACTTTCACTTTTCTCTTTCATGCATTGGAGAAGGAAATGGCAACCCACTCCAGTATTCTTGCCTGGAGAGTCCCAGGGATGGGGGAGCCTGGTAGGCTGCCGTCTATGGGGTCACACAGAGTTGGACACGACTGAGGTGATTTAGCAGTAGCAGCAGCAGTACAGGAAACTCTACTCAATACTGTGAGGTGACTTAAATGTGAAGGAAGGCCAAAAAAGGTGGGGGGTAAAGTGTAAACATATAGATGATTCACTTTGCTGTACAGCAGAAACTAACACAATGTTGTAGAGCAACCATACTCCAATAAACACTTAATAACAATAAAAAAAAAAAAAAAAGAATCTACTGACAGTGAGTCAAAAGTATGCTTTTGACCCTTCTCCCTTAGGATAACTTCCCATCAGGCCCCTTGACTAATGATACACATATACATTTAGTGGGCCCACTTCAACAGTATTTTGAAGCTTACTCAGACAAGTCTGAATTCATGAAGATTAAGGAATCTGAGCTCTCAATTCATGATCCATTGACTCATTTGAATCAGTTATCAAATTCTCAGAGGTACCAGAACAGTTGTCATGTGAATCAAAGCTGTCAATTACCAATTGCCTATCTCCATTTCTGAATATTGTTTATTTCTGTATTCCTAGACTTACCAGGGACGGGGGAGTCTGGTGGGTTGCCATCTATGGGGTCACACAGAGTTGGACATGACTAAAGTGATGTAGCAGCAGCAGCAGACTTACTATACTGTCAACCTATTCTAACCACCACGTATTGGCACTAATAGAAACCAGTCAGCTGCTATAACTAAGAATTGCTGTCACTGGTCTCATTTGTGGCTATAATTAAAAAAATTTTTTTTTGACAGTCATACTGGAGGTCTAGGGTCTTCTGTTCTGTGCTGTGCTGTGTGCTGTATTTAGTTGCTCAGTTGTGCCTGACTCTTTGGAACCCCATGGACTATAACCCACCAGGCTCCTCTGCCCATGGAATTCTCCAGGCAAGGATACCGGAGTGAATTGCCATGCCCTCCTCCTGTTCTATACCAACTTCTAATTCAATGGGCATGACACTTTATATTCATTGAGGTCATCAAAAAAAGAATTAATAATGCTCTGAACACAAATAAAAGAACTTGAAAGCCTTTGATGATTAGAGCAATCATTGTTACTACTCCCTAAGTTACAGAATAAATGTACAAATACTTCAAAACATAGTTTACACACAAAATATTACTTACTTCTAATAAGAAAAGTCTACTAGAATTTGAAGAAACAGTTCACAAAGACTACAGATATTGTATAATAAATGATTTTAGAAGAAATAAAGGTCTGAAAATATGGAGAAAGTTTGCTTTAATGTAAATCTACAGTAGTATGTGATAGGGTTTAGAATCGCTTATTTGAAATTTACCAGGTTCTCATCAGGACTATTTTCAGAATTAAAAAAATTATTTTTATTGCCATAAACCTTAAATTGATGCTCTGTACATCTAGGAACATAATTTGAATTGTTTAAGTGAAATATTTCTAGCCTAGCATCTCTGGAAATTTAACTTCAAGATATTGTGTCAAAAATTATTCTCCCTTCTCAGTTATACCACCATTACAAAATTGCCCAATACCTGCTGGGACCAAAAATTCCTTGGCATTATTTACAGAAGTGCTGTGGGACAGAGATTCAAGTTCTTCCCTCCTTCTCCAATTAGATCAATGCTGACAGAAACTCTTACAGTACAAGTTCTGGTTTAGAAGTAGTGATGGAAATGGAATTCACTGGATTTAGATTCAAATGTGCTGGTGATCTATTGTGAGCTGATTGCTTTTCTATAGAATGTGGTTTCCAACCCTCACAGGCATCATGTTCTCTTTTCAGATGAAGTCACAGGTAGTGAGTGGCAGGCCTGGGAGTGGAAATGCAGTGTCTTTGGCATTTCTGGAGTTCCCATTCAGAGGGAAAATCTTGGACAGCAGAGGGTAAACTGCTTGAGGAACTAACTAGGAAGCAAAGGACTTAATCTTGAAAGCTCACTTTATAGCTCTAGTATATTAGGCGGTTTCTTTGCTGACCTCCTACTTAAAACATGTTTGGTTTTCTTTCTTCAGGTACTTACTGTCTAACTATCCTGTCTTTGGGGAAGATAGCAGGAATACCATTCCTAAAGCTGTGCTACTTCAGAAATGAGCATAAAGATGAAGTGCAGGCATTTCTGGAAAATTATTTTTATGACAAATCAAATGCCCCTTCAGTGAGAGTTTATAAGAATGGCTTGGAGAAAGCCGGTACAAGGACCCAGACTGAGGAATCCTGACTGCCTGATGAGACTTTTTCTTAACTGTTTGACCCAATATTGCTCTTTATATAAGTGGATCTCTAAGAGTATGTTGGTTCTCTTATTTAAAATTGAGCATCTATATCTTTAGGAATTAGTTCTCAAAGCCATTACAGAGCCAAAATACAGATTTGATAGCAAATAACTTGAAAGTGAAAGAGGAGAGTGAAAAGTTGGCTTAAATCTCAACATTCAGAAAACTAAGTTCATGGCATCTGGTCCCATCACTTCAAGGAAAATAGATAGGAAAACAGTGGAAACAGTGTCAGACTTTATTTTGAGGGGCACCAAAATCACTGCAGATTTTGCAGATGGTGATTGCAGCCATGAAATTAAAAGACGATTACTCCATGGAAGGAAAGTTATGATCAATCTTGATAGCATATTCAAAAGCAGAGACATTACTTTGCCAACAAAGGTCCATCTAGTCAAGGCTATGGTTTTTCCAGTGGTCATGTATGGATGTGACAGTTGGACTGTGAAGAAAGCTGAGCCCTGAAGAATTGATGCTTTTGAACTGTGGTGTTGGAGAAGACTCTTGAGAGTTCCTTGGACTGCAAGGAGATCCAACCAGTCCATTCTAAAGGAGATCAGTCCTGGGTGTTCTTAGGAAGGAATAATGCTGGAGCTGAAACTCCAGTACTTTGGCCACCTCATGCAAAGAGTTGACTCATTGGCAAAGTCTCTGATTCTGGGAGGGATTGGGGGCAGGAGGAGAAGGGGATGACAGAGGATAAGATGGCTGGATGGCATCACTGACTCGATGGACATGAGTTTGAGTGAACTCCGGGGTTGGTGATGGACAGGGAGGCCTGGCATGCTGTGATTCATGGGGTTACAAAGAATCGGACATGACTGAGTGACTGAACTGAACTGAAATGAACTGGAAGTTTATTTTCTTTAATTCTACTTGGAGGAAACAAACAGTAGCTTTATAAAGAAGACTTAATATCATGGAATCCAGTCCCATCACTTCATGTCAAGTAGATGGG
>SJYX01022377.1:140562-153445 GCA_006410675.1 Oreotragus oreotragus
TACTTTGGCCACCTGATGCAGAGCTGACTCATTGGAAAATACCCGGATCTGGAAAAGATTGAGGGCAGGAGAAGGGGATGATGAAGAATGAGATGGTTGGATGACATCACCGACTCAATGGACAAAGATTTGAGTGGACTCTGGAAGTTGGTGATGGACAGGGAGACCTGGTGTGCTGTGGTTTATGTGGTTGCAAAGAGTTGGACACGACTGAGAGAATGAACTGAACTGAATGAAAGTAAACTCAACAGCTTTCTCTGATTATTGGTAGTTTAGTTGCTAAGTCATGTCTGACTCTTGTGACCCCACAGACTGTAGCCTGCCAGGCTCCTCTATCCCTGGGATTCTCCAGGCAAGAACACTGGAGTGGGTTGCCATTTCCTTCTCCATCTCTGATTAGTGGCATAGGACTTAGTTGGTATTAGAAGTTTCGGCATAGCTTCAGCTTTAATTAGTATTCAGCCACAGCATAATAGCTTTGGGTTTGTTTTGCAGGTCCTTTCCGACCTAGCTTGTTCCCAGAACTGAAAGCTAGAGTCACTTTGAACAGTTCAGTTCAGTTCAGTCACTCAGCTGTGTCAGACTCTTTGCGACCCCATGAATCGCAGCATGCCAGGCCTCCCTGTCCGTCACCAACTCCCGGAGTTCACTCAGACTCATGTCCATCGAGTCCATGATGCCATCCAGCCATCTCATCCTCGATTGTCCCCTTCTCCTCCTGCCCCCAATCCCTCCCAGCATCAGAGTCTTTTCCAATGAGTCAACTCTTCGCATGAGGTGGCCAAAGTACTGGAGTTTCAGCTTTAGCATCATTCCTCCCAAATAACACCCAGGACTGATCTCCTTCAGAATGGACTGGTTGGATCTCCTTGCAGTCCAAGGGACTCTCAAGAGTCTTCTCCAATACCACAGTTCAAAAGCATCAATTCTTCGGCACTCAGCCTTCTTCACAGTCCAACTTTCACATCCATACATGACCACAGGAAAAACCATAGCCTTGTAGATATCAATTGCACGTTTCATTACATCAGCCTTGTGGTTACATTGAACCCATTCTCCATCGCTGAAGGAAATAGGCCAGCAGAGGGCTTTGGGCAGCCTTGGCTTACACTTAAGTTTTATGTGAGACTGAGGATAATGTTATTCTGTTTCTGTGTGAGAGATTTGTACTTCCCTCAGCAAACTGGCTTGCAAGAAACCAGTGTTGTGTTCTCTACTAGGGCATGTGATTTCCTCAGCAGCAATTCTGCATCTGTTACAAATGTGCTTCTGAACAGAAGCTTCTTCTAAATCCAGGTGAAGCAAATAGTTAGAAAACTGCCTGTGAGATTTGGGGAAAACCCTGGAGAGCCATCTTTCCCATTGCCAATCTTGAATGCTGGTCTCTCTAGGCGGTCAAATTAATCCACTCTTTTCTAAGAATATTGTGAAGCAGCACAGTCCTAATTCATTAATCTAATATGTTGTGCAAATGCTTATCAAGGCCCAAGTTTGTGTTATGTTTCAGATATAGCAGCAATTGAACATGTTTGTGGACCTCATAAATTCTCTATCAAAAAGAGTAAAATAAAAATATCAGCATTTCCTTTGTCTAAGTACACACTACCGTTAACTGATTTGAGCTCAGAGTCTGATCCTAGAATCCAAAGTCTTAACTACTCTGCTATTCTGCTTTTAGGTGAAGTATCAGAACTTCATTTTCTCTAAAAGTCTTTCCAGCTCCTTTTGAATTTGCCTGTGGGTTGCTTTCTAACATTTAAAGAATTCCCTTGGCTTGATGGATAGGAATTACTCAACAATGTAAATAAAAACAATTATTTGAAGAAAAATGCTAATAGAATAGATAATTGCTCTTGTTTTATTTTATGCTATTAGTGGAAAATTCAAAATACATACTCTATTTTTGCTAGGAATGATTAGATCACCAAGAGGACATTATTTCAAATTTCAGGCAAATTCCATGTACCATCTACTTGGGAGGGCAGAAGTTGTGAGAGGGACTGTGGGGGAGGGTGCCGTCAAAGTCATAGTTTTATCCTAGGCTTCTCTGGACATTAGCTTGCAGTGTGGTCACACATATTTGCTCTTTCAAACATCCCACAGTTAAATTTTTAGAACCTCTGGTCAAAAAGTGATTAGGTTGAAACTGAAGTTTGATATGTTTGAAGTTAATTTTCACCTAAATGGAAAATTGTATAACATCTGATAGAAGCTTAAAGGGAATACTTATCACTTCACTCTTTCAAAGGCCTTTAAGATATTATTTAATTCCCACTGAGTCACTTTGAAGCTCAGATTTTTCATATCCATTTCACAGATAAGTAGGAGAAGAACCATGGGAGGTTCAACATCTGGCCCCAGGCCATGTAAAATGTCAGTATCAGAGTAGAGATCAGAACTCTGCAAGCTTGGATTCTTTTGAATTCTCTCCTTTGAGGACAATGCATCTTGTAAATTGACCCAGCCTTTGAAAAGCTAGGCTCCTTGGTAAAGTCCCCATGGCCTTTGCAAATCAAAACTTTCTGACTTGTAGTTCAGGTTCTTTGGAGACTCCCTGCTTTCCAAAAGACATGGGGGATGGGAGACAGGGTATCAAAGAATCACAGTGGAAACTAAACTGATACAGAGTACTATACCCCTGAATTATCTACTAGCTATACCTATCTAGGATCTTCACAACCAATGAAAGTGAAAGTTGCTTAGTAGTGTCCGACTCTTTGTGACCTCATGGACTATACTGTCCATGGCATTCTCCAGACCAGAATACTGGAGTGGGTAGCTGTTCCCTTCTCCAGGGGATCTTCCCAACCCAAGGATCNCTAGCTATACCTATCTAGGATCTTCACAACCAATGAAAGTGAAAGTTGCTTAGTAGTGTCCGACTCTTTGTGACCTCATGGACTATACTGTCCATGGCATTCTCCAGACCAGAATACTGGAGTGGGTAGCTGTTCCCTTCTCCAGGGGATCTTCCCAACCCAAGGATCGAACTCAGGTTTCCCACATTGCTGGCAGATTCTTTACCAGCTGACACACAAGGGAAGCCCAAGAATACTGGAGTGGTAGCCTATCCCTTCTCCAGTGGATCTTCCCGACCCAGGAATCGAACTGGAGTCTCCTGAGTTGCAGGTGGATTCTTCACCAGCTGTTATACTGCTCTATTTGGCAAAGTATAACATTTTTAATTATCCCAACAGTATACTAGTGTACTGTGTTGACTCAAGAAAAAAGCACAACCTAAGAGCTGAAAATTATGTTTTAGTGGACTTTCTGAGGAATCAAGCCTGGGAAGCAGTCTCTTGGTTAGCTCTGAGGGCCTATTCTGAAGAGGTAAGGGAGGAGCCCGGATATATAGAAGTTTTGCAACAAAAACCTGGAAGTTGAAACATCAAAAGATTACTAATAATTAAAGAAAACCAGACATCTCAAGTTAGTTAATTTAGTACTTTTCTATGCATGGAAAGATGTAGGAGTCTGAGCTCCTTGAAATCATTCCTTTGATATGCACCTCAACTATCTAGGGCCAGTATCCTCCTTTTTGTCATTCTAAATTCCCTCATGGTGCACATCTTGGGGTGGCTACAGTGGCTGCTGGCCTGGTGACCACAACATCCTTTGTGTACTGATGTAGCTGGCAACATTTTTTTTTTACCATAATTCCTAGTTGAACATTGAGAAGAACCAAGCCAGGATTAACATTTTTTAGTCCCTTCTTGTAAGGAAGAGAAGTCAACAAATTAACTTTTCAGAGAAGAAGCAATCTCTTACATTTTTCTAACGTTACTCCAGGGCAAAGGTAAATAAGTGACAAAACTTTAATCATAAGCATCTAAGTGATGGTCTCAGTTCAAGTCAGTTCAGTTGCTCAGTCATGTCCAACTCTTTGAGACCCCATGGACTGCAGCAAGCCAGGCCTTCCTGTCCATCACCAACTTCCAGAGTTTACTCAAATGCTTGTCCATCGAGTCAGCAATGCCATCCAACCATCTCATCCTCTGTCATCCCCTTCTCTTCCCACCTTCAATCTTTCCTAGCATCAGGGTCTTTCTAATGAATCAGTTCTTCACAACAGGTGGCTAACATATTGGAGTTTCAGCTTCAGCATCAGTCCTTCCAATGAATATTCAGGACTGATTTCCTTTAGGAGATCCTTTGGATCTCCATGCAATCCAAGCGACTCCCAAGAGTCTTCTCCAATACCACATTTCAAAAGCATCAGTTCTTTGGTGCTCAGCTTTCTTTATAAAGAGCCTCTTGATGAAAGTGAAAGAGGAGAGTGAAAAAGTTGGCTTAAAACTCAACATTCACAAAACTAAGATCATGGCATTTGGTCCCATCACTTCATGGAAAATAGATCGGGAAACAGTGGAAACAGTGACAGACTTTATTTTTTGGGGGGTTCCAAAATCACTGCAGATGGTGATTGCAGCCATGAAATTAAAATACGCTTGCTTCTTGGAAGAAAAGTTACAATCAACCTAGACAGCCTATTAAAAAGCAGAGACATTACTTTGCCAACAAAGGTCCATTTAGTCAAAGCTATGGTTTTTCCAGTAGTCACGTATGGATGTGAGAGTTGGGCTATAAAGAAAGCTGAGCCCCGAAGTGATGGTGTAATCCCCTCTTTGCTCTATGGAAAGATATTCATACTCCTCTCAATCTCCTTTGGACCAGATTGCAGATGATTTGTGTACAACCTTGTTATTTGACCCATATTCACATTTAGAGTGCTTGGGAGACAAAAGATCACGAGGGTTAATTAGAGAAGGAAAAAATTTTTGGGAATCACCAGAGAGTTCATAAGATAAGTCTATGGAAAGATATTCATACTCCTCTCAATCTCCTTTGGACCAGATTGCAGATGATTTGTGTACAACCTTGTTATTTGACCCATATTCACATTTAGAGTGCTTGGGAGACAAAAGATCACGAGGGTTAATTAGAGAAGGAAAAAATTTTTGGGAATCACCAGAGAGTTCATAAGATAAGGAATGGGATGGAGAGGCAGACCAGGCAGAGAGGACAGCAATAGAAGTAAAAGTAACATTTGTAGAGTGTCTATCGGTATCTTGTGACTTGCTGCGAGAAAGGACATTTTTGTGGTTACTTCTGTTCCTGTACACTCTGCCCCTTATACTCTACTCTTCCTTTTGGTACAGTTATATCTTTCCTTAAATTGCACATATTGTTATAAAATATTTGTTAAATTCCTCTTTATAACTATGTTGCTATGCTTGAAATATTCCAATGGAATATTATTATATCTTTATCCCCTTTAAAAATGCTAAGCCTCATTATATGTATATATATAAATGTTGGTTATTAATAGTATTATTCTTGCCTGGAGAATCCCATGGACAGAGGAGCCCGGCAGGCTATGGTCCTTTGGGTAGCAAAGAGTTGGACACAACTGAAGTAACTTAGCATGACCTTATAGTCAGGTCTTTAATCCATTTTGAGTTTATTTCTGGGTACAAGGTTAGGAGTGTTCTAATTAGTTCTTTTACATGTAGCTGTCTAGTGTTCCCACCACCGTTTATTGAAGAGATTGTCTCCATTGTCTATTCTGCTTCCTTTGTCATAGATTAGGTGACCATACATGTATGGGTTTATCTCTGAGATTTCTATATTGTTCCATTGAAGTATATTTCTGTTTCAGTGCCCAGTACCATTTTGTCTTGATTACTGTAGCTTTGTAGTATAATCTGAAGTTATAGTCTTCCAACTCTACTTTTCTTTCTCAGGTTTGCTCTGGTTAAAAACAAAAATAAACAAAGGGAACTTAAAGTTAAAAGCTTTCACACAGCAAAGGGAAAAATAAGATGAAAAGACAGCCCTCAGAATGGGAGAAAATAATTGAAAACAAAGCAACTGACAGAGGATTAATATCCAAAATTTACACACAGATCATACAGCTCAATATCAGAAAAACAGACAACCCAACTAAAAAATAGGTAGAAGACCTAAACAGACATATTTCCAAAGAGAGAGAGATGACAAACAAACACATGAAAAGATACTCAACACGACTCATTATTAGAGAAATACAAATCAAGACTACAATGAGGTATCACCTGATACCAGTCAGAATGGCTATCATCAAAAAATCTACAAACAATAAATACTGGAGAGGATGTGCAGAAAAGGGAACCCTTATGCACTGTGGCTGGGAGTATAAATTGATTCAGTCACTATGGAAAACAATATGGAGGTAACTTAAGAAACTAAAAATAGAACTACCATATGACCCAGCAATTCCGGTACTGAGCATATACCCAGGGAAAACCATAATTCAGAAAGATACTTGCACCCCAATGTTCATTACAGCACTATTTACAATAACTAGTGCGTGGAAGCAACGTAAATGTCCATCAATAGAGGGATGGATAAAGAAGATATGGTACATATATATAATGGAATATGACTAAGCCAAAAAGGAACAAAATTAGGTCATTTGTAGACATGTGGATAGACATGTGGAAAGTCATATATAGTGAAGTAAGTCAGAAAGATAAAACAAATATATATTAATGCATATATGTAAGTCTAGAAAAATGGTATAGATTATTTTATAAGCAAAGTTGGTACATATATATAATGGAATATGACTAAGCCAAAAAGGAACAAAATTAGGTCATTTGTAGACATGTGGATAGACATGTGGAAAGTCATATATAGTGAAGTAAGTCAGAAAGATAAAACAAATATATATTAATGCATATATGTAAGTCTAGAAAAATGGTATAGATTATTTTATAAGCAAAGCAGAAATAGAGACACAGATGTGAACAAATGTACGGGTACCAGGGGGGAAAGAGGGGTAGGGGGAACTGAGATTGGGACTGATAGGTATATACTATTGATACTATATATAAAATAGGTAACTAATGAGAATACACAATATAGCACAGGGAACTCTGTCTACTTCATGCTCTGTGATGACCTGAATGAGAAGGAGGTCCAAAAGCAAGGGAATGTTTATACATGTATGGTCACTTCTTTTTCTGCACAATAGAAACTAGCACATCATTGTACAGGAACTATGCTCCAATAAAAATTAATTTAAAAAAATTCAGAGAGTGAGAACAAATAAGACCAAGTTCACCATCTTTTGTAAGCTGTTCATGAAAGTGACATTCAGTCATCTATTCAGTACTCTATTCATTAAAAAAAAAAAAGTCACTAGGTCCAGCTCACACTCCAGGAAAAAGATTACACAAAGGTTTGAAAGTCAGAAGGTGGGAAATCTTTGGACTAGATCAGAAGCTGTCTACCACAGTATGCTTGGGTTTTAGCTAGCAAGTATGTTTTACTTAAAATATACATCTGAGAGAAATGTGTATTTGACAACTCAATTTTGTCAGGGAAGGTTTTGAACCTTACAATTAGTCAAATTCTCTCTCACTAAAGAAGTTAAGACTGATAAACTAGTAGGAAATATAGCCTATCCTCAACTCCTCTGGTAGGATAAATATGTCAAAGAGAGCAAGTCCTCATTTCTCATGTATTAGCCCTGATGAGAATGGGTCCATAAAGAGTTGTCCCAGTTTTTTATGGTCAGGATTATAAATGTGTGTGAGATGCAAGTGTCAGTTCTCTGGGAGATGATGGAACAGTCCTGCAGAAAGGCCAAGCTCAGTGCAGAGCAGGCCTGCTCTGCTTTGAAATCAAATTCAACCTTTTGTACCATGTCTTGTATAAACATACAAAACAATCAAAGGGGGTCCAAATATGCTTGCTGTCACTGAACATAAAATGGATTATGTTCTTAGAGACAATGTTACTTTTGAGTCTCTTTTTATAATCAAGGGTGAAAAAATTCAGTTATTTGATTACGTTTTGACTATTATATCTAATAGTACTAGGTTCCTGATCTCTTTTTGAAGTGTGTGACATTAATAATACTTATTTTAATTTAACCATATAGAAAGATTAAGAAAGATGTAGATAAACTATTTCTTAATTTTTCACACTACATTGTAAACCATTTTGTAACAGCAGAACATATATATTTATAATGATTTTCAAAAAAGAGGAAAAGCAGAGCAAAAATCAGAGTCGCTTTTGAGAATCAGGCTTTGTGTTATTGCCTTGACAGCTTCTATGAGAGTTCCTTATGTCAGTTCACTAATTAGCATATGCTTTTTACCAGTGGTACTATACGTACCCTTGGAGTGCTGAACTATAAATAGACCACTGCTTTTTCTTCAGAAGCTTATGGGGAACAAAAATATATGTTGATTCATTTGTTAAATATATATTTATTGAGAGCTTATTTTATGATAGCTATTTGAACTAATCATCAAGGATAAAAAATAAAAAAATATTGACAAGTTCCTTCTCTTGTGAAGCATATGTTAATGTCAGGGAAATACATATGAACAAGCAAACAAATATATATTTAAAACAGATCATACTAAAGTGCAATGAAGAAAAATAAACTGTGTGGTCCTAGGGATTGAACCCGGGTCTCCTGTATTGCAGGCAGATTATTTACCATGGGAAAGAACCCACCTCCAATGAAGGAGACCCGGGTTCAATCCCAGGATTGGGAAGATCCCCTGGAGGAGGAAATGGCAACCCACTCCGGTATTCTTGCCTGGGAAATCCTGGGACAGAGGACCCAGGTGGGCTATAGGCCATGGAGTTGCAAAGAGTTGAAAACAACGGAGCGACCAAAGCTTCTCTTCTCTTTACCATCTGAGCCACCAAGGAAGCCAGTAATAGAAAAAAAGTAAGAAATAATTGATCATGGAAGATTGCTCTGAAGAGATGACTTTTAGACTGAACACTGAAAGATGGGAAGTCATACGAGAACTACTATTTTATAGAGATGGGACAGTAAAGGTAGAAGCTCTGTACAGGCAACAGTTGACTTGCTCCAGGAATGGAAAAGAAGGTCAATGTGATCTTTGGAGCCATAATTAGAAGGAGATCAATGGTATCTTTCAGATCATACTAAAGATTTTTAATTTTACTCCAAGTACAATGGGAGGCCATGGAGGTTTTTTTTAAATTCAGGGAGAGCTGTTTGATGTATATATATTAAAGATGACTCTAGCAGGAGGATTATGTAGCAGACCATTGAAGGTATCTAGGCAAAAGATGGTAGTAGTTTAGACTAAGTGGTGGTGGTGGCCATTGGCAAAAGGGTTAGATCCAAAATATATTAGTAAGTGTAACTGCTAGGACTTGCTGGTGCTTTGAATGGGATAAAGAAAAAAAAGTCAAAAAATTGTTTCCAAGTTTTATGATTTAGTACGTAGGTGTATCATAGCATCATTCATTGAACTGAAAATATGTACATGGTGGAGGATTATTAGGAGTTCAAATATATTACGTTAATGTTTATAATATAAATATTACACACTGCATACAATCATAAAGATATAATAATCATGGAAATATTTTGAATTACAGAGGTCATATATATCAGACCTTTGCAAAGCTGAATTTGATATAGTCTAAAGGAGGGGATGGATACCTCACAGACAACAGGAGGAGTAACATTCCTTGAATGGGATAGTCTAATACTCATATTTAAATTAGCTCAGCTCACTGAACTAGAAAGGACTTGCTCAGCAAGTGAATTGTTCCATCCTGGAGTGTGTGAATGCTTTTACAACAGTCACTTCCCACTTGGAGTCTTCTCTCAGTGTCTTCTCTCAGGAGAACATTGCTTGGCACTAAACCACTTGTTTACCATAACTTGTACCAAGAGACTAAGACGGGAAAAGCCTGAAACTGGTCACGTTTGGCTGTGTGTTGTGGAGTTCTATCCAATTTGTGGGGCTGTCAGTCAATGATGAGCAGACACATCCAAGTCTTCTCAAGGTTAAAGTTCTTTTCTGGCAACATGTTAGAAGTGCAGGGGAGAACACTCACTCTCCAGAGCAGGAGAAGCCTCTTTAGTGAATAAAGAGCTCAGGATGCCTTAATGAAGTGGATGTCTCACTTAGGCTGTGAGGACACTTAGAAGCATGGATGACTGCTATTGAGATTCCAGATGTATTCATCACTATGGAACTGAATCCCTAAGTACTACATCTCTGTATTACAGCCCCAATCTTACCCAGAAAACAAACACATAGACAAAACACATTTTTTCTTTTTATAATGAAAATAATAGTAGATCTAATATTAAAAATAGAAATTCTCTTTTCCTCACATGGAAGGAATAGTCAAGTACTGAGCCATCACATACAAAAAAGATGTTATGGCTAAGAGATAGGACTCTCCAGTCCCCTGGTTCCAGAGCTGATAATTGATTTCAGAGATAATTTATCTCAGTCTCTCATTTCTCTCCAAAATATTTTACCATGGGAAAGAACCCACCTCCAATGAAGGAGACCCGGGTTCAATCCCAGGATTGGGAAGATCCCCTGGAGGAGGAAATGGCAACCCACTCCGGTATTCTTGCCTGGGAAATCCTGGGACAGAGGACCCAGGTGGGCTATAGGCCATGGAGTTGCAAAGAGTTGAAAACAACGGAGCGACCAAAGCTTCTCTTCTCTTTACCATCTGAGCCACCAAGGAAGCCAGTAATAGAAAAAAAGTAAGAAATAATTGATCATGGAAGATTGCTCTGAAGAGATGACTTTTAGACTGAACACTGAAAGATGGGAAGTCATACGAGAACTACTATTTTATAGAGATGGGACAGTAAAGGTAGAAGCTCTGTACAGGCAACAGTTGACTTGCTCCAGGAATGGAAAAGAAGGTCAATGTGATCTTTGGAGCCATAATTAGAAGGAGATCAATGGTATCTTTCAGATCATACTAAAGATTTTTAATTTTACTCCAAGTACAATGGGAGGCCATGGAGGTTTTTTTTTAAATTCAGGGAGAGCTATTTGATGTATATATATTAAAGATGACTCTAGCAGGAGGATTATGTAGCAGACCATTGAAGGTATCTAGGCAAAAGATGGTAGTAGTTTAGACTAAGTGGTGGTGGTGGCCATTGGCAAAAGGGTTAAGTCCAAAATATATTAGTAAGTGTAGCTGCTAGGACTTGCTGGTGCTTTGAATGGGATAAAGAAAAAAAAGTCAAAAAATTGTTTCCAAGTTTTATGATTTAGTACGTAGGTGTATCATAGCATCATTCATTGAACTGAAAATATGTACATGGTGGAGGATTATTAGGAGTTCAAATATATTACGTTAATGTTTATAATATAAATATTACACACTGCATACAATCATAAAGATATAATAATCATGGAAATATTTTGAGTTACAGAGGTCATATATATCAGACCTTTGCAAAGCTGAATTTGATATAGTCTAAAGGAGGGGATGGATACCTCACAGACAACAGGAGGAGTAACATTCCTTGAATGGGATAGTCTAATACTCATATTTAAATTAGCTCAGCTCACTGAACTAGAAAGGACTTGCTCAGCAAGTGAATTGTTCCATCCTGGAGTGTGTGAATGCTTTTACAACAGTCACTTCCCACTTGGAGTCTTCTCTCAGTGTCTTCTCTCAGGAGAACATTGCTTGGCACTAAACCACTTGTTTACCATAACTTGTACCAAGAGACTAAGACGGGAAAAGCCTGAAACTGGTCACGTTTGGCTGTGTGTTGTGGAGTTCTATCCAATTTGTGGGGCTGTCAGTCAATGATGAGCAGACACATCCAAGTCTTCTCAAGGTTAAAGTTCTTTTCTGGCAACATGTTAGAAGTGCAGGGGAGCACACTCACTCTCCAGAGCAGGAGAAGCCTCTTTAGTGAATAAAGAGCTCAGGATGCCTTAATGAAGTGGATGTCTCACTTAGGCTGTGAGGACACTTAGAAGCATGGATGACTGCTATTGAGATTCCAGATGTATTCATCACTATGGAACTGAATCCCTAAGTACTACATCTCTGTATTACAGCCCCAATCTTACCCAGAAAACAAACACATAGACAAAACACATTTTTTCTTTTTATAATGAAAATAATAGTAGATCTAATATTAAAAATAGAAATTCTCTTTTCCTCACATGGAAGGAATAGTCAAGTACTGAGCCATCACATACAAAAAAGATGTTATGGCTAAGAGATAGGACTCTCCAGTCCCCTGGTTCCAGAGCTGATAATTGATTTCAGAGATAATTTATCTCAGTCTCTCATTTCTCTCCAAAATAGTCTCATTTTCCCCTTCCTTTCCAAGTGTTCTTCTCTATACATTTCTTGTTTTTTGCCCACGCCAAGGAGCATATCATAAGTGAATATCATATATGTGATGTTAGAACACATACCAATATGCAAAGAGGAAGTCAACTGTGCTTTCTCACTTAGCAAATTTAAAGAAGGAAGTTGTAGTTTTCAATAGATTCTTATACTAAACAGTAGAACAAAAAAGTCTGGGGCCAATCTGGGATTCCCAGATTGCAAAGATAAAATATCTTTATATTAAGGTTTCTTCAGTTATGAGGGTTATTTCTTTAAAGTAATATGATTTACTAAACTTAATGATTTACCTAAGGAATTTGCTTTTTCTTAGTAAAAAGCCAAATATTTATCCCAAACTGTGTTTGCATACAAGGTGAAGAGAATCCAGGTGGGGATGGTATGGGCAGTGGTTCTTAAATATTAGCACACATCAAAATGACCTAGATAGCACATGTAGGTCACTGCAGGACTCCACCTCTGCAGTATCTGATTTAGTAGGTTTGGGTGAAGTCTGAGAATCTGTGTTTCTGGTAAGTATACAGGTGATTATTATGCTGCCAATCAGGGAACATACTCAGAGACCACTCATCTAGGTTCCTTTTTTAAAAAAAATTTATTTTAGTTGTAGGCTAATTACTTTGCCATATTGTAGTGGTTTCTGTCATACATTGATATGAATCAGCCATGGGTTTACATGTGTTCCCCATCCTGAACCCCCCTC